>JBAMBK010000187.1:0-600000 GCA_037043435.1 Drosophila suboccidentalis
ATTATAGAAACCCCACGCAGATCAAGTTGGTTTCAAATTTTTTGCCCTGCCACTTTCCGCCTCCGTAAATCGCGAAAAGCCACCACACGCACAGTTTTCAAGATATTATGAATTTTTTACTAATTAACGTTAACTACAATTATTACCTATCATCCTACTAAATCGTAACAAGATCAGACAAATAGAAAGGTGGTAATGGCTGATTAAAGTTTTTAAGCAATGTAAGTGCCTAAAAGCATGCAATAAAAAATATTTTAAATTTATTTAAATATGTAACAGGTTTCCTATAGTCGGTAGCTCAACAATATAGAACCGTTTTTAAAATCTTTTGGTCCATTTGAAGTTTCATCTTATATGATTCCTTTCGAAGTTAAGAACTAGTTCCACAGCCCTGGTTTTCAAAGTCAATGATCATCATGAAAGTGCACAACTTGAACAATTCTTGTTGATGTTAGTGTTGTTGTTGTTGTCTTTTTAGTGACAACGTTGCTGCCGCTTTTGACCATAATTGTTGTACTTGTCATTGTTTTGTGTCGCGTTGCCAACTACAACTGCAAACGCACCGACAAAACAACGCAAAGCAGACATTGTATGTGTGTGTGTGTGTGTTAAATACATGTAATTAGCCATGTTTGTGCCATTTAATCCGTTCGGACTTCATGTTCCCTCTTCCACTCTCTGGCGACGCGTTTCTAAGAATTCTTTGCGTTCTGTTTTGGCGCACGCATTAGGCGCCACAAAGCGCGGCCACGTTTAACCCCCAAGCTGAAAACAGCAACAGCAACTGCAACTGCAACCAGTGCTCAGTGTGCCTGCCTTCTTCTGTCATGACTGCAGTTGCGCATACTCCACATATTTATGGGCTATTTAGGCGAGCGCGCGCATCGTGGATGCTGTTAACAGCAAGGGAGGGGATTGGATGGTGGGAGGGAGGGAGAAAGGAGAAGTACTGCAACTGGACGGAGTTTATGTTGTGTGGTGGTCGCTGTTTGGCTGCGTCAGTCATTGGCATTGATTGGCAGTTGAACACGCAACAATTGTTGCATGGCGCTGACGCCGCAGCCGCCACTTGCAAGTTCACTTTTGGCACATGTTTTGCCTGCAATTTTGTTGTTACTTCCATTGTTCTCAGCGAGCGCATTAAACACAGCACGAACCTACCGCAAAAAAAATGGCAGTTGGCAACGCTGAGCGTGGGCGTGAGCAAAGGGTTGTTCTCTCTCTCACTCTTTTCTCCCACTCACTTTCTCTTGTGTTTTTCTACTGCTGACAGCTCAATTACATTAGATGGCGTAGGGTTGCTGGATTGCGTGTGTTTTTGCAATTAACGCCTCAATTATTTGTAATTAGAATTGACTTAATTTTTGCTTGCCAAAGGATTCTTTTATGTGCACTTTTGGCACGTGCGCTTGCTCGCAACAAGAGTGTGGGTGAGAGCGCATATTGCATATGTGCTGTATAATTTGCGTGCATGCATAAATTTTTATTTATTTATATTTTATTTTAGGGGGTGCGCTTCATGACTATTTTGGGTTTTTACGACAACTGCGTTATGTTACCCATGTTGGCTATAAATTCGCGTTTAGTAGTGTTAAACACGCAATAAAAACTAGGCAATATTAAAAGTGGCGCCCCACTCTGCAGTGTACAACAAACACACACACATCTGGCAACTCCCAAATGCAATTTGACCAAATAGTTGGCAACGCGACGTGCAAGAATTCTGTTTGATAGATGCTCTCTGCACTCTGATTTGCGGCTCATTGTTTGCCTTTTGCTTGCTCTCTCTCTCTTGTTCTTGACTCCCTCTTGCATTCCATTCACTTGCTGTGGCTGCGTTTTCAGCCCACACGTTTTGCGTTCACGTGCAGTACGCCCAACGCCCCTCTTCCTGCACTTTTGCAGATAGCAGAGCATTTGATTTGTTTAAAATAAAAAAAATTGTTTCCATGTTTTTATATGTATGTGTGTGTGTGTTTGTACAGCGCTTGGTTGCTTGTGTTATTGTTGTTTGTGGCTTTTTTAGACACAACAAGTCGGCAGGCAACCACAAAACGTCACTCAGCAGTTACCAGGCTGCCAGGGCTGCACAAGCACAAACTATCGTTAGGTATGTTTAATAGGAAATCAACAATTGATTATAGCATATAAGGAAATATCGAGATGCAGACATAGTTCAAGTGGGATGCAGCTATGCGATAGTTGCGTTGCTCCTGCTGACTTATCATCCATCCCTGGTACTCAGATTCTCACACTCGCACACTTCGTGCTCAAGTTGCTCGCTCGGCGAGTTCGCAGCGCATTCGTCGTTGATCGCTCGCGTCGTGCAGTTGTGTTATCGGCTCGATTCGGTTTTCTTGATATTCTGAGATACTTATTGAATGAATTTTGTGCAAAAACATTACGCAAAAATTAATCAATTTAAAAACAAATAAATGTTAAATGAATTACAAAAGCTCGATGAACGAAAAATGTGAATTCGTTGCAATACTGCGAATAATAATTGTATTATTTATGTAAATGCTGCTACGCCTGATGGCGCCTTAGTGGAGGGTCTCGGTCGATCTCATATAACATTTGGATGCTGATTTTTGTTGTTTTCCGCAGCTGTGCTTGTGTGTGTGCATATCTGTGCGTGTGCGTGCAGTACAAATAAATAAAAATAATATCTGCAATCTTTGCCATAAACGTCAACCACAAACGGGTGAACAGAACACAACCATCGAGGAACGTGAACATCTCCATCGAAGATCATCCAACATGTGTACGTGTGTTTTTGTTTTGCTCGATTTTATTTCCCATTTCATTCCCAAACCGATCAAAACTTTTGCTTTTGGTCTTGTAATTTATCATCGCATTGCCTTGCATTATTTGTTTATTTTTAAACACATGTCCCCACAGATCCTCTTGTTGTCGTCTCCCATTCTGTGTTTTTTTTTTATTTTCAATGGCAACGGAAGCGTCTTTGCGATAAGTTGAAACAACTCGCAACTGCTGCAGTTTGTTCTTCTTCTACTTGTTGTGCTTCTGCTTCTGTTTCTGTTTTCTGCTTCTTTCTTGTATAGGTAACGTTATCGCGTTTTACCTGATGCACCCTCTGATTTACGCTTTATTGTCATTGCCGCATTTATGATTGATTATTGATTGGAATTATATGATACGCATGCGCGAATGCGTGACTCTCATACAAAAATATTTTGATATTTTTCAACTTCTCCTCCTACTTCTCCTGTCCTTACACTTGCCTGCGTTTCTTCTGAGTTACGATCAATATTGGTGGACTTTGGGTTTCCTGGAAGAATCTGTGTGCTCTGCTCTCTCACTGTCTCTCTCTCTCTCTTTCTGTGTTATTTTCATTCTTTTTAGCACTATTGTCACGCATTTTATCGATCAGACGTTTAAATTGTAATTGAATTTAACGTTTATTGCAATTTAATTTGTAGTCGAATCGTTTTGGAATTGCCCCACTGAGTGCAACATCATCATCATGTCGTATCATTCAGCTTCATAAAAAATATTGTTGATTAAGGTATTTTTAAACGGAATTCTTTATGATCTATTATTACTCATATTGTGCGAATCTTGAGAAAGTGTATCTAAATTTTTCGACTTTTTTTAATTTTTGTTACAAATTTAATTAAAATAAAGTTTATTTTTATTTGTTTTACTCAAAATACCTAGAAACCATTTGAAAAAACATTTTAAATCAATAAAAATAAATCATTTTGATATTTCCCCTATTTTTATAACGTTTACTTAAATGCTTAAACAACTAATTCGTTGTTCTTATGGCATTTATAGTGTACATAGAAAACCACAGCTGCGGCCAGTCCGTGGGTCAGTCAGTTCAGTGGAAATATCATAAAGCATCATCAATGTCAATAAGTCTAAAGCCCCCACCTGCAGTACAGTGTCTCAAAGCGTTGTGCACACACAACATTGTCGATCCCCCCTCGGGGGAACATTATTGAAAATTTGAATGCTCACCCCGCAATCAATCGAGGCACCAATTTGGTTGCCCCGCCAGCTGGTCAAATATTGCGATAATTACACTTCGAGGGGCCGAAGTGTGTGAGGGGTTAAGGGGAAGGGGAGAAAATGGGGGCCTATTGCCTGAGGTGTTTGCTGGTTGACTTCTGGGGCGGCTGAAATGTGGCAGGCAACCAAACAAATTGTCAACAGACAACAAAATGCAGGCAACGCCCCGCGTAGGCCACAAAAAATAGTTGGAAAATTAATTCACGTTGTGGCTAATTTGGCCAGAAAAAAGCTAGATTTATCCAAGTGTGTGTGTGTGTGTGTGTGTGGCAGGCGTGTTAGGAGGTGCCACAAATGTTGCACTTGTTGATTTATTGTCGGCATTTAATTGGTTTTGAAATTGGATTTGAATTTGACCGCCCACCACCTGCCACTCCCCTCATCCTACCTTGTCACTCTCTACAAAAAGTCACAAATTAATTGCTACAACAAATTTTTCTTTCAATTAAATTTTGTCACTTTAAAAAAAAGAGATAGAGAGAGAGAGGAGGGAAAGAGTAAGGGAACTTAAAGTTTTTCCACAAATGTTGTTCACATTGAAATGTCATAATTTAAATTGAATTGTTGTCTTTACCGTTATGCACAGGTGCTGGGGCAGGTCACGGGGAAAGGGGCAGGTCAGCTGCAGTTTGCCGCTGACAAGTTGCACCAACCAATCATTTGTCTGCGGTGTTATCTCTGTTGTGTGCTAATTATGATGTACTCCACTCACTAATGAATGCACTCGGCATTGTTGATTTAAATAAATGTCAATACATTTGAAATTATTTTAATTGCTATATCACTGATTGCAATATATTTTGGAACTTCTTATATATTGTCAGACATTGATATTTATTTTATCTTTATATAGCTTGTTTAAATGAATTACAAAGAAAGATAGAAATGATCAAAATTAATTACAATAACTAATAAAAGATTTCTACAATAATTGAGTCGACTGCTTTATTTTGAATGCGAGTAATAATTAATTCAAAATTTCCATAGCAATGATTTTCAATTGTTAACAACAAAACCATTTTTTGACCTCATTTTTCAAACTAACTTCAATTCAACAAAATTTTGGTTAACAATTTAATTCATTTACTTTTTATGGAGTGCTGTAAATGAGAACTGAATGATTCACACACACACTCATTGAGAATTGCTCATTCACAAATTAATTTTATGCTTGAGAAATGCCAGTTTACAGTTTATTTGTATTTTTTGTTTTAAGACAAGTGTGAAATGTAAAAAGTTGCTGACTAATTTAAAATCGCTCAAACTTGATTTTTTCACAGTAAATTTCAATAATTAAAATTGTATCTTTCTACGAATTTCTTGTAGTGAAACACGTAAATAATAAACAATGATTAAACTTTATTGTTGATGCTGGTCTCTCATTGTTATCGTGGTATCATTATTAAATTTATTAGCATCTGTCTTTTAATTCCACTGATTATTCTGAAATTTGGATGACTTTGGAGACCATTGATTGCTAGAATATCATTTCTATATCATAAATCATCATCTTTTACCTACATTACATATATTTTATTCTGCATAAATCTCCGACAAATGTTTTTAGTTGTTGTAAAACTCTTTCTCGCAATGGTTCCCCACTAAGTATTCTCTATTACCAAATTGATTTCTTACCACTGTCGCACGATCTTTGAGTTACGTCAGTCAGCGAGATAAAACAAAATAATTTCACATGAAATTGAATTATTATTAATCAGATATTGATACTATTTAATTGGTATTTTTTTTTTATATTAATTATTTTTTTTTTGTTTGCATAAAACAAATTGAAGTCAATAAAATTGAATTTAACGTATCGTTGCATGCAAATGGACGCTGACCTTGGGGCGAGACGACGAAAGGGGGAGGAGTCAAGCATGATTTGTGCACAGACAGCAGCAAAAGCAACGACAACAACAATAACAAGAACAACAGCAATTGAGAACCGACAACAACAACAACAATAATAATAAACAAAACCCCTTTGAATTTGCCTCGTTTCCAAAACAAACGACGACTTCATTTGAAGCTGGGCACATGGCCAAGTAGTTGTTGTTGTTCTTGTTGTTGTTGTTATTGTCATCGGGGGGCGTTGCTTAAGCCAATAATCGAAGCTTATATTGATATATTGATACATGTGTACACGTATTTGACTTTGCATTGGTCTTTTTTTTAACTCATTTCATTTCTTTTATAGACTATCCGCCTGTTGATAGCTATACCGGTTATCGGGTAACTCCACCCCAAAGCAATCATCATCATCCACACCACCACAGCAACAACAACAACAACAACAGCAGCAACAACATCAATAACAACATTAGCAACAACAACAACAACTGCAGCAGTAGCAGCAACAACAGCAACAACAACAGCAACAGAATGGACACCGATGATGTTGAATCGAACACAAGCAGTGCAATGTCCACATTGGGCACATTATTCTCATTCCAATCGCCGGCGGTAAAGAAGCTGCTTGGCTGGAAACAGGGCGACGAGGAGGAGAAATGGGCCGAAAAGGCCGTCGACAGTTTGGTCAAGAAGCTAAAGAAGAAGAAGGGCGCCATCGAGGAACTGGAACGTGCCCTTTCCTGCCCCGGCCAGCCATCCAAGTGTGTGACCATACCAAGATCATTGGACGGCAGATTACAGGTAAATTGAACTGAACATCTAAAAAATAAAACACTTTTATTTAACAAAGTACTTACTTAAAATATAGATTTAAAGTAAAGGAGAAGGAAAAAGTATTTAAACGGAATTGATCAAATTTAAAAGTACATAGTGAATTTCTAACTTCAAAATTAAAAATTTTAAATCTTCAATTTTGACTTTTAAACAAATTTTTATGTCAAAATTAGTATTAAATAACACTTTAAATTTGATTCTGAGACGTTTAATTTTTTTTTTTTAAAAGTCTTGCTAAAACAAATATAAATTTTAATTAATAAAGTTGCTAAGTCGAAGGTTTGAGCAACTTCAAAATTTTATAACTTTTCCAAAACTAAATACAGTCGAACTTCCCTAACTCGAACTTCCCAAACTCGAATTTTCTCTAACTCGAACAAAATCGAGTGGCAATAGCGTTTACTGAGCAAATTTCATACAAATCGCCTTCCCTAACTCGAACTTCCATAAGTCGAATTTCTCTGTAACTCGAACAAAAATATTGGCCCGTACTTCCGTAAGTCGAATTTTTCGGGAAAATCTCCAATAAAGTTTGCATTTTTTTTTCGTTTCTGTTTTATGCTTTTGTTACCGGCTCGTTTTGATATGTTATATTGATGTTCATTAACATATGGTGATGTAATATGATAGAATATAGCATCAACAATTATTTAGGCTTGTGAAATTGCTATAGGAAAAATAATCGAAATGTACTTATTTGTCAGCCCATCAGATCACACATCTATGTTTAAAAATGTTTAAGGAAATATTCAAACTTATTAGTAGTTAAGGAACTTGAAAGTAGACCAAATAAATTAAAGTTGCTGAAAAATGTGGTATCTCAGCAAAAACATTTTTTCATTATTTGAAACGGGAACTTCTTCTGGATACAGCAAAAGAACGAAAAAAGCAATTTTTGAGAATATTAACAGGTCTTGCACAAACTGGAATCCTTTTTTGTTGAAAATAACAAGAAAAATTTGCATTTTGAAATATATTTATGATTGAAAGCATTTGTAGTTTCATTTAAAAAACTAAAAAAAAAAATTCCCTAACTCGAACTTTTTTCTTGGATAATGGTGATTCGAGTTAGGGAAGTTCGACTGTAGATTTAGAAGCGCAATGTTATTTTATTCATGGTTTGGTCTTTTAATGCATTCTACATTCAACTCTTAACAAATTCCGTTCAATTATTTTTCTATGTCAAAATGCGAATATTTATGTACAATTTTAAATCAACTTTTAATCTCCAAAATTAGTCTAAAATAAAACGTATTTGTAGTAAAGAAAAAAAAAAACATGCTGAAACGAACAGAAATTTTGGCTTGTAAATTTGCTAAATCAAAAGCTTGACTTGATATCAAACTTTGATTACTTTGCCAAAACTAAATGGATTTGTTATTTTAATCATGGTTTGGTCTTTTATTTCATTCTGCATTCAACTCTTACAAAATTTCGTTCAATTAATTTTTCTTTGTCAAAGTGCGATTTTTATTAAAAATTTTAGATCCCAAGTTTCAACATTTAATCTTCAAAATTATGTTAAAATTAGTATGTAATAAGTTTTTTTTGTACTTAATCATGCCAAATTAATAAATATTTTGACTTGTTAACAAAGCGAACATTTTCAGATCACTTTTCTCTTGGTTTACACTCTAATCGAATCTAACAATCTATCTTTTCTCATTCCAATCTCAGGTCTCTCATCGCAAGGGTCTGCCACATGTGATTTACTGTCGCGTGTGGCGTTGGCCAGATCTCCAGTCGCATCACGAACTGAAGCCGCTCGAATTATGCCAATATCCGTTTAGCGCCAAACAGAAGGAGGTCTGCATCAATCCGTATCATTACAAGCGGGTGGAGAGTCCCGTTCTGCCGCCGGTGCTGGTGCCACGTCACTCGGAGTACGCGCCCGGACACTCGATGCTGCAATTCAATCAGATGGCTGAGCCGAGTATGCCGCACAATGTGAGCTACTCGAACAGTGGCTTCAACTCGCACAGTCTCAGCAATAGCAACACATCTGTGGGCAGCCCCAGTTCGGTTAACTCCAATCCAAATTCACCATACAACAGCCTCGCGGGCACACCGCCCCCCGCCTACAGTCCATCGGAGGATGGCAACTCCAATAATCCCAATGATGGCACACAAATGCTCGATGCCAATATGGGTGATGTTGCCCAGGTCAGTTACTCGGAGCCAGCCTTTTGGGCCTCCATTGCCTACTACGAGCTGAACTGTCGAGTCGGCGAGGTCTTCCACTGCAATAACAACTCGGTGATTGTCGATGGCTTCACGAATCCGTCCAATAACTCGGATCGCTGCTGCCTCGGCCAGCTGAGCAATGTGAATCGCAACAGTACCATAGAGAATACACGCCGTCATATAGGTAGGTTACTTGAAAAAGGTTTAAGGATTGATAGCATAAGAATATATTAAATTTATATGTTGAGATCAGGGTATCAAACTGAAAACAATATCGGTTATAGTTACGCTAATGGCTAACGGTTTTTTGTAATACCACTATGATTTCGGTTTGCAAAACAATTTACAAAAAATGTTAAAGCCCCATTCAGACGAGCACTTTTTCACCGACACTTTTTGTCAAAAAACCGTCCGTGTCGCTCACCATCGCTCACCGATGGAATAGAACGTGTTCTATTTTCATCGGTGAGCGTCGGTTTTTTACCGACGCTTTGAAATTTTGTATGGTTACGCGACACGGGCAGCTTTTTGACAAAATATGACAAAAAGTGTCGGTGAAAAAGTGCTCGTCTGAATGGGGCTTAAAGATGTGTAAATTAGAAAACAAATATTCAAAAACTTAAAAAATAAAGATTTTTTTATTGGCATCAATATATAAATAAAATTTGGACAGAAGCTCATATTAAATTTAGTTTACAAAAACGATTATTGCACCTTTACAATGTAATTTAATTTTTTTGCTTGACCGAACCGAAATTAACCGTTAACGGTTAACGATCGGTTGAAATAATATCGACTTTTAGGTTTCGGTATAATAAACAAATTTTTGCTTCAGTTACGATTACCAATTTCAATCGGTTAATACCGGTTAAAGCTTACGGTTATGGTTAAGGTTACGGTATTAATCCCTGGATAAAATATGTCAACATATATAATAATATATTGTATATTTCAAATAAAGATCACATTTAATATCTTTTTATTATAATTAAAGAGCTCAAATCAATTAAAACACAAAAAATGAGATATGATAAAGAAAATTATCATAAATATCATAAATAACAATTGAAAATATCAAAACGTTAATGTTTAAAACAAAAAAAAACTTAAAATTAATAATTAAAAATATGTAGAGAGTAGCTTTAAAAATGAAATTGGGGAATTTTAAATTGTAAACCAAAGAGAAAATTTAGGATGTGCAATGGAGAATAAAAAGTGCAATACTTATTATACATAAATAGAAACTGACACATAGAAAGAGACATATTGCACTATAAAATCGTATGCAAATTCAATCATGAATAAAAGTCTAGGAACATAGTGCATATTATCAGTGAAAAGTTTAGATCTCGCGATAGATTTCTGCATTTTATAAATACGATATTAAAAAGTTGTCTTCTGTTTTATAATTTGCAGGTAAAGGCGTTCATCTGTACTACGTTACCGGCGAGGTATATGCCGAGTGTCTGTCCGATTCCGCCATATTTGTGCAGTCGCGCAACTGTAATTATCATCACGGCTTCCATCCGAGCACCGTATGCAAAATCCCGCCCGGATGTTCACTAAAGATCTTCAACAATCAGGAATTTGCTCAACTGTTATCGCAATCGGTGAACAATGGATTTGAGGCCGTTTATGAGCTAACGAAAATGTGCACAATACGCATGTCCTTTGTGAAGGGTTGGGGTGCCGAATACCATCGACAGGATGTGACCTCAACCCCGTGCTGGATCGAGATACATCTGCACGGGCCGTTGCAATGGCTGGACAAGGTCCTCACACAGATGGGATCGCCGCATAATGCAATTAGCTCTGTATCCTAAAGACAAAAATCTATATAACTTTAACTGAATGAAGAAGGATATAGTAAGAAATGAAAGTTAGTTAAAATGGAACTAACTAAAATACACAACCACACACACACAGAATGTTTTGAAAGTGTGAGAGACATAAAACGAAAGTAGATGGTAGCTAACAAACTATGTAAAAGACGTAGAGAAAAGTAAAAAGAGAAGGAGAAAAATGCGGTTAGCTGAGGAAAGGACAAAACATAAATGATTATGAACTAAATGTGTGCGTGTTGTTGCCTTATATATAAATAATATATATATAAATATAAACTGATTTATATATATAAACAGCTACTCAACCCGCCTCTCGCCCATAAACATACTTTATATATTTTCTAGTTTATCGTATGATTTTCAACGCGAATGTCATTCCTTATGCAACAACAAACAAGTAAAAAGAAATTTAACTAAACATAGAATATATATATATATATATGATGATGATTCATATATAATTGATCGATCTATATACAACAAATATTATAATAATTATAATAATAATATGCCCTTTGGCAAATGTTGTTCAAGTCTATATTTCAAGTGCTACTTATGTGTCATTGCGAATTGCTTTAAAAGATAGCGAAAAAAACAAAAAGATTTAATAAATACTATATATACACCTAACTCTATATATTTACCACTTAAAGTACCATTAGAATATGTAGGGCAAGTTTTAAACAACTTTAATGCAATACATTTCTTAAAATATGCAACACACACACACCACAACAAAAAGTTATGTTTAACTAATTGATGATCTTGTTTAACTTTAAGTACAATGTTGAAAAACAAAACAACAACAACAAAAACGAAAAACAAAAAACAAACGCAACCAATTTAGTTTTAATCATTTGCTTAGTTTAGTTTATTTAGTTTCGTTTCATTTGCAACAATTTTTTCGCTGGTTTTTTGAAAAAACAACATGATTTTTTATTGTCTAATGCTAAATTTGTGCCGAACCCTTTTTTATAAGTAGTTTTAATATCATCATTTGAAATAAACCGTTTTGCCTTATCAATTCATTCGTTTTTTCTTTTAACAAAACAACTGACATAACTAAAATTAATAATAATACTAATAAACTATATTTATATAAGCTGTAAAATATGGCTTAAATGCATAAAGCTGAATATTCAATGTAATAATTGTGCCTATTTAAAGATTTACTTGCGCTTTTAATGTTTCTATGTATGTGTATTTAGTGTACAAGCGCAAATTAAAAGTCAGAAAATGACTTTTTGGTCTTATTTCTGCTAAAACGAAAAATAACTTGAAAAACCGTTGCAACAAATTTGCCTTAAAGTTTACCGTGTTTAGAGCAGCTTTTACAACACACACAAACGCCTTACACACAGTTTGAATTGCCTTTGATTGCTTCACGCAACGCTGTTTAATGTAAAAACTATTGTAAAACAATTTGAAAACGATTTAACGTATAATAAAATTAAATAAAATATATGCAAATATATGTATGGATAACTGTGACTGATACGTTCAATGAAAAATTGATTGATTACACAAAATTTATGATTTATGAAGCTAAGATTTTTTCCGCATTGATTAATATTTATTTCAATTTATTTGATAAATATATTTTTTAATATTTTCTCGAAAAGGGTGGCAGCCTTGGTTCCCAAAACACGGTGGCAGCCATCAGCCGCAGAAAAAGTTAGATTTCTGTTTATATTAAGGTTTTTTTTTTTTTAAATGCTTAATTTTAACAACAATTTCGAAAATTGTACAAGTATTTTTGTTATATTTTTGTCGATTTATTGACATTTTAATTGGAATTAATTTACCAACTTCCCCACGTGAATGGTGATGTGCAACAAACATTCTTTAAAATTAGCTTTATTATTTTATATAATTTATATTTTAATTGGCTTTTATTAAATTGTAATTTATTGCTAAAATATTGTATTAAAATTCACATTTAAAATGCGCGCCAAGTGGCAGCGCTGCAGCTATCGATATTTCGAAATGTGTTTAGTGAGCACTCGATAGTCACCAATTGTGCATATTCGATAAACATCTGACAAACGTTTTATTTCTAGAATTTGTCAAATCGATAAAAATTTGGTCCATGTCATTTCTCTAGAATTTTCAAAAATCAATTTAAAATATTTCAAAAACGAAATTCAAAAAAGCAACGAAATCCAAAATTAGGTAAAATAATAAACTTTATTTTGAAATTGGTTTGGTGCAATTCGCCCAACGCGTTGCGAAGTTAGGTAAAAAGTTCTGAAAAAAATCTTAAAAATTTGAGAAAATTCCAACAAAAATTGTGGTACAATTTTCAAAATTCTAGCTTCAAAATTACGAATGCGCCACTTTTAGATCAACAGCTCTTTCAGAGCTCAACTTTTGAGATTTCTCACCAGGCGAACAGAATTAAGTAGAAAGTTGCAGGTTAGAGTAGAGCAGAAAGCGTTTTGCTTAAATATTCTTAAATATTAAATAATCTCGTGCTGCAATTCAGTTTGTGCTGGAATAATTTCAACACAACCGCAAATCGATTAACTCGAATGTGCGCAATATATATATTTGGCTTACAAATATATGAATTTGAAATTCTATTTCTCTAAGAAATTTACAATTTTTTTAAAGACATTACTGACCAACTGCGAAATGAACGATTTAGTTCATGATTGACTAAATAAGTTCATTAGTTCATCTTAATGACCCGTTCACTTGAACTTTTTCAGAACTAAACGACACAACTCTACTTCACACTGTTTATTTCTAGAATTTGTCAACATGGAGGCATCGCCAGTGAACGATCCATTGGAAATATTGACAAATAAAGGCAATCGCCAGCCGACATTTTTGGGTCCGATATGGAATCCAATTGCCGGAAGTGTGGCCGGTTTCGGTGCTGCCTGTTTTCTCAACTGGGGCTTCCGTAAACCAATTTTCTCCGGTAAGTGTGCTGTGACGTAACATTGTTTTTCTCTGTTAAATCATTACTTATGGGACAACATCTAATTATTATAATGCAGGTATACAGAAACACATTGCGTTCACTGCAATTGGCGGCGTTCTTGGCTCTTTCTTTGATAAGCAGCGCGACGAGTATCTGGCCAAACGTGATGCTGTACTTCGGCATTATATTGAGCTGCATCCTGACGATTTCCCAAAGACAAGTGAGTTTTAGTCTCATAGCAAAGTGATCGTGAGATCTTCTATGATGTATAAACTTCTCCTTCTCTCTCCAGATCGTAAAAAGTACGGTGATGTCTTGGAAAGTTGGGTGCCTGTCCGTTAAGAGCACTGAGCTGTCAAATTGTCTACGGAACAAGCCCTGCTTCAACCGAACATATTTTAGTTAATAAACGGCTTTAATTGTAATACTTATGAATACAAAACTGTTAGAAATGCGTTTGTTTTCATACAAATATTTTGGCAGTTGCAGTTAGCGTTGGTCAGTGTTGCCACCTTTTGTTTGAAAAAAGAACTGTTTTTGACGGGAGGAACGTTGCAAAAAAGCTGAACAATTAATTTAAAAAAGTCGAAAAAATTATAGTTTTTTAATTAATTAATTTCTGTATTTTCTCCCGATAGGGAGAAGTGAGAGCACAAAATCAGTTTCTCAGAAAGAAACTGAACAATTTGAGCAGCAGCAGCTCTGTTATTCGTTAGATGTGAATAATTTCATCAATGTTGCAGCACAATTTATAATTCATACAAAATATATTATTTTAATTTCAAGAAGCAAACTATTTAACCAATTACCTTATATAAAGTACACTGTTAGGTATCAATGGCAACCTTAGCCAGATCTGCAAAAGTATTGTTCCCCCAGAATCCTTATACGAATTGACTTCAATCCAAAATTTTGTAGTGATGTCATTATTTTGCCATTTCACGATGTGCATTTTTTTATATTGGGTTTTAATTTCCCCTATATTTGGGCATTTGCAAACAAGTCTGAAAATAAGCATTTAAACAAAAAAAAAAAGCCAGATTTTTTTAGCAAACGGCTTTGAAAAAAGCCAGATTTGACGGGAAAAAACGAAACGGGAAACCACTGGCGTTGGTTGCTCTTTTCGGTGTTACCAGATTTTAAAGCTTGAAAATGCCTTATCGATAAAAGAAGGCGCACAATTTTGAATGAAAATATAACAATTTCAATTAAAAACAATATTCTTAAAAATAAATTAATAACGTACACAATTTGTATAAAATTATACATAAAAGCATCCAGAATATTTTATTAAAATATATCACACTGTCTCTGCAAGCAAAGCTTACCGTATGACCACTTTTGGTATTTGGTTTGCTTGCAGTATTTTTTACTGGCAAATTTTTGACGGTCTTTTTTTCCGAAAAAAGCGTAATTTTGCGCCTTCTCCAATCGGTTTACTAAGTTTCTGTTTCAGTTTCGGGTGAATCGTTTTTTTCATAGGACGTGCGAGCGCAGCGTTAAATCGTTTTTGTGCGAGCATGCAGATAAAATAAGGATTAAATAAGCCCAATAATAAAAATAACACAAATATAATATTAAACAAATATATAAATCTCAAATTTAATTGTTCGGTCTTAAGTTTCGTTGACATCTATCTACTTTTTGTTACTTCTGCTTCGTGTCTACGTGTGTGTGCTTCTTACTATATAAATGTGTGTATGCGTGTGCGTGTATGTATGTTAAAGCCGCAAGGATTTTACCGTTACAAATTATGAAAAAACGTTTGATAAAGCAAGAAACGACAAAAATGGTGGCTTGCTAAAACAAATAAATAAGTAAAACAACAACAACAATATTAATAATCGACGCTCCACTTACACAAATTATTGATAATTAACTAAAACCAATTTTGTTTTTGGCAATTTTGACTTATTATCTATAAAGCAAAGACCAAAATAAAAAACTTTTTCTGGCGCCAAGCAGCAGCGGAAATTACAACAACAATCAAGTGACTTGAAAGGCAAGTCAAAAGCAGCGCTCGTCAACCACAGCAGCAGCAGAGCAGCGCAGCAGCAGCAGCAGCAACAGCAGCTGTGGCCGCAGCATAAAACAACATCACCAACAGCAACAACAAAAGCTCTCAAGCTGCGAAAAGGCCGACGGCTTTTGATTTTTGTGAAAACTTCTCACAGGCGAATTTTCTTGTGAGCTTATCAACGACAACTGCAGAGAGAAGAGAGAAATAAACAACAACACAAGCAACAAGAACAACAACAACACACGTACACAAACGATTATGGCAAAGGTAGGCAATTCACAAAGCTGAGCTTTTAATTTTATTAGAAAATTATTTATTTATTTATGTGCAGACTGCCAAACACAATTTGCTGCCCTTTTTCCACACACTTTACTTTTACTCATCCTCTTGTAATTCTTTTCTCTTCATTCTGCTCATCTCTGCGTCATTCGTTACATGTGCTTTGTCAATATGGATTTCATTTTATTGCTCATGTGTGTGTGTGTGTGTATGTGTGTCTCTCTGCGTACGTGTGTGTGTGTGTGTGTGTGTGTGTCTGAGTTGATTTTCACTTGTGTGTTTTTGTATAAATTATGCATATTTGTGGGTTTCTTTTTATCGGTTTAAGGGGAGACATTGATTTCTTCTGTGGGTGGTAATTTTATGACGTGTAAAATTGGCAACAAACCTAGTAGAGGGCAGTAAAAAGAGGAAAAAGTATCTTAAGATGGTAAAATTAAGGATTTTCAGGAATACCTTTGTTGTTTCTTGACAGATTTAAATTAAACTTGAATGTATGTGTATTTGGTATTTTTTATACACAAACTGACCAAATTTGGTTAAAATCGGAATACTGTTGCTGGCATAGGAATTATCAGTCAATTATCGAATTTTTGTATGAACATTTTTGTTTGTTTTTTCAAGGTATGTTCAAAAATTCTTACTTTATCTTGAATATTAGCTCCTCCGCTTTCTCTCTCTGTCTCTCTTTTTTTTTCCTTCCCCCGTCAAGCACTTAACGAAATGAAAAGCCTATTAAATGGCACTGTAAGCCTGCGTTTTAGTGCAAAAAACCCACACAAATCTCGTTCTTTGCTTAAACAGCACGCAATAGCGATTTCCGGCCATAAAACACTAAACGGAATTTCAGAATTTGCGACCCCCAATCAACCAAATTCCCTTTACCCACCCTCCGCCAATTCTCTCTACCAAAAACTTCAATTTGAAGTACTTGGACAATTTTTCACATGCGACCGCAGCAGCAGCCTTTCTGACTGCCCCCAAAATGAGCAACATTTTTCTTCTGTGGCGCCTCAGCGAATTTGGTCATGCATTTTTTATGACTCACATACACACATGTGTGTATGTGTATGTGTGTGGGTGGGTGGCAGTGTGGGAGGCTGAGTGTATTGCACGCGTCGTCTGACAGTCGCGTGTCTCTGTTGAGAGTGTTTTTCGAGTTATTTCTCCCATATTATTCTCAGGGAACAACTCGGGATAAATTACCTTTTTCACGTCACTTGTCGCTGCCATATACGGTTCTTATCTTGCAGTAAACTTGGCTTTTATATTATTTTGTTTACATATGGGGCGTCGTTTTTATAGCACAAAAATTCTGATTTCCAGGCCAGAGTAAAAGTGGAACTCACGGCTGGACGCCAATTGGCCGTCGTGGCCCAAACAGGATTCTACAGCTGACAGCAACAACTTTCTCATATTATTTAAACATATAAACGTATATATATACATATATTCTTATCTACTATTCATTGCCCGGATAAAGCAGCGGGATGTTTTTAGGATTGTGTCCTTGAATCGCGAATGCCGCAAACAACAAACAAGCTGAAACTTAACTAAAGTTGTACGCTCAAAAAATACCCTGGAATTTCCAAATCTAAGCATGATATATGAAACAGAAAACTCAAATTGTGTGATTAGATTAACTGGAAAATACTTGAACTCTGTTTGCAATCGAAATATGTTTTGAAACGTTAAGCAATACAATTATACAAGCTGTAGAACAGCTGTAAACTGTTCTAAATGTAATGAGATATTTTAAATAATACCATAAATAACATATTTTTGGAAGATAGTATGGTTTTTAATATAATTTAATAATGTATTTAATTTAAACTCAATTGAACGATGCTAAATCAAAGTCTTAGCTAATTTAAACCTCCACTAAGTCGACCTTATTTAGTCATTTTCTTGTTAAAGGGTATAGAGACATGTGCTCAATGAGGCTGCACTTTTGTTGTGCGCCCTTTCGCGACAAGCCTCACAATCATCATCATCAACATCATCATTGTCATCATCACCATCATCATCAACATCATCATCCTTGTCGCATTTGCGTTGTTCCTTTCCCTCCACAAATTTCGCCATCATTATGTGCAGTATGTATTATTATATTCCTCTTATGCAATTGTCGGTCGTGGGTTTTTGTGTGTCAACAACAGCAACATCAGGCGCAGCAGTTGCAGTTGCAGTTACAGTTACAGAGGCAAGTGCAAGTGCAAGGATAACAAGGAGCTCAACTTGCTTGGCATTTTCTAAAATATTTTATCCTAAGAGCCTAAAACACTGCAATTTCCTTATACGACAGCCGAGTTGGACTCGACTTGCAGATACCTTCTTTCTGTGATCATTTTGATGTTTTCAATAATTGAAAAAAAAAAAACATATTAAAAGAGTTGTATACCGAAAATCCTTTTTTTATTCAGTATTATCAAATATTTATGATATAATCTGCGAGTGTTAATAAAGTAATTAGTTTTAATTTAATTATTCAAATATGGTTTCACTGTCTGATTGACTGATATGCCACATCGACTTTTTATGGCTACAGGGTATATAAAACGAAATTATCCGTGTTCTTGTTTAAAATTCATGTTTTTTCTATATATCATATGTATATAAAATTACAATTTGAAGACTGATGCATTATGCATGCGATTTTCTGAAGTTGAAGAGACAGAAGTAGATAAAGAGAAAAGTATTTCAGTTGAAATTAACTTTTAAAATGGAATGAATAAAATTTATATTGAGCACACGCATAAATGCTGAATGTCGTCGTATATCGTATATTTCACGAGAGATAAGTTTAAAATGCAGCAGTCAGAAATGTGCATTTCAGTGCATTTAAGCGTTATGCTGCGAACGTTGCATACTTTTAGGGGCAGCATCTGTTTTAACTGAAACTGGCTGCGGGCCATGTTGATATTCCTCATACCACTTTTACATTTGATTTATAGCACCGCTAGCATTTCGATTTCTGTATATTGACTGAGTCCAGAATTGCGCATTTGCATATGTATGTATATCCCCGTCTCACTTCTTCTCCCTCCCTCTCTTTCTCTTCATTCATTACCCCTCTCTTGCCTTTTGGTGGATTTAGTAGGCGGTTCTTTATTTATGGCCGCTTTTGGTTCAATGTTAATTTATCGATAAATGTTTGAGCCTGCTGAAATGCATATTGAAAACACACACACAATCATATATGCATATATTGCATTTAGTGTGAATATGTATGTGTGCATTCGACAAATACAAATGCGATAAATATCATTAGCAAATTTCGGCAGGATATTAAGCCGTTAATTTATGTGCTTAAAACCGTTTCCAAATTGATAATTAACAAATATAAATATTATATTAAATATAATTGCTATTATTTATTCTATATTAGTAAAATTTATGATTAACATAGATTTTTGTGTATTTTTAGATCATAAAATTAAATTGAATTAAATTCAGTCTTTTTTTTAGGAATTCAATCTTATATAAACTGCAATTTTATTTTTAAGCAACTACTGCATTTTATTTTATCTAATAAGTTCCGCAACATCATACGAAAATATACACTTACTTAATATTACTTGTACATTTTTATACACTAACTATTTTCTTCAAAACATTTCCTTCTCATAAGTTGTTAAGTAAACTTACTTTTTTTTTGTTTTTTTTTTTTTAAAACAATTTTTATTAAATTTTTATATATGTAACATTTTAACTATTATACTGCTACCATATGGCAGCTTAATCTAGTTTTACATCAAGGACAATAAAGTAAACTTACAATTTGAAGTTTATGCAGCCCCTAAAAGTATGCAGAACTATATTTTAGTGAAATTGTGAGCCGAGATAAATTGGCAGCACACACACCTAAAGTGTTTGGCTTCCACAAATTCAAACTGGCAACAAAACATTTTGGACAGCTAATTAGTTAGTTTTGGGTTGCCATGCCGCATTCTCAGCATTTTATGTTGTTTGCACAAAATTTTTAATTTGAAATTCCGCAGGTAAACATGTGGCAGCAACACACACACACACACACACACACACACACATAGAGACAGACGCACGTGATGTAGACGTGACTCATTCGCCGGCATGCTGCAAGTTGGGCCATGTGCAGCACATGAGACGGAAAACCGCAGCGCGCGTTGCAAGCAACTTGAGCTAATTTCATTAAATATTCATGGCCACGACGCAAGTTGCAACAACAACAGCAACAACGTTGTCAATGCACAAGGAAGAAGAAGAAGTAGAAGACGGGCGGATAGAAACACCAAAATGCAGTGGCAGCTCAATATAGCCTCCTCTCACATGTCGCACATTTTTAACGTGCCACACACACACACACACACATACACACACACATACACACACACATGTGGCAGCAGTTTTCCATTTTCCATTGTTCGCTTAGGCGCGCCAGTTGCCACAACTGCCTCTGACAAATTATCATTTAATCATTTGGCAGTTTTTTTCGTCCATGTATTCCATTTTTTTTTTATTTTTCTTGCCGCTCATCCGAACAAAAGTTCAAGGCCTATTGATTGGCTGTGATGTTTGCTGATTAGATATTGATAGATTGATAAATTGATGGGCGTAATAAGAGTAGAACCATAAATAACACACACAAAATTTGCTTCATTGTTTAGTTGATAAATGAACTTCTCTTACGCTTCCTCCGCCCATTAGGACTAATTAAATTAAGCGCTACAGGAGACTCTCCAAGTTGCCAAAAACTACTCGCAAAATGTTGGCCGACAACAACAAAAAAAAAAAAGCGAGACGAGTTTTTAGCTGGTTCTCAGTTGCAGTTGCTGCTGCCGATGATGAAATTGGCCCACGGTGCGACTACGACTGCGACTGTCTGTCGGCAGTTTTTGCTCTCTTTCTCTTCCCTTCTCTTCTCTTATCGTTTTTTGTCATGTTCTTTTTTTGGCCAAAAGGCCATAAAATGGCTGCCTATGGGGTACATAAACATTTAAAAGGGTTCACAAAGTTTGTGTACCCAAGTCAAGTGGCAAACTGCACATATTGCTGGGGCATGTGCCGATCTGTGTGTTTATTTTGGGTTTCAGCTGCAAAAATTTGGAGAAAGTACTTGACAAAAAGGTTGTAAAATATTTCATATTTAGCTGAGCAAATTATGAACGCATTGAAATAAGTTACACATACAAAAAATCTTAAATATTTGAGTCTGTTTGTAAAAGTTTTTTTTTTAACTCTATCCTGCCCTTAAAAGTATGCTAAGTCACAAGAACTAAATAAGTTATGCATAGTGAAATATGTACATATAAACGATTCAAAACATTTTTAGAAAATTGTTGTACATTTATAAAAAGTAATTTAATTACTGTTAAACTCTTATAAATTTAACAAATTCTTAACTGAAAAAATTCACTTAAGAAATATGCAATTGAAAATTTACGTATATTTTAAAACGCTCCTAAAAGTAAACTGGAAATTTTTTAAAATTTGACGTTGATAAAAGAGTGCATAACAGATTGTAAAAAGATTTTTTATGTAAAACTAGATTAAGTTTCCACTTAAGGTAAAAGTAAATATATTGAATTGAGATGGAAGCTACAAATAATAAAAGGGATAAATATTCTTGCATGTAGGGTATCCCAAAGTCTATGAGTAACAACTATGACATAAACTGACAGTTTGTCGTAAAACATTCAGAAATATACGACAGTTTTTTATCGTCTGTTTGTCTTTGTTCTGTTTATGCATTTCAGTTGAAATGATTTTAGTTTTTATATATTTGGCGACGAATTTTCTGGAAAAATTGCATTGAGCGGCTGTCAGCAGTAAGACAATGAGAGGTTTTCCTCTGCTTTTTCCATCTGTTTAAGCAACTCATTAAAAATGTTTATTTATTAGTTTGCTTTTATTCACTTAATATTTGCATTACGTAATGAATGTCCTTTTAATTATTATAATATGCCAGAAAATCAAAATGGAAAATTATCAAAATATTTGAGCAGCAAACACCGCAGGCCAATTGAATAATTAATACGTATTCTATGGCATCCATTTAAATTAATTGCAGGTGTGACGCCAAAGTGCGCAATCAGCATAAACAACGAGAAAATTTAAGCAAAAACGTATTTCAATTTATATGAGACACGCGTTGACAGCAAAAAATTACGAAAAAATATGAAATACAGTCGAACTTCCCTAACTCGAACTTCCCTAACTCGAATTTTCTCTAACTCGAACAAAATCGAGTGGCAATAGCATTTACTGAGCAAATTTCATACAAATCTGCTTCCCTAACTCGAACTTCCATAAGTCGAATTTCTCCGTAACTCGAACAAAAATATTGGCCCGTGCTTCTGTAAGTCGAATTTTTCGGGAAAATCTCCAATAAAGTTTGAATTTTTTTTTCGTTTCTGTTTTATGCTTTTGTTACCGGCTCGTTTGGATATGTAATATTGATGTACATTAACATATGGTGATGTAATATGATAGAATATTGCATCAACAATTATTTAGGCTTGTGAAATTGCTATAGGAAAGATGATCGAAATGTACTTCTTTGTCAGCACATCAGTGTACTTAAATGTTTAAAAATGTTTAAGGAAATATTCAAACTTATTAGTAGTTAAGGAATTTGAAAGTAGACCAAGTAAATTAAAGTTGCTGAAAATGTGGTATCTCAGCAAAAACATTTTTCATTATATTAAAGAATGATATTAATTATGATGACATTTGAATCGGAAACTTCTTCTGGATACAGCAAAAGAACGAAGAAACCAATTTTTGAGAATATTGACAGGTCATGAACAAACTTGTATCCTTTTTTGTTCAAAATAACAAGAAAAATTTGCAATTTGAAATGTATTTATGATTGAATGCATTTGTAGTTTCTTTTAAAAAACTAAAAAAAAAAAATTCCCTAACTCGAAGTCTCCCTAACTCGAACTTTTTTCTTGGATAATGGTGATTCGAGTTAGGGAAGTTCGACTGTATATTGGAAGTGACAAATATTGAATGCCCTTAATTGTAAATTGCATAGATTTTGTGGTTTTTCAAACTGAATTGGAATTCAAAACAATGTCAATCAAGAATCAACTTCTTTCCTATAATATTTCGCTATTCTGCTCTGTATTTGTTTAATGATCAATTTGTTATACCCTTTGTAAGGGTACTAAAAATGTTCATCAGACACATGAAAAAGTCGTTGCTTTTGCAAGTCAGATAATAATTGAATTTTTTATTGAAAATGGAGGTACAGAGAATGTGCAATGCAGAAGCTCTGATAACTATTAGGATAGTCGCTGAGTTGCCCTGGGGAGACAGAAACAGGGGAGTGACAAGGGAATGAAGTGGAATTGTGAATTCAACTGAAACAGGCAAAGATGAGAGAAAGTAAATATCTTATGCAAACTTGCTAAAGTGGCTTTGAAATCTTTACATAACTTTCAACGAGCTGAAACTTTTTTTGGGTTTTAAAATTTATGTCATAAATTAAATTAAATTGTATAAATCGAAAGCTGAAATTCTTCTTATAACTTATCTTAAAGTGTTGTTTTAAATATAAAATCATAAATCAAAACAAACTGTATAAATCGATAGATAGATAAAAATAGCTTTCTATTCATTAAACTTTAAGAAACACTTTAGGAAAGTTAATTTCTCTGATAAAATTTATATCAAAATTAAAATCAAATTAAGCCAGTTTTATTTTACTTCTTGCTAAAAATGTGACTCCCTGCTTTTATTGGATTTTCTCACCGACTGTCGATTGCATTCATAGTTTCTCCTTTCATCTACCATTGGTTGTAATATGTATTTGATTGTGTTCGGCCATTAAATGTTGAGCAAATTAAATAAAAACGTGAGCCGAAAGGTGTAAAAACGTGCTGCAACATTCGAGTACACAGTGTTACTACAGTGACCATATGATGATAGTATTAGAGTACATCGGACTTGTTCGCTTCTCTTCCGACCTGACCGTTCGCACTTTATGTGTTTGTAATTGAAAATTAAGCGCCTGTCATCAGCTTTGGTTGGAGAATGCCGAGTGCAGAGCCAAGTCGAATGTATGTGTGTGTGTGTGTGTGTGTGGCTAAAGTGAATAGGTAGGTGTGGTTCGTGTTAGGGGGTGATGCCTGTCGGCCAGCAGGTGGATGGGGTCGCATTTCGATTCAATGGCGCACTGGAAAATTGCCAGCTAACCGAGCGATGCACTTAAATCCGTGTGACGGCTGCCATGTGCGGTTAATTTGTTTCAAATCGGCTTTAGTCGAGCTTTCTCTGCAGAAATGTGCAGTAAAATAGTCTTGGATATTGTGTCCTTGCTTGTGGCTGATTAGTTTTTATTGCTTAGCAACCGAGGCAGTGAAAATGAGAAAGTAATTTGATAGATACCACGATAATAGCACAGCTGAAACTAATCTTGTCAGCTATTAAAAGTCTTATGAGAAAACTAGGAGAAAATAAAAAAGTTTTTGATGATGCTGGCAAATAAATCAGAATTATAGTTTTAATAAAATTTTAAATGATTCTTAACTGTTAAAAAGCCTCTAAACTTATTTGAGGAAACTAGAAAACTAAAATTCAGAAAAGTTTCTGAAAATGTTGGGAATCATTTGTTCAATAAAAGCTCTTAACTATTAAAAACAGCAATAACAATTCTAATTTTAATGCCCTATGAATTATATTTATTTCTAGCTATACAATACCTAAAGCATAGTATCCAGTTGTTGAAAATTCAGTTTGAAAGGTGTCAACTCCATATAAAAAAAAGGGTTGCAAACTGGCTCGAAATTATTTTGTAAGGCTATTTCTAAACCCTTGTATCCAGTACCTAAATTTGGGCTGCTCAGAATTTTCGGGCGTTTTGCAACACTGTTTTAATGACAGCTAGCAGCTTTTTTTTTACCTTTCAAAACATCGATTCGTTCAGTGTTTCGACTAGTCAAAATCATTTTCAGCAGCAATGGCAGCCAACAAGCAACAAAATAAGAGCCGCATTGAAGTCTTCGAGCACGAAGAGCGAGTTAAATTATTAAATAAATAAAAAAACAACAAAAATTATAATAAATTTTAATTTGTTTTTATTTCCTTGTATATATTTTGTAAACCGTTCTTTGGAATGTATTTCCAGGGAGTCGTACGCAACATAAAACTGTACAAATACAATTTTGTTTACTTGTTTTCTAGTTGCGCATAGCTGACGCAACAGTGTGACCACTCAACCACAGAGATTTTTGATGAAATGCTGTCACACTGAAGTTTGGAAGCCAGACATCAAAATATTAAACATTTTGAGCGCCCAAAATATTTTCAACAACTGGATATTATGCTTAAATCAATAATTTCTATAATTTATTTATTTAATTCAAGCATTTTCAGACACCTGCCTGAAAGTAGGCAACAATAAAATTGCACTCGACTCGATTGAAGCCAATTGCGCTTGCATAGCATTTGAGGGGGAGAGAAATATATACAAATAAAGGTAGAGAGAGAGAGAGATAGAGATAAGGAAAGAAAGAAATAGTGAAAACAAACAATAGAATTTACTACTAACCCAATTTGAATGCGATATTACCACAAACAACAGCAACAAGCCACAATAGTAACTACAACAATAACAACGACACGAGCAATTTTTAATGCGTCGTTGCACGCGATGTTGGAAAAGCAACAACAACTACAACAACAACAACAAGAATAAAATACGAGCATACAAAAGACGCAAATAAAAGTGGAAAGCGTCTAAAATTACGGAAATGTATGAAGAGCATTTTACGGCAGTGGAAAACGGGGTGAAAAACTGAAGTCCTATTCAGTATATGCTTACATATAAATGTGGTTAAATGAGCGTTTGTGTGTGTTAGTTTCTGTATCTGTGCCTGTGTGTTTGTGTGTGTAGTTTGACTTTGCTTAAGTTTATAACAATGTTGTGCATACAGACCAAAGTAAAATGGAAGGTTTTTCCTTTGATGGGCTTTTCCCTTTGCGGTCTGCCGGAAGTAACAAAATTAATTTGCGACCGGTGACTTTGGGACTCGCCTCTGCTCAGCCATTTTGTTAGTTATTTTCGCCAAAAAAAAAACCCGAATGTAAAGAGAAAAGGTGAAAAAGTAAAGGTATTTTATTACTGACGGTTTACTCACTAGTTGCGCTTGGCAAGCAACTCTTTGGCAACTCTGGCCACGAGCGACCGTTTTAATGCTCATTATAATTATAAATACAGCTGCGGTCAAAAAAATAGTAGTGCTTGCAATGAACTTATAAAAACTCAAAATTTAAAGACTTTTAATTTATCCAAATTTTTTATTTAATTTTTTTAAGATACGTTATTATATTGTAAATCCATCTGAGAAATCAAAGATAGTGAACAGTTATTATTTTTCGACTTAGCAATTTTTTTCTTGTAATAGTCTGAAAAATGGGCGGTCAAAATAATAGTAGTGATGAACATATTCAAATATTTTAATGATGAAAACGATCCTAAATTTCATTTTTTGTTATTTAAAAGGTTAGATATGTGAAAGGCACTTAGTAATTAACAAATTTAATAATTTGTTGTGAAGCCTTTATTTTGAATTACCGCTTTACAACGACGGATCATGAAGTCCACCTGCCTTTGACATCGTTCTGGATGTATTGACCTCCAGGAGCTCCTAACTATCTTCCAAAGATGAATATTATTTGTTGGTTGATGCTTGGCAATATCCTTCTTGATATCGGACCACAAATTTTCAATGGGGCTCAGATCGGGGGACTGTGAGGACCACTCCAATACATTAACTTTTTTCTATGCGAACCATTCTTTCGCAAATTTGCTGGTATGCTTTGGGTCTATGTCCTGTTGGAACCACCAAATTATCGGCATATCATCTGAAAAATACGGTAGCATAATGTCCTGCAGAATTTTCACATGTTCGTGCTTATCCATTATGGTTTTGATCCAATATATGGGTTCGACCCCGTAATGTGAAAATGCGCCCAGATCATTATTCTCGAACCACCATGTTTGACGGTCCTGCAGGTGAATCTGGGCCGGTATTCGGACTTTTATGGATACCTTACATGTTGTCGAGATCCTCGACCACCAAAAAAAATAATTTTGGACACATCCGACCACTAGAGGTTTCACTATTTCTCAAGGGCCAATTCAGATGATCCTTAGAAAATCGAAATCGCTTTTGGGCAGGTATTTTTTTCAATAACGGAATTTTTCCCGGGCTTCTTTCTGCCAGATTATTATTTCGCAAACATCTAAGAATGTTTTACACACTTTGGTCCATACCTAAGTTTTTTTTTATAAGTGCTGCAGGAGCAAAAGGGTCACGCTTCAAGTACCTCACTACTTTTGTCACTACTTTTTTGGATATGGATCGAGGTCTTTCGCGTGTATCCTTTTTTGGCGACTACTTAATGGCGTTTCTGATTATGGTTGGCAATCATCTAATCAAATTTTCTACTTCCTTGAACGTTATCCTTTTAGAAATTTATTTTTTAATAGGAGCACGCCTCTCAGGAGTGCAATGCCTGCCACGCCCCATTGTACCAACTTTAAGCAAACATTTTTTTTATAAAATTTATAGTAAATTATCAAATTAGGTAAATAAATATCAAATCAAGTGCCTTTCCTGCTTAATATCCTTTTTTTCCACTTTTAATGCATTCACTACTATTATTTTGACCGCCCATTTTTCAGACTATTACAAGAAAAAAATTGCTAAGTCGAAAAATAATAACTGTTCACTATCTTTGATTTCTCAGATGGATTTACAATATAATAACGTATCTTAAAAAAATTAAATAAAAAATTTGGATAAATTAAAAGTCTTTAAATTTTGTGTTTTTAAAAGTTCATTGCAAGCACTACTATTTTTTTGACCGCAACTGTATGTCTGTATGCATGTATGTGTGTGTTAGTGTGTGTACTTGCTGTAGTCTCAGCATTTTTATGGGCTCTTGATGCCGCTCCATGTGCATCGAGGCAAGCTGCAAATCAGCACAAAACAAGCTCACTTAATGACTTGCCCGCCAGGTGGCGTTGCACAAAGCATTATGAGTGTCCAAAAGTATGTGTGTGTGTGTGAGTGTGTGTGTTTTGCTTCCTTATGTATACATACAACACATTTCATACGCCCCGTTGCCGCGGCGACATTGTCATAACCGTCGAGAAAATGTCAAAATGGGTATATCAGTGTTAGATGATTTAGAATAAGAAAAGTTAAAAAAAGTAGTTTAAAGAAAAAAACATTAAAGATGTATAGTATGTATTTGAAAATTAATAAAAGGTTTTAAAAAAATGTAATATACTTGTACAAATTTTTAAAATTAAAGTTTAAAAGATTATTATGTAATTATTTAATGTCAATCTCAAAATAATAGACAATTAACAACATACTTTTTGGAATAGCTAAAATAATACACCTCTTAATTATTCCACTTTGCAGAGTTTATTTAAAAGTGATGTAAAAGAAAATCAGATTATTCACTTTTGAACAGGTATATTCATAGTCGGTATTGCTTCAACTTACACATCTCGCTTGGGCTTCGTGTTATGCACACTTTTAACACCCAACACTGAGGTGCTGACATGACCCGGGCACATTAAATAGACTTTGCAAATAATGTGAGAGGAGGTTGCAACAAAAATAAAGGGAATGTGGCACATGGAGGGCAGTCAACTCTATAAAAGTTGCGGTCTGTGTTGCATGGGAAAAACCTTTCCTAATGAATGGGAAATTTGCATGTCCTTGCAGTTGAAAGAATAGTAGTATGCACATAATTATATGGTCATGAAGTTGCACCCTTGATGAGCATGTGCACAACATTTAATGCGGCAAATGAGCAGCTGAATAACAGTTAAAATATAGGGCTTTAAGCTGAGAATGAAGATAGAAGAAGTTTCAGTTCAAATTTTGCATCTCATGGCACCAAAAAGGATGTAATATTATTTTTAATGGGATTGCTTAAATATGGATACTTTTCCTTAAAGAAAATGAAATTTGGAACATGATTTACAGTTTGTCATAAGTTGTCTACTCAAAAAACGTATGTAAATTAAATATTATTGTAATAGCTGAGATTTCTGGGTAAAAGCATTTACATAAAAATATGTATTTCGCATGATAAAATGAAATAAGCAAATATAAAAATCGATATGCCCACTTAATATTCATAGATTTAAAGAAGAAAACTAGAATTGAACTGTGAAACACCCTGTAATAAAGTTACTGCAAAAAAAACTTGATCCTCCTGTATTTAATTGAGAAAAATTCTGCTATAAAGTTACTGAATGTATATTGATTTAATGTAGACATTGTAAATATTTACTAGTTAAAGATATATTATCTCTAAAATTTTAAAATTAGTTTTTTTCTACTGACTCTCGTATACCCTTTTAAGCACTGTCAATAGGTATAAGGGAACGTACCTTAATAAAAATTTAAGTTAGCATGAGTTCCCTTAGCGAGTATACTCGTATCTATAGCATACTTGCGAGGGCTTATGCAAATGACCTTCGTTCTCTATTCGGTTGCTCTCGTTGTCGTTGTTGTTGTTGTTGCTTTATTCAAGCTGCATAATTGAGAAGAGCAAAGGAAAAGCCAAAGCAAAAGCTGTAAGAAAAAAATGTACGTTGGAAGACTACAAAACGTTTGACGTTTGAAACTTTTGTTTTTTTTTTTACCCTCATGTCTCTCTCTGTCTCTGTCTCTCTGTTTTCCTCTTTTGACTGTCGGTATTTACGCTTGAGCGTGCACTAAGACAGCTGCACATCCTGTGGCCCACTCACACACACATAATCACACGCACATACCTCCATGTCTATGATAGAGCGTCCTTCAGAAACTATGCTAACATGTGCTGCCAGCAACATTGCATAGCATTCAGTAAACATAAAAAAATAATATGAAAATCAAGTAAAATAAATTAATTCTCAGCATATTATATTTTTATTCGTTCTACTTAATGACAACTTTTAAGCAACGTTTTAAGTGCCATCGCGTTGACAGTAATTAACATTTTAGTTAAAGTTGAGTAGTTGAACTTATCTGGCTCAATTGCATGCCTTAATTTTAGCCTGATTTGTGTCGAAAGTTATATCAGTCCCTTTTAAGTCTCCACAGAATTTTACCCGGTTCAAAATGCCAACATCTTTCGCCTCAAACTATACACAAGTTTTGACCCCATCCTTATCGCCTCCACTTTCCTGCTCTCGTCGTCATCTGCTGCGAGAACTTTGCAAAGTTCAAAGCAGAAACTATGTGAACTGCATTTGGAATGCGGCAAATTTCTGGCCACTTTTGGGTAAAGTCAAAATCTGAACCAAGACCAAGCGCATATTTTAAAGAAGAAATTACAACTTGGCTGCAGTGCTTAAATAAACGTTAACGAAAATGTACCACATGAAAAGCTAAAGATAAAAACAAAATGTGTTTTGGTATTTTTTATCAGTGTTGAAAAACTTGCAGTCGAAGCAGTAAAATTTTTTCTGAGAAAATTGTATTCATAATGGTTTTGAGTTATATTTTTGATGTAGTTTTAAATTGTGGAAAGAATACTTCAATACAATTAAATGATTTAGACTTTAAACTAATTTAAAAACTACATATTAATCTTTAGATTGTATCCATTAAATTTTCTACTTAAATTTAAGTATAATTTATATTTTGTCCAGTGCATGTTCCTTTAAGTATGCTAAAGTTTCTAAACTTGCAACAAGCACGTCAAGTAACTGACGCTAATGGCAACTGACAGCCCCGTATTTGGGATATTTCGAAACAGAGTCGTTACTCATACGCCGCGTTGCCCTCTCAAACTTTTAATTTTCTCTGCTCGTTAGCCTTGTATCTGGCGTCAAAATTAAATGACATTGTTTTCGAGACGCGCAACTCAATCGTAAATCATGTGATTGTTGTGGTTGTTGTTGTTTTTTTTAGTAGTTGTAATTCGTGTTCGTTGGCAAAAGGTAAACAATGTCACATAAAACCCGCAGTTGTCAGTCGGTTTTTCCGCCCATATACAACCCTCATGTGCTATATAGAGCTTAGAGAATCCCCAACAAAAATTTGATATATATGACAGTTGTTATTGTTATTCTTGATGTTGTTCTCGTTGTTGTTGTTGTTGTGCTGTTTGTTCTCCCCTTTTGACAGTTACATGCGCTGCACTGCAGAATGACAAACGAGAAGAGGAGAAAAAATAAAACAAAAACAAAAAGAAAAAGGAAAACTAGAAAAGAACATTTTTGTAGTATTGCAAAAAGTTGCATAGTTTTGTTGTTGAGTGTAAGAAACGAAGTTTTTATGTGTGTACGTGACAGTCAGCATTTTCCTTCTTTTCTATACTCTTTCTTTTTTCTTTTTTTATACTATATTTGAAGTGGAGAGAGTCGGTGGGGGGTGAATTTGGGTCAACTACTATCGACTGGCAGTTGTTGCCTTTCAAACTGTCAGCGACACGAGTAACGAGAAGGAGCAAAAAAAGAGAAAAAAAACACAGTTTGTAGAAGTGTTGCGGCAGTCACTGGAGAGATGGACAGTGTTCGTTTGGGTTGTTAGGTTGTTGTTGCTGTTGTTGTTGCTGGCTTTCTGATGGGAAGCCACTCAAGTGCAGTGAAATTTGATTTCAATTGCCATATGATTTTTTGAAAATGCAATTGCAAAAGTGTGGAAATGGGAGGATAAAATATAAATGGGTGTAGAAACGAGAGTGCATCGAGTGGAAAAGAAGAGAGAGAGGATAGAATGATGGAATGAAAATGTTGGCTTAAATAATTTATTTGATTACGTGGTTACTACGCCCTCAAAGTTCAAGAAGCGGTTAAAAGTGCCTATTCAGTTGGCTTTATAACAGTGCAAACATTTTAAATTTGAGTGGAAAAATAAAAATAATTACTGAATAGTACAAAATTTAGAAAGCCATTATTGATAGATAGCTTATCTATTTAGATTATGTTTCCTCATTATAAATTTGCAACTGTTCCAATGTTCTCTTTCGATTTCGAGTGAATTTAAGAGAAATTATACTGCTGTTTTGTAACTTAAATCATCGCATCTTTATATCTTTTATTATATTTCGAATATGTGGTCTCTTTATGTATCTTTCATTACACATTTGAATCTTTTGTGCACATTGGCTATTTTACAATTTTATTCCCTTTTTGAATTTCATTTTGCATTTCCACTTTGGAAATCAGAGACGCACACAACCAATACACACACACACACCCCCCAAGGGCTTTCAGTCATAAACCACAACATTCACAATGAGCATTACGAAATCCCAAAAACCACAGACAACTGAAACATACTGCGCAATTCAGACAGAGAGACAGACAGACAGACAGGCACAGAGACAATGTTGCCAATGGATTGAAATGCACAACAGTTAGAGGCAACAATAACAACAACATGCAACAAAAGCAACAATGACAACATGCAACAGACATGAACAAGGGTAACAATGTTACCAAAAGATAATAAACATGACCACAAAATGTTTTAGCAGCTTCATTATTGTCAACAACAGTTTTCTGCAAAATGCGATTTTCAAATTTGCAATTAGTAATTAAGCGAGGAGAGAGAAATTCAATATTTTGCTCATTGAGGCGGTTAATGAGCGGCGGCATTGGAAATGCCACAAATGCGATAATGCAACTTATAGAACTTGCCACAGACTTAATATTCCATTTAATGGAGCGTAATTCGTGACCTTCACAAACCCAAACAAATGATGAGGATTACATTTTACTTTGAAATCTGCTATAAAGTGTACGCTTTCAAATCAATTTCCCATTGCAATTGCAATTTGGAAAATTGCTTTTGGTGGGTGGGGCAACACCCACAACTCAATAAGGTGTAGATGGCCAAGGGGACTCATCAATTCAATGCTGCAATCGAATAATTTACATTTGAAATTTTGTTGTTGCTTCAATTTATTTCTATCTATCGTTTACTTGCTTTAAGTTTCTTTAGTAAATTGCATAAAGTTTGCAGTTGCATTTTGTGTTAAGGCAAAAACAAAAAAAACAAGTTGCACGTACATTTTATCCTGTTGCACAAGGCTGCCCCGTGTGATAAATGTCCGCTCTGTGCCAGAGTCCTGATTCCCTGGAGCATGATAAATTACTATGCATATTCTAAAACGAGTCTCACATACCGAGCAGCTCTGAGAAAATTGGAAAATGTGGAAAACTACGTGACATTTAGAATGTCCTGATAAACTCATTAACTACAGGAGAGAAAGATATCCATCACTTGTTTTCTAAATACATTTTTAAAATATTAATATGTGTGAAACTCGGAGTTAAAATTAACGAAATTAAAATTAAAATTTCATTAAAAATTTCAATAAATCTGAATCCGATTTGGTTATTGAAATTAGGGGTAAAAGATTATTGAATTATTGATTTGTTCCATATTCTACACACAAAAAAAAGTAAAAAATGTTTATGTTCATCTTCTTTGTAAAATTCGTAAATACAATTATTGTGAATATGTAAGGCCAGATATTAAAAATGTGTAAAATGAAGAAGAAATAAGAAATGTAAGCACTGATCAAACAATACGTGTATGTTTTCTAAAGAATTTGATCCCCAATTTTCCTGTTAATTTTTAAATTTTCCTAATAATCCCTTGAGCTTTAAGCCGTTTATCCTTGGCAACGAATTCCCTTCAACTAAGTCTCTTAATTACAGACTGTCTGCTTCTTGTTTGTACAGTATGTGTTGTACAACATAAGCTGCTCTAAGCTCACTTGCCACACGTGTTGCGCAAATGTTTCGACACATTAATTTCGAGCTAAATTTCCAGCTAAACGCACATTAAATAAAACGTAAGCACACACAGTAAAAATATGTATATATCCTTATGGCAACCATAAGAAACTCGTTTTTATAAAAACACCCAAAAGGCGGTTTTATTTCTAGAAATGTTTTTCACTTCCATTACCCGCTTCTTTCTTCCCTCTCCGCCTACGAAGTTCACAATACAAATTAAAATGGCAAATGCTTTTTTTTTCGTCTTCATTTTTTCTCCCATCTATTTTTTGTTTGGCTTTTGTTATGACCTTTGCTTATTGTTTGCCGATTTACATACCCTGCAGCTATTAAAAGACTATGAAAAGGGTATAATAAAGTTGTCTAATAGACTAATGGAGATAGATACTCAAGATGATACTGAAGGATTGAAATTTTATTCATTTTGAAAGCTATTTATTAGGGTTTCATCTGAAATCAACTTTAGCATCTAATTTACAGTTTGAATTCCAAGAACTTTTCCTTGATTCGATTTTGCAAAAGGTATTTAATTTTCCAATCAAATTTCACTGGAATTTATTATTATAATGGGGAAACCTGCACTGCGAATTTAGGTGAATGTGAAACCGTAAGCATTCCTTAAACATCTAGTAATTATCTAGTAATATAATACTATTTATACAGAGTATTTGCACAGCAAAGCATTTTTAATCATGTAAAGACGTATATATTTCAATTATCTTGGAATAAGCACAGCTTATAAGCGGTAAACTTTATTTTAAATAAGTAAAGAGTGTCTTCCAATCTAGAACTCTAACTGCAGAATTTGTTTTTTTTTTCTCAAATATTTTTTTTGCTAGCTCAGCATTTTGCTATGAATGGGCTTTTTTAGTCTATGCATAAAAGTATGCAATGATTTGTTTTGCTGTCGTTCCTGACTCAAACAGCAGGCGAAATGAGAAAATCTTAAAAAAAATCTTATTTCTGACTGAATTGCAACTATATCTGAATAGTCGTCTTCTCTCATCCATCTCACAGCATGTGTTTTGCTTAACGACTGCCACTCGAGGCTGCAACGACAGCTGCAACAGTCCAAGAGCTGCACATAAATTTTGGAAAACGAGTGTCACGGCCTGAGGGACAATATCGAGTGTAAAATATGTTCAGCTTAACTATCTAACATTAATTGTCCCGCTGACAGTCTCTATGTGTATCTGTATCTCTTTCTCTTACTTTATTTCTGTTTATGCGTCTCTTTCTTCGATGTCTGCGTCTAGTCGCCATAAAAATGATTTAATTTTACGCACGACTGCGGACTTGTCTAAAATTATTGCGCTCTTAAAAAAGAAAGAATTGCCAAAAATATAAAACAAGGCGCAATTTTTAACATACGAATAAACACATACATACTTTGAGATACACACTCTCTCTCACTTTTACATACACACTCCTTTTCTCACACACCCAAAATTGAACATCTAAATAAAAAAAAATAAGAGAAGCTGTTTAACTCTGAGTAACTCCGTAAACAACTTTAAGTTATTGATTTGTTATTTTGTGTTCAAAGTAAGCTGGGCTGCTTTTGTTGACATTATTATTTACATAATACCCTGTTAAACTAAATACTTCAACTTCTATCTATTTTGAAGCTGTGATGGACTCCTTAATCAAAGCATCCTTAGCTTATGAGCGACAATTTTCATTTTTCTCATATTTTCAAACAGCTGTCACCTACGTATACACGTCATCTGAATATTGCGCAATATTAAAAACGTTTCGCATTTGGTTTTCAATTTGCTGTATTTTATTGGCAGACGTTTTCCATGCATATAAAAATATGATGCGTATATTTGCAGATTGCGCCGCAAAATATGCTTTAAAATTGTCTTCTCAATGAAATTAGTTGGGGAATTGATTTTTTATTATTGTATAATAAATTTAACTTACGTGTTAAGAAGTCTATATGGATGGTAATCTAATAGGCAGTTGGGGGAGAGTCTCAGTAGAAATCCTATAGAATTTTCAAATTTATTTTGTTTGTGTTAGCGTAAACTTAAAATGTAATTAAAAAAATTTACAAAAATTATTTACTTAATTTTTTTCTACTAATTTTAATAACATGCAGGATTTCTGCTAGCTAAGTCTTCTAACTCTTTCCTTTTATAAAAAATTATTAAAGTGTATCTGTTAAGTATGTTTGCAATTTATGAATAACTAAACTTATTTTATTTGTAACGAGTTTAATTTCGTAATGCAAATGTTTGACTTTAAGTTTTGTGCTTCATTTGCAGTTGGGTTCTTTCGCCCAAATATTGACCAGTTTTCCTGGGGCGTCATTTCCCCAATGGGTTGGCAAGATAAGCGGCTTAGTGAGTGAGTGAGCTAATGGCTTGTGAAAATGTTTCTAGCCCAGTTGTAAAATACACAAGCCAAGTCGTATTGACAAGTCGATGGGTTGAGTTGATTGAGCTGCTCAACGTGCAACGAGACAGAGACAGAGACAGATAGACAGACAGACAGACAGACTGTCAGTCAGGCGACTGTAGATGGATAAGCGTAAAAAACTTACTCACATGTCATAGAGCTTAAGTCAAATATCTCAAGTCTTTCCATAGCACATGGAATGTAACCTCTGGCCTCTTTAAATATAGAGAAAAAAACGCGCTTTATGTTTTTAAAATTGCACTTGCGTAAGATTTTAATGAGCTTGTGCTTCAGATTTCTCGAGAAAATTGCTCCAATTAACATTTGAATTGCTTTTTAGAAATTTAGAACTAATTAACAAATGTATGGCAATTATGTAGTTTACAGAAAGTAAAGAGATGTAAGTGCATACGAAATGTTATGTGGAAAAAATAAGTGCAAAATAAGAGAGAGATTTTAGACAGAGCAAAAAAGTATAAAATTTTAAACCTAAAAATATTTAAAATCTATATGTTATTAACATTTTAAGCATATCCCAAGAAATAGATAAAGAATTATTTTAATGTTTTTAATATTAAGCTGCTCCCAAAAGCGTGCTACACAAATTTTAGTGAATTAGAAAATTTAATTCCGAACAGACCAAACTTTTTTCTTCTCTTATTTGCTCTGATTTTGTGTTGTATTATTTGTTTGCAAATATTCAATATTTGCATATTGATTAGGTCATTTAATACAGTATTATTATACAGTTCATGCTACTTGGGTATTCATATCTAAATCAAAGATTTGCATTCAATACGAATATCAAATGTCAACTCAGCAAACATAGCCTATCTATGGTAAATATAAAATGCTGAAATGTTCCATAATTTTTAGATTTAGCTCTTGTTCCTTGTAGCGTTTAGCCTCGACAATCGTTATTGATTGCCAATCCAAATTATGCATGCATATAAACTAATACCCAAGCACTCACAGATACACAAATACAGTGAACACTCGCTTGACAATCGCAACTCTTTCAATTTATGCAATGTTCTCAAGTTGCGTCTGTCCCTGAAATCCCATTCAACAATGTTAACTGTTATTAATACTCATACAAAATGTTCCCGCTCTTGGCCAATACAGTTACACAGTTGTCGATATGCATGTACTGTATATACATAAATCGATAAATTTTATTTAGTTCCGTTTGCCGGCTTTCCTTTCTTTCCTTCTTCCCCTCCACACGGGCCAAGCTCACCGCCACATCCGTTGCGCTGTCAGGCTAAGGACTGGCGTTTGCGCTTAACCCACATAACAGTCTTTATATACCCTGTTGACAATGAAAAAAATGGGTATATAACAAGCTGAAGGAGGCAGCTAACGATTCTATAAACTTTACTATATTTGCTTGATCATTATAAACAGTCAAATAAGTTGAATAGATGTAATATAAATAGTGTAAAAAAATGTATAAGAGTCTTCGTAGAGTTCTTTACAGGGTATCCTTCGGCCAACAGCAGCATTTTTAGTTGGTTTTTTTTTTACATAGTATATCGACATTTTGTGGTCTTTCTTTTTATTATTAAATTCACCCAGTTTTATTTTTATTTTCTTCTTGTTTCCTTTTTATCCTGTCTGTTTGACTTTGTTTTCCGCCTGCGTTATGACAATAATTCAACATTTGTGTTTTACTCGCTGCGTGCTGCGTTTTTTCTCTCTTTTTATATATCCTTGTTCTTTATTGTCTGCTCACCAATTGCCGGTTTGTCGGCGATACAAATATTTTGGTATTGTTGTTATTGTATTACGACAAATATTGTGCAGAAGATTGTACAGATTGTGCTTTTTTCTGACTGAAAATGGGGAAAGTTGAAAGGTTTAAGATCGGTTTACAGCAGAATATAGTTTCAAAAGGGGGAAATTATCTGCAAATATCTTTTTAAGAATTGTAGATTTATTTTGATTCAATTACATGCAATCAAAAAGAAAGTTGAAAGTCTAGAAGTATATCTGTATAAAATGTAGACATGTTTTAATGAAGATATTATAATAATTTATATTAAATCATTCGCCTCATTAAAAAATAAAAAAATTTATCACACGCGGGCAGCTGCTTAAAAATCCATAGATTTATCATTTATTTATAGACTTTATGGTGCTTGTTTGTCCTTTTGCGGGTCCTTGAAATATTCTCTCATTAATAAACCTTCGCGCCATGTTGAGGCAGCAAAAAAAAAAAATCGTTCATTATGGCGCGTTCCCTCGTGTTCTTATCGATGCAATTTACTCTCTGAACAGCAGTTGCAACTCGTCTCCTCTGCTTCGTCCTTCGTCCCTCGTCCCCTGCTGCGTGTCATATTGCAATAATTATGGGCCACATATGCGAGCTGGCTGCGAAATGAACAATTTTCACCGCCTTTCGCGGCAAGCGGTGGAAAACTTTGTGCATTTTCTAGTTGATAACAATCATTGAGCTGTGCTGGGGCTTGAATTTTGAGGTCTGGGTTGGTTGGTGTTTGCCTCAAATGCAAACTTTCGACATTTTCTATAAAGCGCGCGAAAAAAGTTCAAGGACATTAGCAACTGAATGTTCGGGAAGGTAGCCTTCCAATTCAATAAGAGAACAGGCGTTTTTATGCTTGTTTAACTAGTCTGTCTGTGCCGAGAATTGCATTTTCGATTTAACCAGACTGTGTAAACAGCATTGAGTATATTAAATACTTGTGTTTGCGGTTCTTAGAAGTAGAATGTGCGACTGAAAACTTTTGTTGTCTTCGCTAAACGATAATGTTGAAAGTTTTGCACCCACAGACGATATTGTAAAATTTAGCAAAAGAAACTTTCAACTGTTAACTTAAAGTTGTCTAAAGAAGCTTAGGGAATAATGCAATAATTGTGGAATTTATGATAAAAATAGGTATATACTAATAATTACGTCAAATTGATTACATTATAAAATAAACTGTTTTATTTTTATGCGCATAGTCATAACCTGTTACTACTATATATGTAATTTTCCCAAATAATTACCACGTATAAACATTACCCTAAACTTAAGCCATTTGCTGGTCTCTTAAACATAAGTTATCTATTACAACCCCACACACACGTGCTTAATTACCTCTTTCTCTATGTTCTAATATCCCCGAAATACTATAGCATAATTTCATGATTAAAGTAACTCATGACACGTGGAATTTCATAAAGAATTCAACGCAACCTGAAACGGGGTGCCATTTAATTATATTAGACTGCAATTAGCTATTCGTTTAGCTTGGAGAAAACAACCCCCAAGAAAAAGGAAGAGTAAAAGGATGACTACAAATATACCCTTTAAAAAATTTACAAGCTTTATTACCTTTTTTTTAGAGTAACTTAAATAGTTTGGTCAAATGTAATCTGATTTCTATTTATATACAAATTTTTTTTATTCATGGCTTGACCTCTTAGTTATTTCTGCATCTTAATTTTGTTAGTTTGCTGAACTAAAATTATTATTTTTTTTTTCGAATATTTTAAATCTTTTCTGCTTTATTTCTTGATATATCTTTTGTTTTTAAGCATGGAACTCTCATATCAGTATCAAAACTTAACCGATATTTATGTAGTATGTATGCTCACTAAATTTTATTTTAATTCTAAATTTTATAAGCTTGTAAAAATACATTTTTAAAATATTTTCAATTGTGCTATACAAAATAATTATTTATTTTATTATCTTTCCTACTTTAACAGCCTTGTTGTCTTTTGGTAGTATACCCATTGCAGCTTAAGTACGGGGTATATAAAACGCTGTCTTCTCCAAATGCATAGCTTGATGACATCAGCATGTGACAACCCTAATGCTGTTTGCTCCCCCCTCTTAGTTTACCTCCGCTCCGCTCTGATCCCCACCCACCTCTGCCTTTTGGGCCACCCTGTTTTAAAGTACGTTGAACTGGTGCCAAGTGGAAACGCCCCAGTGAACTACATACATTGCAGGGTTGGCGCCTGCCAAAAAGTCTGAGCACGTGCGTTGCAAACAACGCGGAGGGAGGAGAAAGAAGCGGACAGTAGACTCCATGGCGTCAGAGCGAAAAATAACTACGCACTTTTCTCTTAGAAGGGGCAGCAGCTGGGTCAGGCTAATACTGTCTAAGGCCAAAACGACAGCTGCCGCAATCTGTTGAGGCAGTTTTCAGATTTCATTTGGTGGCTGAGGGTGGCTCGGAGCAATCTCTTTACTCTTGTTTAATCACAGATTTCTCCTAAAAATAAAATAAAAAAAAAAATTAAAAAAAAAATATCAAATAAAAATAAAAATTAATAAATTAAAATAATATTTTTCGATTTTAGTAGAAAAAATATGAAATATTTCATTCAAAACTCAGTTTTATTAGGAATTCGTAAAAAAACTAATTTATCAATTTCAATCATATAAAATTGAAATGTACCAAAAATATCAAAACAACATTTTATGTGATATTATTGGGTATTTAATTTGTTGTATTATTTAAGAAAATACGAGTTATTTTTTGACTTGGGTAATAATGACATTATAAATATTGATTTTTTGTGTTATTTAAAAAAAAGTTAATAAGTTTTCATAAATAAAAAGTTATAATGTATATTTTTATATACCCTATCTCTATCCTCTATTTATTTATTAGGGGTGCCACAGAAATCGCTTGAAATTCACTTAAATTTATATGAAACTAGGGGGCTCCGCCCCCTGCTCGCTTCGCTCGCCAACCCCCGCTCGCTTCGCTCGCAAAATTGAAAAGAAGGTCTTTTGTTGTCCAGCTTAAACTTAAACTGCTCGCTTCGCTCGCAAAAATTTAATAGAACTTCTTTAGTTGTCCGGTTTAGCAAATTAATACAATATAAGGGGTCCGTCCCTTAATTGAAAAGAAGGTCCTTAGTAGTCCGCTTTAACAAATTTATATAATATAGAATTTTTTGTAAAAAAAAACGGAAATATTAAACTTCCGCTGTCCGCGGTTTTAATGTTACTTCCTTGCAATTGAACTTTGACTAAAAGTCAGATTTAGTGATTTGGCGGGAAAAATCCAGATTTAGCGGGAAAAAGCTAAATTTGGCGAAAAAAGCTAAATTTAAGGAAAAATTCAAAATTTAGCAAGAAGAGTTAATGTGTGACTTTTCTAAGAATATCTCTTGCAACAACAGAGCTTTTGATTCTAAAGGTTAATTTGCATCCGATTGTTCCTATGGCAGCTTTATATGATAAAGTAACTCGACTTTGACCAAATTTGGACAGAATGTTAGAGACAGCCCCAAACATACAATTATTGAGTTTGGTTGAGGTATCTTAAGAAACAAAAAAGTTGTTCATACTAAAGGTTATTTTCATCCGATTGTTCCTATGGCAGCTATATGATATAGTAACCCGACTTTGTCCAAATTTGACCAGAATGTTAGAGACAGCCCCAAATATAGAATCTGTGAGTTTGGATGAGATATCTTAAGAAACAAAAAAGTTTTTCATACTAAAGGTTATTCTGCATCCGATTGTTCCTATGGCAGCTATATGATATAGTCAACCGACTTTGACCAAATTTGGCCAGAATGTTAGAGACAGCCCCAAACAAAGAATCTGTGTGTTTGGTTGAGATATCTTAAGAAACAAAAAAGTTGTTCATACTAACGGTTATTTTGCATCCGATTGTTCCTATGGCAGCTATATGATATAGTGATCCAAATTGGACCAAAGTTGGTCAGAATGTAGGAGACAGTTCCAAACATACAATTATTGAGTTTGGTTGAGATATCTTTAGAAACAAAAAAGTTTTTCATACTAAAGGTTATTTTCATCCGATTGTTCCTATGGCAGCTATATGATATAGTCATCCGACTTTGACCAAATTTAGTCAGAATGTAAGAGACAGTACCAAAAATATAATCTGTGAGTTTGGTTGAGATATCTTAAGAAACAAAAAAGTTTTTCATACTAAGCAATTCCGTGACCTTTGACCCCGATTTAACCCACTTAGAGGTCGAATTTCGCAAAACGCCGTCTTATTGCACGATTAAATTATCTCATCTATGTTGTGTGCAAATTTCAGCTTTCTATCTTTTACCGTTTGGGCTACACGTTGATTCTCAGTGAGTCAGTGAGTCAGTCAGTGAGTCAGGACAAAGAGTTTTATATATATAGATTTAAGTGAAATTCAAGTGAAAGCGATTTCTGTGGCACCCCTAATAAATTTGTATGAAATTTAAGTGAAATTCAAGCGAAAGCGATTTCTGTGGCACCCCTGTATATATATTTTTGCGTATATTTTTCGTGTATGATTTTAATTTTTAAATTCACTCATATTGAATTTTGATTGCATTTCATTGCAGGATCCCGCAACGACGCGAATTCCACGTCTCGATGGCATCTCGCGCATTCCACCGCCGGGCAGCTTCAGTGGTGGCATCAACAGTGGCATCACCACCACCAACATCGGCAGCAGCAGCAGCAGCAGCACCACCTCCCACATACGTCCACCCACAACGACGGCAACAGCCTTGAAGAGCACAACGCAAATCTTTCGTAGGCCCACATTGCCGGCGAATAAGGCGCGTCCGATAAGCTCGTATCATCCGACGGTGACGCCGCTCCACGATCTGGGCGTGAACATCAAGAAGAGCGCGTCGGGGGAGAGGCTCAACAATGCCGTCACTTTGATATCCAAGCGGACCACGACGGTGCTAAAGAAGTACTTTGGCCAGGGCAAGATGATGGGCAGCAGTGGAGGAGCTGGAGCTGGAGAGGCAGGAGCAACTGCATCCATAATGACCAGCTCCTTGCCGCAGACGCCGCTGCCAGCGTCGAAGCAACAACAACAACAACCACAACTCATGAGCAGCACACCGATGCCCCTGATGCGCTCCGAGACATTTGTCTGCGACGAGGAGGAGACGCATGAGGATCGGGATCAGGAGGAGCAACAGACTCCAAATCGCATTAATTTGGAGAGCACACGTCTCTCCAACGTGGGATTCGGACGCACTCTGGACTTGGACACAACATCAATGAATAAAACTCGACCCGTCCTACCTGGACGGGATCAGAATGTCACCCACATTGTGAGTCCCATGAGCTGCGCTCACCGCACCAGGCCAATTATAGCTGCAGCTGGAAGTGAAGAGCTGAGCTCTCCCAGCGATTGCACACATATTTTGGCATCCAGTCGCGACAGAACTCGCCCTGTAATCCCGCCCAGCAATGAGGAATCCTCGAAAGAAGCTACAAATCCAGCTAATCTTACACAAAGTATGGATCTGACCAAGAGCATGGATCAGTTGCCGCTGTTGGAGCACATGTCGATACCCTCGGGATTGGATGTGCTCAGTGCACAGCCGGAAATGGAGCATGACCATGAGATGGCATTGAATGCCTCCGATTTGGATGTTACTCTGACGGCGCTGGCGCCGGATAAAACCAACATGAAGTTGCCCCTCAACTCGACCATCAATACGGAACGTCTGCTGGACATCAGTGGCCTCCAGTCGCCGGCGAGGCACATTCAACTTCTGAATCTGACTCGTGAGTTTCTGGAGCAGTCGTCGCCACAACGTTTAACCGGCCATGGAGGACGTCGTTCCATGGCACAGCAATCGCTGCTCTGCCTCACGCCACAGTCGGCAACAACAACGCCGCATGGGGCACGTTTCCATCAGAGTCCGGTGCCGGTGCACTTGCTCTCCCCGCTGCTGAAGGCGGCTCGCAGTGATCTCGTGCTGCCCACGCGGACTCCGGAGGGCGAGTTGCCGCATTTGGATGCCACACTGACGGCGGTGCATGGCGCATTGCGTACGCCACGTACACGCTACAGTTTTGGCCTGGAACTGCATGACACAACGTTGGATGCTTCCATTGATTTGGTGGATAACTCGTTCTCCGCATCCCAGCAGCAGCTGCAACAGTTGCAGCAACAGTTGTTGAAGAAGCAACATAGCTTCGATTTGGATGAGAGTCTGGGCATTTTGACACCAGATCAAATGAAGGAGTTTCTCGATTCCTCGTCCCAGCACAATAATCAAAGTCATCAGCTGGAACTGCAACTTGCGGCAGCTGCGGCCGTGCATCATCAGCATCAGCAACAACATCAGCAGCAGCAACAACAGCAGCAGCAACAACTGCAGCAGCAACAACAACAGTTGCAACAACAGCTGCGCATGGAGCAGACACCTTCACCGGAGGAGCTGCCCCTGGATCCCATAGAGCCACAATTGGTGGCCGCGATTGTTGCACCTTTGGTGCAACCAGCTGCTGTTGTCGTCAGTGCCAGTGCCAGTGCCACTGCCAAGTTGAGCAACAGTTTCATCACCAGCGTGACCAGTGTGACCAGCCTGGACACTGGCTATCAGGGCGACGGCGAAATGTCACGTCCAGCCTCACGTGGCGCCTGCGATCATTCGCCCAGCAATGGCCCTCATTTGGGGCGTGTCAGTCGTCAGCCCAGTTTTCCACCGGTGCCGGCGGCGGCGGCGCCAATGCGTCGCCAGGATCCGATGACAGATTCGGATTTCTTTACCGAATCCGATGCCGATGATGTGCTGCAACGTGGCGATCGACGTGCTCAGGTCATCGATGGTCAGCTCTATGGACCGGCGATGCAGCCGAGCGCATCGGTGCCTCAATTGGAGGATTCATGCATGGAATCGTCAGGTATTTTCACCGATGTTGAAAATCGTTGCGATGAGGAAATGCGTTTGCCAGAGTTGGAGATTGATATGGATATGGATGTGGATATGTCACCCGATGATTCCACACAGACCATGCGCAAAGCTCAAGGTCAAGCTCAAGCACTAAACCACGAACAACAACAACAACAATACTCGCAACAACAACAGCGTCCGCTCTCCTCATCATCAGCTGCGACGCTTTCGCTCTCAAATCGAACTTCGTACTGCAGCGTTGACGGCGGCAGCGCTAAAAGCTTTTGCGATGAAGCTTTCAACGCGAGCAGCAGCAGCAGCTGCGTTGGCAGCGAACAACAGCAGCAGCAGCACCAGCAGCAGCGATCGTCGGCAGCGCTTTCAGTTCAACGCGCAGCGTCGCCGCGTCAACAACACGCCGCTTCATCGTCGCTAACGTCGCTCTGCACCATTGAGAACGTGTCGTCAAGCTCATCGCTCGTCGCGTCGTGTAAAACAAAAACAAAATCAAATACAAATACAACAACAACAAGTGCAACGGCAACATCACCAACAACAACAACAAAAACGAAAATCGCACGTAAATCGCCGTCGCCTAATAAATGGGATGCCGTTATGAATAAAATCGCCAGTAACAAGTCAACAATTAAAACAAATTACAGTGATGTGAAATCAAAAGTGTCCACCACGCGTGCCAATATGGCCGGACCAACAAATGTGTCAGCCAACAAATCTGGCAACGCCACCAGCAGCGCCTCCAGCAGCTGCAGTCCGCGCATAACACCCGCGCTGCGTCGCTCCCCCTCCGCAACGCCGGCGATTGTCAAACGCAGCAGCAGCGGCAGCAGCAGCAAACCAGCTTCGCCGTCGGCGTCGGCGTCGGCGTCAACACGGCAGCCACAGGATAAAGGCTCAGTTGGCGTCGGCGTCAGCGTTTTTGCGCGTCTCTCAAAGTCTCCCACATCACCCACAGCACCGGCGGCAGCAGCAAAGCGTTTGCAGCCAGTGCTTGTCAAACGGTAAGTGCAACAACTACACTGACTGCCAATAGTTTGAAGACTGAGAAAGTAACGAAATTAAGGTTTTGGATAGAGAAAATTGGATGGTTATGTACTTAAATATAATAATTCTAAATTTTTTGAAAATACTTCTCTTTTACTTTGCTTGATCATAGTTACACTGACATCCAGAAGTTTGTAGACTTTACAAAAAAGAATATAACGAATTAAATGTTATTTTTTACCTCGATGTAACATTTTAATTCGTTATATTCTTTTTGTAAGGTCTACAAACTTCTGGATTGTTTTTCGGCCATTTAGGTTCTTTTGATTTTTAGTAAAGCAAATTTTTGAGGTTTTTTGATTTTTCAATCAAGTTAAATTTATTTCTAAATTAAGAAAATATCTAAAAAAAAAAAAATAGTCTTTCATTTTTTGGCTTTGCTGAAAATTTCAATAATTATTTCCTTTGACTTATATTCAATTATTTTGTTATTTATAATTTATTAAAAATAAATTTTAATTTAAATTTAAAAAAAATCTTTCAAGGCTTTCATCTTTTAGTACACACCCTAACATTTTTTTAAAATATACCTATAGCATCTTTTTCTTTTAGTAAATTTAAAAATTGTTCACTTATCTTATCTGCTTATCAGCTGGATGCCAAGTTTATCAAAATTGAAACGGCGGCTTCTTATCAACTGCAGCATTGGCGTCTTGATTGATTTCTTGTGTTCCACATTTGTTTTTTTATAAGGCTATCGAATTCGCTTTTAATAGCCATCGTTCACCTAAAAGCGATAAAGTTATTCGTACAGAGTCGATACATTCTAGTACATTAATTAAATTGAGTTCAGGGTCACAGTTGAGAGTGCTGAATAAAGTGATCGGACAACATCATTTATAAATATAATTAACATACAAATTGTTTACAATTCAATAAAGTGTAAGTTTAATTGGAATTTTATGTAGGGGAGAATTTTTATTAGTTGATGATAGAGCTAGAGATATTAGACAATAGATTGTAATCATTTCCGTAATAATGTTTTGTTTAGAAACGTTTCATCTGGAAATTGCAATCTCTGTTTTTAACATAATATAAATGTCCAAATCTGCGTCAACTGACTTCTTAGCTCAACTCGCTCATGCACAGTGGTAGTTAAAAAGAATCGGCTGCTTATTTCTGAAATTGTTCATTATTTATTTAGTTGATGTGACGTCACATTTCATGAAGGGTGTGGATCTTTCCGCAAACATGCGAATGTCACAACAAATTAACCACATTGAGAAGACAAACCCAATCCTCTAAGTGACAACAGAAAAATATGTCCCAAAAGTCAACTGTTTACGAGTTAAACAAGTGCGAAAGCGACAGATATAGTAGAAGAAAGAGATAGGTAGGCAAACAAAACGACGGCAAATTGTGCAATTTATTGGACCCGTGTCGTGTATATTAAACATCATTTGTCGAGGGGGCGCTTAACATTTAAACTAGGCTAAGGTGGTGAGCAGAGAAGGGAGGGGGAAGAGGGCAACTGGGTGGGGCTAGGGGAACGTTGTGTGTGCGTTGAGCTTAATTTCACAGCAATATTTTGGCATTAAAAATGAGACTCACACATGAGTTGAGCTAACTTTTGTTCCGTCATGTGAACTGGCAAATGATCTCGTTCCCCGTTCCGGCCCAAGGGTCGTATGTGCATTATACAAATTAATACAAAACTCACATAAAACTGTGCGAAACAGACAGAAAGTAGGAGAGATAGTGAGAGAGAGAGAGAGCAAAATTAATACCACTGAACTTTTCGTTGTATTTTTATTTTGTCTTTTTTGGGAGCAGCTCAGCTAAAAAATTGGTTGAGTCTCTGAGAAAAAAAGCAAACCAAAATGTTCAATTAATTCTATGGCGAGGGTCGTCGTCGTTTTTTCTTTTATTTCTTTTATTTCGTATTTTTCGCATTATAATTTCTTGTTTTTAGCTAAAATTGCAACATTGTAAGTAATGGGGTATACAAAAAAAAAAAAAATACCGCAATGATAAATGCTGTAAATCAAATTACAACTAACCTCTCTCATTTTATTTCTCTCGCTCTTTTAATTTGTGTCTCTCAGCGATAACAAGTTGAATATATTTTTTATGTACGCCATTAAAATTCATTAGATGAAAGCATTTTTTGTGGGGTATTTACGATTCAAAGATGCATTTGACTGGACTCAAGTCATTATTTATTTTATTTTTCATTTTATTCGATTTTTATTATTGAGACAAAACTTAAAGTCATACGGCTGTCAGAGATATAATCGAAACTATTTTTAATTATTCAGTCTATTGTCTGACAATCAAGTTTAAGCTTAACTTTAAATTTGTTAATACTCTTGCCTGATAAACACTTACAAATTTTGCTAGGCTTGAAGAACTGCATACTGAGCTTATTTCAAGCTGTTTACTTTTTGCTCACATTGCAAACCACAAGAACAAATAAAAAATATAAAAATTGTAAAGCAGCCGCCAATAACAACAATGACAACAACAAATCACAAATAATTATTTATGTGTGTGTGTGTGTGTGTGTCACATTTGGTATGTAAGTGCGAGAAGATTTTTCTCAGCTGCCGGCAACAACAATAATAACAATAAAAACAATAACAATAACAACAACAGCTGCACGAACACTGAATGGATGTGAATGTATCTTGAAGTGTGCGCAATACTATCTATTTTTTTATCTTGTTTCTTTTTTTTGTTTTTTGTGACGAAGTGTGTGAAAAACGCCCAAGCTCAAGCTCAAGTCAAGTGAATTGTATCTGTATCTATGTATTTGTATCTGTATCTGCAGCGATGTATCTGGATTTGTAGGTACTCAGTGTACATTTGCGGATTTGTGTATTACGTAAAGTGGAACATGTCGAAGATATTATCGACTTCTGGATAAAAGAAAGTTTAAGAATTACCTATAACTCTTGGAATTTTTTAACTTGGTATTTAAAGAATAAATTGAAGGTTTTTTAACCAAAATAGCTAGAAGTTCATTTTAATTTACAACATGAGATCATTTCACAAGTACAGATAGTATATTTATTCTAATTGCCTATGCTTAACTCAGAGCTCAAATGATTCAGTGAATGAGACAATATTCACATTTGACCTCCAGGCATGCATGAGATAACCCACAGAGAGTCGCACAATGCATTTGGTTACTATTTATATACACGAAAACATAAAAGAACATAAAATACACTTTAACATTATCTATCGTTTTTATCAATATACGTGCTGTTCGAAGTATTTTCCACTTAATTTAGCCATTTAATAAATGGAAACTGACCACACGAAAGGCGAATCCATTAAAGACTTACATAACTCAAAGTAGACTTCGATACGGAAACATAAATGCTGACTAAAGCCCAAGTAAAATCCAAATAAAAACTGGCCAAAAGCACAGCACACTAATTGCTGTTTTTGTAGGGCTTGGCCTGGGTCTCAGTTTTGGGGTCGGTCTGTAACACATGTTATCAGCGTACGGAGCATGGAGCCAACGTGTTAGTTGTAGATAAACAAAAAGGCAGAAAAACAAACGAACAAACGAACGAACGAACGAGATACAAAACTGAGAGATACATGGGCATGAAAAATGCCATAAATTTCAACAAGGTCACCAGAAGAAACAGAACAACAATTGGGAAACACGTAGAAACACACAGAACTAATGCTAATATTGATTTTGACTGGAAATACTTGACTGTGAAAAAGATCAGCACTCGAGCAAAATTGAAAGTTTTCTAAACTAAATCCCAAGTCGAAAATTTATGCATTGTAAGCGTTTCATTAACACAAGTCCGTGAAACTTTGTGTTTGATTTTTTTTCTGTTGTTTTTTGCCAGGTCATAAAATAGAAGCCGCTTATGCGATGGTCAACCGAGATAAGAGAATGTAACTATACACTGTACGAAATTGTAATGAAGAATTTCGACTTCTCTTATGACAAGACAATGCACAATGTCTGAGAACCAGAGTTTATAAAATTCCTTAAATTATTTACATAATGCAAAAATAATGAGGTTAAGATATAAATCGTGTTTTGATTTCTAGTTGGGATTGGGAACTAGGAAATTAGTTAGAAAACAATTCAAGAAATTATCTACAATAAGAGAGATTAATTTGGGCAAGAAATAACAAAGAAATTACGATTATTCTATTGTACTAAAGTAGGAAAGAAGAAAAATGAATGGGAAACTGGTTGATTTGTAATAAATAATTATTAGGTAAATAACCTAAGCAAAATTATATTATCATAAACAAAATTTTTGCTTTCAAACTCATTCGCAAACTGCGTTCTGTTATCATAACTCTTATAATGACTTTAGAAATAAAAGGGCATCTGAAATTTCAAGACATTCCATACACAAATTCCACGCTGAGTATCAAATTGATTTGAAGAGGTTTTCGTTAGGTGTACAAACATATGAGTATAAATAAATACATTTTGGATTTAACTGTCTCTATCGCTTTCCTTGTCTGTCTCGGAGTTTTTATGACTTTGACCTTTTGAATGATGCTGTCTCTTTAAGGCTAATGATCATGACGGCCAGATAAACTAGCCATAAAATGTCGTTGGGGTTATTAATAATAATAAAAGTTGTCCACATACACTCGAACTCAATTGAAAATGCTGAAACTGAAGCCGAAGCTGAAGCTGAAAATTGATGTTGATGACAAGCCATTGAATGCTAATAAAGTTATCTATCAACACACACACACACACACACACACACTCGAGTGTATGTTTGTGTTGTGTGTGCCTGTTGCGATGTCTTCTTGCCCTGTTTCCATGTCATATGCAGAGCTCAGCTGTAAATAAATTGAGGCAACAGGCCCAGGCCATGGTGGCAAATACTCGCTGCGCTGTTTTGACAAGTGTCACGAGAGCTGTCAACACGCTCAACGCTGATAAAATACAGCCAAACTGTTCCAGCGAACAAAACACTGACATTGATCAACTAGCAGATGCTCTGTAATTGATAGAAATTTGTCTTAAAAGAAACCCCGTCTACATCAGTTGTTATCTGGTATTTTAATTGTAAATTCTTTAGTCTCTATCTTATCAAGGTACTCCAAATATAATCTCAGTTTAAATTAGACTTATCATTACTTTAAGTTATCTATATGAAATGTGTTTATTTTAAGTAATAAAAGGTTCATTGTAGGGTCTTTTTTATAGTCAAGGTCTGAAAGAGCCATAAAACTGTAAAAAAAGTAAGATTATTTTAAATCATTCTTATCCAAACTCCAGTCCATTCTACCCCACTTCTAAAGGGTATTTTTAATGCACATAGCAACTATTTAACGCCCACAAAAAAATTGCAAGCGCGTTGTTGCAATTACAAATACAACCCGCATTTTTTTCTTCGATAAATTTTTCATGTATCATTTGTTGTTGTTTTTAAAACTTAATGACATATTATGCAACATTTTCAGGCAAGACATTTCAGTTTTTTTTAATGCCTCTAGCCAAATGCGTGAAAAATTTAAAAACCGTAACAAGTTGAACGCACATTTCCCCCTCAAAGCAATCCCCTTTCCACCCGGAGCGGCACTTTTAATAGCGTTGAACTGTAAAGAAGTGTAGAAAAAAACAAAACATCAAATGGCAAACGTGTTTTTGGCCAAAAGGTAGAAAAGTATAGCTCCCAAAACATTTTACGTCAACGAGTTGTATTTTATTTGGATTTCTTTTTGTTTAATTTTTTTCACCTTTTGTTTACACTTTTAATATGAAATTTTGTATACATTTTGCGGCTGGCGAATTTATAATCTTGTTGAAGCTTTTTGTTTTTTAATGTTTATAAATATGCATTGAATTAGCTGCCATCTGCCGGTTAATTAGAATAAATAATTTTATACGAGCGATGAATTTATGAACCACAAGCGAGACTGGATGGGTTGGACTTGATTTAGCTTGAGATTAAACATAAAGAGATAAACCAAAATTTCGCTTGTTTAATATCTTAATCTGAGCTCTACTTATAATTAATTTAGACTAACGGTTGAGATAAGGAATAGTTAAATTAAATTTTAGCTTATTCTTCTGTATAATAAGAAGTTCATTCGAATCTTAATTTGATCCTATAAACACAAGTCGTAAAATTTGAATTAATATATCGTAATTTATGCAGATTCTAATGATAACAAATTGAGAACAATATTGAAAATTATAATGAGGTAGAAACTATACAATATTAAAAAAGCTGATTGATTTTCGCGGCAAATATAATAAAAGTATGAAAATTATCAAAGCCATCCATTTGTTTTATTTTAATACAATTTAAATAAGAAAATAATATCTTTCAAAACGCAGCGGAAGTTTTCACACCAATTGGCTAAACAAATTACACCGAACATTTTCAAACGGAAATGATAACAAAAATAGCATTAAAATAGAGCATGAATGTGTGCTTTTTTAGATTTAATGAACAAAATTCATAAATTTTAAACAACTTACGCAATTTGTTGATGAAAGCTAAAAATTTCACCTGATTTGAATAATAAACAGACGCAAATAAAAGCCTTGCAAATATTTATAAGTCGCAGTTTGTTTTAGATATCGATGCAAATAGCAATAGTTTGCAAGGGGAACAAAGAGGCAGTTAACATTGGAATACCCTTCAAAATGATTACAACATTTAAGATATTTTCACAGACAGTCAAAGTCTCTCTCTCTCTGCAATTAGTTATCTATAAGAGTATACAAATGTCTATCACATATATGCATTTATTTATCTGTTTGTTGTTTGTTTAACAAACGAGGTAAAAATTTCAAGTTAAACTAAATTTGAAAGTTTAAATTCAGCCTGTCGAACCGAAAATAAGTTTATTCCTTAAACCGCAACAGTTAAAACGGAAACTGCAACTTTTGAAAGCAGCTTCCCCTGGGTAAACCCTTTCGTCTTTCCCCCTTCAACATCGTTCCAAATAAATTGTTAAGCTCTATTTGCGTTTGTAATTTGTAAGTGAAAAATCAACAAAAGAGTTGCCCAAAAACTTGTTTGTAAATTGTGGCGAGTTTTTGTTCTCGTTCGTTTCAAGCCAGAAAATCCAATTGTATAAATGTAAATTTCTATATAGTATACGAATATATATGTATACCAGATATATATACAAACTGACCCTGAACTTGTGCTCTGAGCTCAACTTGGTTGATTGGGCATCGTGTGAATATTTATACGCTAATCAATGAACGACTCTTATTTATGGGCGTGTTTGAATATGTTTTGGGTAAATAAAAATTCAGCTGATGTGTTTCTCGGATTACGTGTTGAGGGCACAAGAAATGGCCTATGACACGTGGGTCATAACCGAAAATGCTGGGAAATATATGGGAAATCTGTAATGCTATAAATCGGCACTTGGAACTTAACGAACTGCGGACGTTATATCCAATTGAAGTCTGCAAAAAACCATTAAATACTAAATTATATCGAGTAACGAAACTGAGACTTAAAATTTGCTAAAAACTCTTCAAGCTTTTTAAAATTCTCCCAATACTTGAAATTTAAGAGAAAAGTTTTTGTTTTTTAATTTATGCTAAACTTTTTTAACCCTTTCCTTGGATCATCCAAAATTTGTGTCACCATTAATCTTGAGCTACGATTGGTTTGCTAATTGAATTTTAATCTACAATATATGTCATAGAAATCAACGTGATAAATGACTGTTGGCTTTTACTGAATAGAGCGACACAAAACTAGCAAAAAAAGTAAAAAGAAAATAAATAAAGAATATGGCAATAGGTTTCGAATTCTAATGAAATGTCGGCTTAAATAAATCTTTATACCACATTTGCCATTGACGTTGTAACGAGTTTCATTGAAAAACGCAACGGGCACGTTTTCAAATTTTTTTTTAGCTTTGCTTTTTATAAGGTTTCCATTTCCATTTGTTGCGAAATCTTTTTGATAACGTTATTAATTGTTTGGCTTTGGTGAGCAAGTTTTATGCCTCAGGTCGTCAGTTTGTCAGTCTTTTGTAAGCCGGTTTTGTGCCGATAATGATGAGACAATAATAAAATCAATATGTTACGACCTAATTGGGAAATGGCTACAAATAACGTGTGCCAAAATGTGTTAAAGTCAACGGTCACTTAATGAATATTTAAAATGATCAATAAACTCATTCATCTTTCTCTAATAACACTGTATAAAATAAACATTATCAAACTTTGCTTCATTACATATTTAATTTATATATTCCCATCTATTCTATGTCAATTTCGGTGTTACAAATAGCAAAGCTCATCAATCAAAGCAATTCACAAAAGAAATCCCCATTGCATTGGGTAAATTCATTCAAGCGTGACCGAAATCAACGGTCAATCAATTTTAATGTGATTAGCAATGAAATTGCTAATGCAATTGCAGACATTGTGTTGCATTTTTAACGTCAATTAAGTTGCCACAGAACCCATTGGAGAGTTAAGTCCGGCATTGCAGTTAGCCATAATTGTATGCCAGCCAAAAAAAAAAAATGTCGCGTAACGTTGTTATGGTTGTTGTTGTTGTTGTCACATTTGCATTCACAATTTATGCAGAGTTTTCTATGTGCTTTTCTTATTTTTGCTTTCTTTTGCCCAGTAATTACGACGAGTGCAGGGAATTCAGCGAATAAGAAACGTGAAATTTGAAATTGTAATGAAGTTGGTTTTTAGGGCCAACTTGGCGGTTGTAAAGTTTATCACAAGCCTGGTAGCAAATGCAAATTGTTTATTAGCCACACTGAGAGAGGGGAGAATGATGAAAAGTTGTATCAAATATTACGATGAGAAACTTAAATAATTGCAGAAAAATAGAGCAAAATTAATGAATGTGTTCCTTAAGGGGGAAACCTTCTTTTATATGTACTTTGGAAATAATTTTATATTACTCAAATTTTAATAATTACATTCTATTATATGAATGATTTTAAAAGTTACTATTACAAATAATCAATAAAGTTAAGCAACTTAATTGCTTGACAGTCTGCCGACATTTCGCCTTGACTTGGTGGCAACTCTGGCAATTATTTTACATCATTAAATGCTCAAGTTAATTATTAACCAACAAGCATTCAACAGATGTTTCTTTTAATACATTTTCTTGATATTTCTGTTCTTCTCAGCTTCTTTCTGACCTCTTAGTAAATAAAGATAAATGTGATCAAATTTAGTATTTTCGGGCTGTACATAAATATATAATTAGCAATTAATGTACCCAATTTGTTATGTCCTCGGATTCTTTCCTTATTCAATTGAAAGTCATGCAGAGATTCGAGTATTCACAACACGGGCAATGAGCCCTCTAAAAGAGTCCCACGTGTCCAATGCAATTTGATGGCATTTTAAGTACCACAAAACTGAACCAACAGCTAAGCAGCTGTGTTATGACGCCATTTTCGTTCGTCAGCTCATCAACATTATCATCATTTGATACCAACACAAAAAAGAAATAGAAAATATAAAAAAATCGAGAGGGAAACTGCATAAAAAAGCCACGTGGCGACATTTGCACCGTGGGGCAATTCAGTTGGGGGAAAAGTCAACACAGACAGTGAAGGAAAAACTGGAGACATCAATTTATGTGAACGTGAAAACAAATTGCCTTCCGTATGGAAAATTATTGCATGTGCAGCCAAATAAAGTCGATGAGGGAGAAAAGCGTCGAGGAGAGCAGGAAGAGCGAGAGAGAGAGAGGGGGCAGAGATAGCAGTAGGCACACTGTAGATACAGTCTCGACTGAGGCAACAGAGCACGCATAGGAATTGATGACAAATCATGAATTTGTCACAGCAAAACACACACACACACATTTACTCAGGGAATTCAATGAGGGCACACACCTGCAGCAGAGAAGAGATTGCAGAGGGGAGACTGAAGAGGAGGTTAGATGAGGTGAGGTAGGAGGAGGTTGCAGGAAGAGGAGAAGTCACGTCACAACAATGACCATTCGCATGTCTCATGCGTCATGTGAGGCATTTACGCAATCAACGCACAGACTCTCTTCTCTGCCTCCTTTTGCACCTCCTTTTGCATATGTATATACTGAAAATACCCTGCAATTGAAGGACAGTAAGATTATACCAATTAAGGAAGACATTTTTCAGATTGCATTTGAATTTTCATTTGTCACTAGAGAAATTTCATTTCAATTTAATAGAATCCAGAGAGTATTCACTGATAAAAGCTAGAGTCTTTCTAAGTAATATTAAAAGTAAATTAAATTATTGGAAAATTTAGTTGACTTTTGTTCATTAAAGCTTTACGTTAAGTAAAGCTCATATTCCACTTATATTTTCAACTGAAAGATATCTTACAGTAGTTTGCTTTTCAGTTTGTTAACCGAACCCATAATTCGAATTAAAAAGATTCGGCTTAAAGTGTTTTCCCTAAAAGCAACGAAAAGATGTTACCTTCGGAGACTTATTTTCACAGAGTAGCTGTGAGTCAAATAATTATATATTTTTAGAAAGCTTTAGCAAAAAAAAATGAAGACCAGAAGAGCATTTGCTTATTTAATCAATGATTAAACTTTAAGCTAATATTTATAGTTAAATTTCAAAACTCTTTAATTAGTTAAGTTCCAGTTGTAAAGTATCTAAAACAGTATAACATTTGAAAGCAAATTCATATGCCTAACTATCTTATAGGGTACCTTACCGTCGAGTGTCTGCATTGAAAGGTATTTTAGCCTGGCAGCATTTGAGATACACACCTACACACATCAACACACATTAAGCAGTCGGTATCTCGAATCTGCCTTGAATGCGTTTTCGCACGTCTCGCAATAAAGGCAATGTGTCAACAGAATGTGCTCAACGTAGAGCACATCTCCATCTTCATTTCATCTCCATCTTCAACTCATCTCGTCTCTCAGTTCCAATCGGATAGTATCGAGTATAAGTAGCATTTCTCGTTGGCCCTCTGTGCCGCATGTCGCAAGCGGCTTTCGGCCTTTTCAATTTGTCGTCCCCCTTTGTTGCTTCTTTTTTTCTCGAAATGTTTTACAAGTGAGTGAAATTTGTGTGTGCTTCTGTTTTAGTTTTCAGTTTTCCATTTTCTTTTTTTTTTTTGTTTTATTTGTGATATTTGATTGATGTTGTTCTGCAACGACTTTGGCTTTGCTTCTCCGTTGCGACTCTTTATAAATTGGATATTAACTAATGAGCTTAAGCGATTTTCCTCTTTGGCCTTTGTATCTACTTATTGTTGTGAAAGCGCCAGTTGAAAGAAAAATTGTATTTCTGAGGATAAAGAGGAGGAAAAGCGGAAAAGGCATTTTTTGTACGGTGAAACGATGTGTGTGTTCGTTCTATAGAAAACGAAATTTGAAGAAGTTTTGTGGGAACCAAGTGTGAAGCATTGTGAAAGTCATTCATAAATAGAAATGCTTTAAATACATATACGTATTGTAATAATTTGATCTTTTAACAAAGTGTTTTTGTTTGTTTTTGTTTGCATGAATTAACATTATTATTGTGTTTACTATTGGGCGTAATTAGATGAGATTAATGATTAAGTCGTTGGGGATGATTGGATTCAAATAAATAATGAATTAATTAAATAAAATACAGTCGAACTTCCCTAACTCGAATTTCTCCTTAACTCGAACAAAAATAGTGGCCCGTACTTCTGTAAGTCGAATTTTTCGGGAAAATCCCCAATAAAGTTTGAATTTTTTTTCGTTTCTATTTAATGCTTTTGTTACCGGCTCGTTTTAATACGTAATATTGATGTACATTAACATATGGTGATGCAATATGATAGAATATTGCACCAAAAATTACTTAAGCTTGTGAAATTACTTTAGGAAAGATGTTCGTAATGCACTTATTTGTCAGCGGATCAGCTCAAGATTATTTACCATGGCACCAGCACGTGTGTTAAAATGTTTATCTCTTTAATAAATCTTTAAACTTATTTGTTAAGAAATTCAAAAGTGGACCGAAAAAATTGAAGTGGCTGAAAAATATGGTATCTCATTGAAAACAGTTTTCATTATATTAAAAAATGGAAAATTAATTATGTCATTTGAATCGGGAACATCTTCTGGATATAGCAAAAGAACGATAAATCCTATTTTTAAGAATATCGACAGGTCTTGAACAAACTTTAATTTTTTGTTGTTGAAAATAACAAGAAAAGTTTGCAATTTGAAATGCATTTATGAATGAATGAAACTGTAGTTTCATTTAAAAAACTAAAAAAAAAAATTTCCTAACTCGAAGTCTCCCTAACTCGAACTTTTTTCTCGGATAATGGTGATTCGAGTTAGGGAAGTACGACTGTATATTGTATTATTATATAGTCAACAATAAAATTAACGTATTTAAATTATGAAGTATACATTCATAAGAAAAGCGTCAAGTTATTGAATAAAAGACAAATAGAGATATATCTGTGGGCGTATTTTTTGTTAGTCTTACGGCTCAGAATTCGGATGAAAGATAAATCAGATAATAAAGCTTTCATTGGATCACTTTATAGCGGATTTGATTTGTTCTTAATCAAATGGACAACCAACTTGCAGCATTCTGATGCACCTGCCTCAATGCACAATAACTTAAACGCCCACGCAACATTTCTATATCTATATCTCTATCTTCAGACATTATTCGACATAAGTATATCGAGTTTAGCATAAATTTTATGCTCACATACGACAACAATACATAATTCCACCACATGAATCACGTGGCGTATTTATAAAACGACAACAGTGGGACATCATCATGATCATGATCATGATCATTATCCCGTCAACTCAGCCAAACTCTATTTTTGCGCGTATCTTCAGCTCGGCCGGACTCGGCCTCAGATACCCGTACGTACATACATAAATATTTATACCCTTACCCGTTGTAGCCACTTCACTTCACTTCACTTCACCTCACCGATGAAGCATCAACAAGATGCAAACAAGCGAAATTAGTTCAAATTCTATATTTAAAAGTAGGACTGCCAGCAAAATGTTGCACCCGTTGTTGTTGTTTGTTGTTGTTTTGGGTTGTTGTTTGTTGCGTCCGCCAGTTTCCAAACGATGCACAACACGGTGGAAAACACTTGTTTTTGAGGTTTTGGCTTTTCCGACCACAAATGTTGTTGGCTCGTATGCATAAAGTACGAGCAGTTGAATATGTGGGTACTTAACAACACTGACCAGCAAACTGACACAAGGTGGGCACTTGAGAGTTTACAGACCGAGAAGTTAACAGTTGTAAAACATGTATAAAAATACCCTGTAAATCTCGAGGATGTACTCTCTGAGTTGTATGCACAGTCAGTTCATTAAAGTTCATTAAATAAATAAATTTATATCAAGTTTTTCAAGTAAAATTTATTTTAATTCTAATTAAAAAATTCAAATTTCAAAGTTAATGAAAATTGCTCCAAAATGAAAATGAATTTTAAGAGAGACTAACTACTAAGTATTTATCATCTACTCACTTTTATTGTTATTTTAACTATAAGCTGGAGAGTAAACAGCTTTCTGTGCAAACGTAGAATCAATTAAGCTCTCATAGACAGACTTTCAATATTTGGCAATATTTATTCAACTTTAAGTGCTACTTTAAGCAAGTGACATTAAATTACGCTTAAAATTCAATTGTCATAATTCAAATAATGAAGAGCCTTTCAATTCATTAAAAGCAGAGCATAACAATGACGCATACTACCAATTTAATGCCAAACAAATATTGAGCTCTAACCGGCATTAATCTTTCCAAAAACTTGTTGAAATGTTTACGCTCAGTTTCGTTCATTTTACATGGATAGAAAACATTGCGAGGGTCGCTCAACCAAAACGACGACGCCGGTTGCTAAGGCTCAGAATCATTTAAGTTTTTTCGTCTTGTTTGCCATTGTTTTTGTTGCTCCAAATATTCTTGAAAACTTCTCTTTATTTCATATTTTTTAATTTTTATTTCTTTTTTGCATTCTGTTAAGCAAATTTTTTGTACGTCTTTCAATTAATACGAGTAATGGACACTTTTTGCGCCGAATTTCCGCTCTCAAGTTCTAGCTGAGTGCGCAAATGTAGCAAACGGTTCCTAATACCCTGTAAATCAAGAATGTATACCAAAAAAGTAGCATTAGAAGGCTGTATAAAGTCATATTATCATGTTAACTGAAAAGAGGTCTAATAAGATTATAATTTCTTGGGTAAATTTACTTGTTGTTTATAGGGATCATAAAATTTGTCCTAAATAAATTCTACAAATAGACTTTATTTATTATAAATACTATAGCATATCATTTTAAAGTTTTCGTCTTTTATTTAAGTTTTTTACAGCGTATCTCTTAGTCCTATTTAATTGTTCTAATTGTTCTATTTGATTTTGAGGGCCAACAGAGAAAAACAGACCCGAGAGCTTGAATCTAATTTCAAGGCGTGTTTTGCCCGTTTGCACTTAAAAAATTCTTGATTCTTTGACTGGAAAACAAAGAAACATAAATTCGGTAACACTGAAAAATGCCATTTTGGTCAAATACATAATTTTTCTGTTGAGTGGCTATTTATAACGTAATTCTCGGTTGACCGCAATTTGAACAGACGTCCATGTGTTTTGGAACATAAACTTAGTGTGTTAATTGGGGTTGCGGTCGATCTTTGGCAATGCTCTCAGACTGCGACTGGAAATGATGATGTAATTTCACAAACACTCAAAAAAAATCAATTTGTTTATGCTTTTTTCGAAAAGAAAAGGAAATGAAGGTAATTAAGTTGTTTTTCGGATACTTGATTATTGAATTATTTAAGTGGAAAAGTTTCCTTGTTCTGTGTAATAAAAGTAAAACCCAAAAACAAAAATCTTTCTTTAGTTCTAAGCAACGTTCTATTGATCTACATCCAAAGTGTAATTAAAACAATGATGCTAATGATAGAAAATGGAGCCCTGGTCTCTGCCCTGGCTGGCATTTCAATTTGCACATTGTATCTTTGAAAGTCGGCTCTGTTTGAAGTCGTTTTGTACTTATCTTCATATGGCGTGTCTCATTAAGAAATGTGCAACAAGTCCGCAGAGGGAGGAGACTAAAAAAGAGACACATTTGCGACGGTTTCCTAACCTCAATGTTGACAACTACAACTGTCTTCCATGTTGCCATGTAGCTCCGCAACAGGCAGACAGACAGACAGACATCTATCTATCTATCTATCTATCATAACCATCGTTACAATATAAGGCACACAACACAGTTCCATATATGACTTAATGTGCCTCTCTAGAAAATGTGTGGCAGGTTGCACATTTGCCGTATCTGATGAGGAGACAACATTGCATACAACCAACAACAACAAACACGACAACAACAACAACACACGGTAGCAGGTTGTCGTCTTAGTTCATGTTGTTGCTATACTCTTTTATTATATTTTAGATGTTTTTTTATATAGCATTTGTAACGCTTAGGAAAATGCATTACATATTTTATTATTATTTATTTATTTATTTGAATTATAATTACATAATAAATAATTATTTAATTTAATTTTAATAAATTAATTTCTTAATGTGAAAGCTTCAATAAATTGTCGATATGTTAAACATAAAAAATAATATAATACAAATTTAAAAGAATAAATATTTTGCTTATTTATGTTTTATTGTTTTTATTGTTAATATTTTAGCGTAAAAGTTAGTTATATTTTGAAATATGAAATTTATATAATATCAACTAAATATAATGAAGAAATCTTTTGTTTGCTCTTTTTTATTTAGTTTTATTGTTAAACAAATTAACTATCTTAAGTCTTAATTCAATATTTTCGTTTCATTGTTATTATTTTTTGATTATTTATTATTGTCTTCTTTTATGTTTATTATCAATTAATTATGTTTATATTTAACTTTGCTAAACTTTTTTTATTCTTTTTTAATTTTAAGCGTATTTCCAATTCGTTGCCAATATTTTGCGTTTTGTGCTTTTGGTTCCGTTTGCCGTTTGTTATTGCAATCCATTATGTGATGCTTGACTGTGGTTCACTTTAAAGTAAAATTCTGCTAATGTTCATTAATAACTCATGCGTTAAACAAAAGCAACGGTCGCTATATCCATTTACCCACCTCCCCCTCCATCACCCCCCACACATGTCTCTCAGCTGTCTCTCAACTGTAGAAGCTGTCCGTCTGTCTGTCTGGCCATATAGACAGACCAGTCTTCATAGCACACGTTCAATGGCTTTAAGTGCAGCACAATGAGCTATTGTGAATTAGACTGTTGCAAGCTGACATGACAATGAAGGCAAAGAGGAACTGCGAATCATGATAATGTCTTTTTATAATATTCACTTAGATTGTTTTCTAGTGAACAGAACTTTTAATTATGTTTTGCGAAAAGAAGAAATCTTCCAAAATAAATAAAAGATTCGCTTTCATGTTGTTGGACAATTAAGTTGTATAAATTAGCCTAAAAGGTCACCTAGTTATGCAAAGAACAAAAGAATTGATTAATGGGAATTTTCACAAGCAGAAATACCAACATACACACACACACACACACACATAAATAAGCAGTCGCATAATGAACTCATTGTACTGCTTGGTCGTCGATCCGTTCCATGGAAAGGAAGTGGGCAATTTAATTATACCATACCATATAATGCAAATGCTGTGTGTAGTGGGAAGTGGGTGAAGCAGGCGGAGGGGGAGGGGCTGGGGGGCTGGAGGTTAGCAGATCAGCAGAGCGCCAATCTGATGATTAAAGCAATTGACTGCGGTCAAAGTGAAAGTACGCAAATTGTGGCACACAGATATAAATCCACAGCAAGAGATGGAAAACTTCAAAGAAACATTTTTACAAATGCCCAAGACAAGAAAAAACAACAAGCATATATAAAGCAGTGCAAGCAGTGCACGACGGAAAGATACTCAAGCTAGTTCATTTTTTAACATTTTAAGTTTATATTAATAAATTATAATAATTAAATCATATTTAAATTGTTAATTGTCCCAACTTGTTAACAACTCAAACTACCCTTTGACAAGCCACTTTAGCAACAGGGTATTAGCATTGTGATGCTTGAATTTCAATTAAATTGACCAATGGAGATTTGTGTGCTGCCTCTCATTGCACTCAATGTTTGGTTTGCACAAACAAATAAGATGGGGAATACACTCCCCTCTCTCTTTCTACTCTCTCTTCCCTTGTTGAAATTGTGCATAAACCAAAGTTGGTTTTTTTGGCCACTGGCAAACAGTTTCAACTGCAATTAAATTTAATGGAAGCTCATTAAGCGTCGCACGAATTGGTTTTGTTATTGGCCTGAGGGGCGTGGCCAGTGGGCGTGTGGGCGTGCTTTTGGCAATTGCAAGTGATTACATAATATGCAGTTCTCTTCTATCTGTCTCACTCTCCACCCTCTGTCTCTTTTTTTTGAGCAAAAAACTTGTAACTGCGTGCGGAAGTTGTCATAATTTTCCAAAGAGAAAACCCAATAAGAAAAGCAAAAGAAAAACCCTGCCAAATACCATTAAAAAAACAACTGGCAACTGCAGCAATTTTTTTGTGCGAGCTTCCGTTTTGTGTCCTTGCAACACGAGAACAATTAAAATGCAGCCTGTGGCGTCAATAAAACGAACAATTGTCAGGTTGTAAAAAGAACGTTTTACAGCATCAGGACAGACAAAGGCCATTGTTGTTGTTGTTCCTTATGCAAGTGACACTATTATTGTTGTTGTATATGCTCTAAACCAGCTTATGGATAAAGAAGAGTTGTGACAATAACATAGGGAATTTGATTAATTAGTGGGGAATAAACCTATTTAAATCAAAGAGTTGTTTGGGAGGAATTATTTCCTTGTTTTGCATTAAATAATTCTTTACAGCTTAATAATTAGAGACAAATCTGTAGAATGATTAAAGTAAAATTATCCTTTACTCGGTTTTATTATTTATATTTATTTATTATACGATATTTTCATTCAAGAGATATTTATCTTTATACATATACATTTTTAGTATATTTTCCACAATTTTATCCCATAATTTTTAAAACTTTTCAACACATTCAAAGTTTTACAAACTATTTTTTATATGTAAATTTTTTCCGCTGACATTTTGCACACTTTTTTTACTATTGTCTCTTGCTGCATTTTCACTGTCAAGGTTTCTTTCTGTGTCGCTGGCTTTTTAGGCGCCGAGTTGGCCAAGCCACGCCCACTGCACGCAGCACACGCCCCAAATGTGTAACTAGTTTATCAATGCAGATAACAAGTACAGTTTGTGCCATTAATTGAACCCAATTTCAATGTGGAGTAACGAAAAGAGAAGGGAAGCAGTTGAAAGAGAGGGAGAGAGGAACAGAGGAACAGTCGGGAAGCAGTGCAGACTGACCGGCAAATGGGTTTAATTATGCAAAACGAGAAACGAACACGCCGCCAAGTGAACTGAAGCATAAACATTGTGCGGAAATTGAGCCAAAGAATTAAACAAACACAACAAATAACAAGAGAGATAAAGGGAGGGAGAAGAAGAGAAGAAAAGAGGATTGTAGGAGTGTAAAGGGGGGGCAGCACTCGGTTATAAACAAATTGCACTTTAAAATAGCTCACAAGTTTTGTCTGTCTGTCTTCGCACTGCATTCGTGACGTTGTTATAAATATTTATTATATCATCACCATAGCCAAAGTTACAAGGATGCAAGTAAAGGCAACTGCAAGGGGCAGGGAGGGGCAGGAGGAACAACGTCGTAATTAAAATGCATTATTAATGAAATGCAAATGTGAAGAAATTAATGAAAAATGCAATAGACAACCAGCAGCAGCAGCAACAACGACAATGAAGTCGCTCCATAGTGCACACATTATGCATGTATGTATGGGACAACCCTCGCAACCCTTTGCCGTCGCCTCGTCTCCTCTGCCCCAGTTTTATGTACAGTACACACCTTAAACACGGGCTTTACTCGCCCTATAGAAACAAACACCATTATCTTCTTTCTTTCTACGTTTTTTCTTCTTTTGCATAATAAATATTAAACAATGTTTTCTAGCTATTTTTACTATATTTATTATAGCTTTTAGTCGCAGTGACAGCGCAGTATGCAGCTTTAAAGAATTGCATAACTGCTTGCTGCAACGCACGCACTATTCAGTGCTAGCCGCAAGCAGTTTTATTCTTTGCAAGTCTTTTACGATTAGTTTTACATTCAACTAATGTTGCAGTCCACACCTGACGTCAATTGAACTTGAAGCACATGAGTTTAGCGGCAAGTGGCATGTGGCATGTGGCAGGCTATACCTGAGTGCTTGCCATAAACAATTTGGCTAACTGAAAATTTGCATGCTGTGATTACACGCACCACACAGCAGGCGAGCGCAGCACACCTCAACCTTGAATCGTTCAGTTCACAGTCGTTGCTATAATTAGAGATGAGCGCGTGAGCACATGCAATAAACAACAACTTAAGGTAGATTTCGACGCTAAACTTAACCTCTAGTTTTAATCGAGGTCAACGGAATTGCAGTGTTGCCTAGGAATGAGTATAGAGAAAATTTATCGATAAATTGCATAAAATACTGAGCATCGAAAATATTAATTCGCATGGATTATCGAAATGCAAATGTGAAGAACATTTATATTCATTAGTTAAATTTTAAAATATAAATATACTTTAAATGAGCCAAACTTCCCTTTTTAATCTCAAGAAATCTGCAAAGATTTGGAAAACAAAATATATAACTTAAACTGGAAATTTGGATGCCAAGTTGATCAATAAATCGTTCCATGATTAGAAAGTTATTCTATGAAAACTTTTAAAATGATGGAACATTTTAGCTAATTTAATACAAATTTAAAATATTTCGTCTTAAAAAATTAAATGTATTGATCGGTTTAGATATCATTTAAGTATATATTTTTTGTAAATATTGTTGCACTGTGACGAAACTAATTTCTAGTGCTGCCAGCCTGTCAATAAATTAAATGAAAGTTGCGTATATTCAATTTAACTTGCCTTTAACTGACTGTAAATTTCAGTTGCCATCTTTTCTAATAGGGTGGCAACCTTAAGCAAAGTCCAATATTTAGATGGCAGCTCGACAATAAAGTTAAGCAGTGTCGTGCGATCCATGAAATGTTAATTTATTGCATGCAATCAACTTTTTTTAGTTCAAACTTCATTACCAGTTGATTAAAAAAAAACTTGTTTTTTCGGTTTTTCATTTAATGAATTCTCCTTGATAGTTTTTTCTTTCGCATGCGACAGTTGAAGACAACAGGTGCAGTCATTGACAATTGCATTGCGCTTTAATTTCTTTTAATTAACGCGACGATAAAATTGAATTAAATGCGTTCAACTGCTGCATTTTTCACTTGTCGTTTGCACCGGGAAAACACAAAAAAATAACAAATGCGAAAGAAAATGGGGAGGGGACAGTACAGAAAAAAGAAATGTCGCATTGTTGACAACTTGAAAACGGCAAAGCAGTTTAGCGGCTAAGTTGTTGGGAGTTGCTCGAGTTGTTGTTGAACACTCATAAATTACAGTTATGCTATGTATGCCGCTTTGCTGCAAACGGAAACGCAGTTGGCAACGCTAATTCCTTTTGGCCATTGGAAACGGACAAGCGTTTCCTGCCCAATTTTTTTTTTGTCTGCATTTTCAATTAGCGTTGCGAACGGAAGTCGCGAAAAAAGAAAAACAACACAACTGGAAAAAGCTGAAAATTTTTAGCACCCACTTAAGAGTGGGAGAAAAAAAAGCTCATAAAAAAAAAAAGAAAAGCAACGCATAATTTTTGGCCAACTTGATTATACAGTTGTTGATTTTTCAGTTTTCCAATTTTCACCTGTTTTAATTTGATTTGGATTTTTGGGTATTTGTTCAACGAGGCGATTCACAGATGGAAATGCCATACGTAATTTCACAGCTTTGCACATTTCTGGCAGTTGAAAGAAAATGTGTAATTGCATGAAATATGAGTATTGTGCACGCTTCATGGCATTTCCATCTAAAAATATTTTCCTATAATTTGCAATTAATTTTCAGCATATTTTTGGAGTATTTGCAACGCACAATTAAGTTGTGTTCACAGCCACGGTTGCCACTTAAAAAAATCAGATTGAGCCAAAAACAAACAAAAATTGAGCCAAGTTGATTAAAAAAGAGCCAAAAATTGTTATTTTTGCATTTTGAATTTTTAAAATTTATAATTTTTGTTGAGTTTTTCTCGAATTTATATATTTTTTTTTGTATTTTTTACTCAAGTTCGCCACGCGAAGAGCGAAATGCACCAAACCAATTTTAGAATGAATATCATTATTTTACAAAATTTTGTATTTTGTAATTTTTTTGAAATTGTCTCTCAATTTTTTTTAACTAAATTTTGAAAATTTCAAATTTCAAATTGGAAATCAGCTGTTACTGTTAAATAACAGACGGGGGCTATAAATGCGCTGTTAAAGTTGTACAATGATGACCAAAAGTATGCAACGTTTTAAATAAATCATTTCGTTTTTTCTTTATATTTACAGTGGTCGCTCGTATAGCAAGGACAGCCAGAAGAGCTCGCACAGTGATTTAAGTTCACTGTGCAATGGCGGCGGATCTCCAAAACTATTGGCGAAAACTCCACTGCGTAAGTAATTTAATAAATAGTCTTTGATTTAGATTTAGTAACAGCTTAGTTACAGCACTTCAAAACTGGTTAAACTCTTTCTAAACATCATTTTTTTTCCGCTGCCCCAAAGTATGCCACACTTTATATGCAGCGATCGCTGCTTGTGCTGTGTGAACTGCTTGCGTTAACAAGCAGTACACACTAACAAGCAGTTTTTATTGCTAACTTAAATGTTGCCAGCAACATTGTGCAAGTTAAGAGCAAATGAAACTTGTTTTCGAGTCTCGCGTTTGAAAGAAAGACCCGAAGAAAAAGGCGACTTTGAAGAAGGCCATACAGAAGAACAACGCTGAAAGTCAAAACAACGAACCGGCTTTGTAGAGCAACTGCTTAAGAGTCAGTTGTTGTTTGTAGGAGCACAGTGCAATGTAGCTAGCTTCGTGTGTGTGTGTCTAGATACAAATGTATCTGAAACGATAAATCGGCACAAAACAAATTCCATTTAGCCTGCACAATTTTCAGTCTCTTTAGTCTGCGGCGAGTTTTCAATGTTGTCGCGCCGGTTGCGCTCGTTGTTAATACAGATTTTGTTGTTATTTTCTTGCGTGTCGTGTATTTTGTCGTGTTCTTATGGCGCGTTCCTTGACAAGAATTCAAAGTGCAATTTACACACGTGCAAAAGCCCTTGCAAATAATGTGTGATAACAAAACGCTAACAAATTAAACCAAAAGCTGATAAAAAAGAAAAAGAAATGCAGTTGTCTGTAAAGATAAAATACTGTGAGAAAATTTGTGTAAATAGTGAATACAAAACAAAATTGCAACCAATTAGTGTAGTGCTCAGAGTTTTTATTTTGTTCCCCTCTACGCTTTTTGAGTTAACAGCCCCTATTTCAATTGTGCCAAACTCTTATTTTCTTTATGCACGACAGGCAGCAAACGGGTTTTTTTTTTGTATGTTAAGTCTATAGAATGCCGGTTTCTGAAATGAATTCAGCGAAATGTGAAACAATCAAGCGAACAGCACCTGAACTTTTATTTTTTAGCTGTTACCTGCGTTGCATTTGACGTCATTCGAGTTTTTTTGTATTTATAACTTTTGTAAATGGTATTGTTATATTTTGAATGAAATTTGTTAGGCTATTCAAACCCCTTTTGGGGTGTTTTTAGTTTTAAGTTGGTAAAGAATTGTATGATTATTGTTTAGCATGGGAAGAAAGTGCTTTAAGATTAAGTTTTTGCATGAAAAACTTTTATTTCTGAAGATGTTATTTTTATTTGTTGTTAACCCTGTAATGCCTAACCCTGCCTTTAGGCGGGGTTAACAAAAAGCTCCATCAAAACTACAAAAATTAATATATTGACAAAATTTGAATACTAATACATTGCTAATATATGCCCGCATGTGGTTACATATGAAAAATTACTTTAATCCAATTCGATTTGCAGAAATATGACATCAAAGTCAAAAAATCAGGTTTTGGGCGCAATTAAATAAATTTTGGCAAACACTGATTTTTAGACAAAGATAATAAGCAGTAAATCTTGTCGTACACAGTTAAGAAAAATACTGGCGGATAGGAAATTTAGTTACCTACTAATTGATGTAACAACATATAGGGAAAATATAAGTTAAGCGCACTAAAATCGCTTTAAGCGTAACCCCGCCTAAAGGCAGGGTTGGGCATTCCCGCCAAAAATTTTTGTGAGTATTTGCAAGGGATGAAAAATTTGTTGAAGCTATCGATTGCATCGTACGATGTTTTTTAACTTAATTTCTATATTGTGTGGGTGGAGGATGTTTATAAAGCAAAGCAATTATTGAATATCATATATAATATATGTATACATATATTTATAAATTTATATCCAATAAAAAACAAATTTTTTTTTCAAAAATTTTTGGCCGGAATGCCCAACCCCGCCTTTAGGCGGGGTACGTATTTTTACCTGTAACAGGTAAACTAAGCGTCTGATTAAAAAACTAAGTTCAGATTCGTTCATTTTGACCAAAAATTAGTATAAAATGATTTTTCCAGCACGATAGAAAAATAAGGCATTAGAGGGTTAAGGTGATTCAAATTGTTGAAAAAAAGTGTCTCATAACTTTTTTATATTTTATTTAAGATCAGTATAGAATAAATAATTTTTGCAAAATATTCTTATGTTTTAAAGATTTGTTAAGTGTTTTTTCAAATACAAGAGTTTTTTTTTTTATTTTATTTCTTACATTGATTCTATTACTCTGTGGCCCAAGGCGATCAACATTGTGCGTTCATTGAATAACCAAAAAGCAAACGAAAATTCGCATTTGGTTTGGGCGCTCAATCGCACAATCTTTCAATCGGTCAATCAATCAATCAATCATGCAGTCCGTGCGTTTGTCAGTCAGGCAGTTAACATATTTGCCGCACTGCTCTTGTTAACGTGTTGTCTTGTCTTGGCCATAAATTATGCGGCTAATCATTTTGTTACAGTTTACAGTTTGTGGCAACACACACACACACACACACACACAAGTTTAAAGTTTTGCTTTGCCTTTCGTTCTCACGAAGCCGCAAAATTGTTGCCACGGTTTAAGTTCTCTACACTATCAATTCCCCCTCTCTCACTCTCTGTCTATCTTACTCTCTTACACTTTATCTGTCACTCTCTATCGTCTCGTTTCTCTCTCCCCCTCTATCAGTGGTGTTTTAAGCGCCGTTAGCTTTTGTCTGCACTCAGAAAGTTCATTTACCTAGACACCAGGCAAAGTAACTCGCAGATAGAAACGTGCCTCGTTCTATAAGGTTCGAGATCAAATTCATTAAATGGGCGGCATTAAAGAGGAAGTTCTTAGTTCTTAGTTCTTAGCTCTTGGGTCGAATCATGTATAATTCGTAATGCGTTTGATACATAAAAAAGAGATCAGAATAGGAAATATTAAAGAATTTAAAGATGAATTATAATAAAAACTTTAATAAGGTTCTTTACCTCAAAACCTCAGGGATTTTATTTTTTATTATGATTTAAAATAAGTATATAAAGTAAAATTTCAATTGAATTATCATATAATAACTCTTGCCTTCAATTCCAATTTTATTTTACTAAATTTATTGTTAATCAACTTTTGTTTTTAACACTTGTATTTCAGGTTTTCATATAATTGAAAAGCAATTAACAAAAAATTTGTAATTATCAAAATATCAAGCGATAACATTAAAAAAAAACAAGTTCTCTTCTGATAAGCTCATAGAAAAATGAGACAAAAGAATGAATTTATGTTCTTTTTTTTTAATTTGTTAGAATTGAGCTCTCTAATATATATTAATAGTTCACAAGAGGAAAAGGGTCAGTTAAATGTGAAAGTTATGCTTAACCATGATTAATGATGATTGATTCCTTTAAATTGCCTACAAAAACAAAGTCGACTTTTAGCTGATCTACAAGTTTCTTTTCTCCTGGCAATTCTTTCATATTTCTATATTATAGAAATTGCGGTTTCAACTTGAGATTCTTCTCTTACATTAATAATGTTGTAAAGCTAGACAAAGTGCAAGTGCGACACCTGTTTCCGGCATTTGCTTCAGATACAAGTGCCTCCAGCTAGATTCTTTCTCTGTCTGTCACTCTCACACTGCTTCTTCTTCTTCTTCTACTAACTGTAGAGTATCTGTGTCTTCGTGTGTTTATCATTGCGACTGCTATTATTTTCATTAAGCAGTCGAGAGTTGCATTTTTTTCTGGTTGACGCTTAGACATTGTCAGCGCGGCGACTTTTTATTATACCCTGTAGTCTTGGAATGGCAGGTAATGGGTATGCAAAAGTACATTTAAAATATATTTAAATTTAAAAGCTGTTTTGATAAATATTAAATGAGTTATTTGTGTACAAATCAGATTTTCACTTGAAGACTTTGGATACTTATTCCTAAGATATCTGGCAGTCAATCAGTTTTGTTTGCTACATTTGTGCTTGACTTTTTTTATGGTCTTTCTTAATTTTCACTTGACGTGCTGTGGCATGCTTTGTGCTTTTTACATTATTATTATCATATTTGCATTTTTTCGCTCTCAGTCAGTCGCCGTCTCTTTTCTTTACCTCTCTCTCTCTCTCAATCCGTCTCTGTTTCGCTTGAATTTATAATACACAATCGCTGGCACAACACAAGCGTAACAAGCTCCTGTCTCTTCTCTCTATCTCTGTCTCTTTCACTCACTCTCGCCCTCGCCCTCTCTTTCTAGTTACAGCTGAGCTCAGCTGTCTGTCAGAAGGCGCTTTGAAAAGTTGATGTCGGCTTTTTTGTGCTTTCATTGCACTGAACTATGTTACTACCCCCTTCTCTCTCTCTCTCTCCCACTATTCTCTCTCTCTCTTTCTGTGTATTTCACTATTTATGCTATTTCGCTCTGTGGCGCTTTGTAATTATGTGGGAAATTCGCAAAATGCTAGACAGAAATTGTTGTACTTACTTTTTATTTCAGTTATTCATCCATAGACATATATTTTTTTTTTTTTAAATTTTCTTTTCATTTACTGCAATTTTTTTGAATGCTACTTTATTGTATTTGTTATAACTATGCGAGAAAGTGTTGTAGGCGATGTTAACAAAAATTGAATGAGAAATAATAAAATCAAAACTTGTGCTGTAAAATATGATATGCAATTAAAGTAAAATAATTTCATTGAAGGTCGCACTTTTTAAGTTGAATAATGTATTTACAAATTTGTTAGCTTATTAATTGTAAAGGGCATAATGTATATTTTATACCTTTAAATTCAGTGATGAAATAAATTTTACAGCAATTTTGCAAGCAGTAGATTGCTTGAGCAAGCAGTGGGAGTATTCAGCAGTCTATCTTTGGGTATATAATATTTTGGCAGGGTATCGAGTTGAGCATTTTTAACTAGCGTGCAATTACATTGTTCTCTAATGTTTTCTTCAGATTTTCATAGAAATTCAACGCTCATATTTCACAAAATATTTACGATTGTAGCAGATGCCCTACGGACAGTACCTAGAGCAATGGCGTATACTCTTACTGCTTGTAAAACGTAGAGTATCAATTATGATAATCAGCTGCACCACCCAACAATTTGACGCCCTTCTTGTAATGGTAACTGTGCCTCAGGAAATCCAACAAGGTTACAATAACAAAAAACTTATAAGCAACTTTCACTTGGAAAAACATTGGCAAAATTGTTGTCGTTGTTGTAATTGAATTTTACTTGGACTTGAAGTAGATCTGTTTTTATTTTCAGTTTTAGTTTCTGATATGTTTTGCATAATTCCCCTGGCGTTGTTGCTTTCTACATTGAACAAGAAGCAAGTGGACGCCAACAAAAAAAAGGGGTTAAAAAGAAAGAAAGAAATAAGTAAACACTTTTCATTTTGGCATAATGAAGCGCTTATAAGCCGCGAATATTACAAACAGCCAAGAGCCAAGTAAGCTGAAACACTTTTTCAGAGTAAGCTTCATCAGCTGTTTTCAGTTTTCAGTTCATTTTTTTTTTTTGGCTTTTGTTAACAACAAATTTCCTGTGGTCAGTGAACCAACAATTCAGCTTTTTGTTGCTTTGAAAATCTTGACAACGTTGTTTGTCGTTGTTGTTGTTGTTTTTTTTGTTGCTGTTGCATCGCATTTCAATTCTAGCGTGTCCAAAGAAGAAATGCCACCGTCTTTAGCAAGCCAACTTTGTAGCCTAGTGTATTTATTGTCCATCAATAAATTTAGGCATCTGCAATTCGTGTTCGCGTTTGTAACACTAATAAAAATCTGGAAAAAAACGAGCACATTAACAGTTTATTGATTCCGCTTTGATCTCTCTGTGGACCACCATTAAAAATGGAGACATTAACGGAAAGATCAGGAAAATTCAGCATAGCATTGCCAATAATTGAGGCTGATACGGTTTTTAGTCTTAAATTTGGCACAAAAAAGTACTTAAAGTACAGTTTCTTTTTCTTGTTTATAAAGGCTGTAATTCTTTGATAAAGTTGGGCTATAAATTTGTTAAAATAAAATTCGCTGGAAATTTTCAATATTTTAAGGGGAGGTTCTTTTGGATTTTTTTTTAAAAAATCGATTTTTTTTTTTTACATAAAATGAAAGTTATATATGTATAGAATATATGTGCCAAGGGATATTTCAATACGACGCGTATTTCTTGAGCTAGGGCGTGTCAAACGTACCCATGTCGCGCGCGCTGCGTACCCGCTGTCACTTTCCAAAAACTTTAAACGCGTTTTTCTCGAAACCATGTTTTCTAATCTAATTTCAAGTACAGGTCTTGTTCTATTGATCCGATTTCCTTCATTCAAAAAATGTTTTAAAGTATATACTTTTTGTATGGCTTATACCTAAAATTGGCATTAAAAATTATTTATTTATAATTTTTAAACGAGATCAAAGTAAAAATAAAGTGTAAAAATTTCAATTTTTTTTTTAAACGACCATGAAATTGGTTTTTTTTCACCAAAATTAATTGAAGTTAGGTATAAGCCATAGGAAATTTTATCAGTTTTAATAAATTATATACATTTCTCATTTCAGTTTACTACCAGAGGCCCAACACTTGAAGAAGCAGATCGATGTTTTGAGAGTCGAGGTCGACGAGATCCGCCATTTTCAAGCCGCCATTTTGAATTTCTCAAATATCACTTTTTTTTTTAATCGTCAATAAACAACGAATCAAAGTTCGAAAGCAGAAGTTCGTATGTCTTTTCATTTTCCCACAAACCATTCTCAAATTTTGCTTGATTTTCGGCCAAATCCAAAAGAACCTCCCCTTAATTTATCATATCTTATAAGATTGTATGGGTCTATCTATTTTTAAAGATAGATAATAAATGTTCTATAATATGCGGATCCATATAAATAAATAAATTTATTTTATGATTTCGTTACAATTTCATATCTAGTTTTCAGTTTTTAAAAATAACTCCACTATTTTGACTTGCTGTTATAATTTTCATATACCTTCTATATACACCTGATTTATAGCGCATCTCTTATTCTTTATCTAATTATTTGAGTTGTCGGCATATCAAGTTTCTGCTTTTGATTGATCGACGCCGTTAAAAAAGCCACCAGCAGCTGGTACCAAATGTTTGTTGAGTTGTTGAATAGCCACGCGATAAGAAAGAGACGAGAGAGTGAAAGAGAAAGACAGAGAGAGAGAGAGAGAAACAGAGACCCGATTGATGTTGCATTGGCAACCGTCTCATCGCTTTATTGGTATCGCATCTTTTTCTTTTTAGTGGAGACACGAAACGCGTCGTGGCTAATTTGCATATCAAACTAAGTCAATGCTTTTAGACTCCGAGTGTGTGTGTGAGTGTGAGTCAAGTGGTGTGTGAGTGTGTGCGAGTGTCAGCTGGGGGGCAGCAACTCAAGTGCTTTCCACTCGGTTAAAGCGATCAAAGTGCATTTGCTTTTAAGTGAATTTGGACCCAACGGCCAAAAAGCGGCTTAATTCAATAAATTAATTGTGTCGTTAGAGAAACTCTTACCCCAACGACACTTCCTGTGGGCCAAAAGCAAGAGCAATAACAGTATTAATAATAGTAGTTATAATAATAAAAGTAATAGTTATTGTTATTCATATTGTAATCTAATGACCCAACCAACTGCTGTCGAAGTTTTTACTTGGAGGTCGCACGTGTGCGGCCTAAAATGAAATCGAATAAAAAAATAAAAATCAACAAGAGTTTTGTTGTTGCCTTTAATGAACGAGACAACCGGAAGCATTTGGCCAACAGCAATTACAACAACAAGTTGTCGCCGTTCATTTGACTCTAAGTACTTACTAAATACAGAGATCTTGTTTATGTTTTAACCGTTTTTGTTTTTATGAAAAGCCTTGGCTTTAGGCGAGCGTTGTTACCAAATAAAGAGCTCCCCCTACATGAGTTGCCCTCTTCTCTGTCGGAATAAGCAGCAAAAGCAGTGCAACACGTTGCAAGTAGGACAAGGCAACAGAGAAATGTATAAATTGAAGCTTCTCTTTAGATATCGTATATGGTATATTTTTATGTCATAACTTGATGTATTTTTAACGTAGATTTTATGACATTACTTGCGGTATTTTTTGTGGACATGAATTGATCCACTGTAGTTCTCGAACATACATTTGGCCTGTTCGTCACTGGAAACGCTTATATTATATTCAACGTGCATAATTTGACATGATTAGTTTTCAGATTGAAGTCGAGCTGTTATTGACAATTTGGAAAAGTCCGTTTTTTGTAGCAAAAAAAATAATGGGGAACATGAAAATCATTTGATGTGTGATTGTTCTGATCGTTTTTCAAAATTTTGCTCCATTTTTAACACATTTTCTTGCAGTCTATCATACTCTTCGCACAGTAGCCAGGGAATTGCACGCATTTCAAGAAGAAATCTGCTATCCCCTGTAAATAAAAGTAGTATTATAATACGGATTGGCTTAGTTGTGGATATAGTTCTACTTACAGAACAACAGTCGCAGCACTGGGAAAACAAATAGGTCCAAACGTAGAAAAAGCATCCAATCCAAGCCACAAAGAACGAAAAGAAAATCAACACAATGAACCAGAGGAAGCCCCAAATCGGATTTGCCATATTTGTTTAGTATTTATGTTATTCACAATGTCCTTTAACACAAGTCTAATTTATTGCAAAAAGATTTTAAATATTATTTCAGTCTCTCACTGGAGAAATTAAGTTCTAATCGTATATTACAAATTTCAATTTTGTATTTTTTTTGCTGTTGTCAACGGCACAAAATTTTTCTATTTACTGAATAATATACATATCATTTCTAGTGAACTGAGGTTGACATAAGGCTATTTGCAGCCTTGCTTTAATTGTCAAAAATTTGTTTAAGATGTAATTGCAATGGAAGACAATATTTTTTTGATAAAGGTGCATTGGCATTTTGCGTAATTATTTAAAAATCTTACCATTCGTGATGATTCGTCACCAGCGTACACAAAGATCAAATTTGAATCAATTGTATAGAAAATAATATAGATTTTATTGCACCATAAAACTGTCTCAGCTTTGTGTGAAAATTTCAGCTTTCTAGCTTTAACCGTTTGGCCTACACGTTTATTTTCAGTGAGTCAGTCAGGACAAAGAGTTTAAGGTATGCCTGGATAGCTCCAATTTCAAGGATACACAAAATATTTTTCAGTTGACCACATTGTCTCAGCTTTGTGTGAAAATTTCAGATTTCTAGCTTTAACCGTTTGACCTACACGTTTATTTTCAGTGAGTCAGGCAGGACAAAGAGTTTTAAGTATGCCTGGATAATTCCATTTTCAAGGGTATACAAAATATTTTTCAGTTTTAAATCAGTTTATTGAACCAAACGCAATTTTATGCACACATTTTAAATTTATTTGTATTATAATGCGTGAAGAGGTGGGATTTTATTTATTAAGTCTGGTCAAATATTTACTATTTTGGCCAATACTTTACATTTGCTTATATATTTTTAGTATTTATCTTTGCATAAAGGTGCACAAGTTCGAAAAGTACGAATACAGCGTCCTGGAAATTGCACACACTTCAACATGATGTCTCCGAAATTCTGTAAGGAAAATCATATTTAGTACTTGTTGATTTAAAAGACTTGTTGATATTTACCTCGCAGTAACTGCATTGTGACATGTAATACACATTATACATTGTCATAAATGTGATGTAAATAAAGTAGAAAAAAGCCAGATATGAAGTGCAGAATAATTTGATTCTAGCCGACATATTGGTCTCTCTATCTGTCGACTTTTAGTGATATTTAATACTGAGGAGATTAATATTTTTAGAAAATATTTCACAGATAAGGAACTCTACTTTATAAATGTGAAATCAAAACTCAAACGTACTAGATTTAAACTTTTCGTATGTGCTTACTGTAAAAAACTAGTTTCCCATCTTTTGCTGATTATGTTTTGACTAGCTAATTGTATGGTTAGATAGATAGAAAACATGGAAATGGCATTGACATTTTTTTTCTTTGTTCCCAGAGTCGAGTTTAAGCTTTGTTTGGTTTGGCAACTGCTTTCGATGCTGCGATGATAATGATCAGTGATCAGTTTGGAAAGTCATGATCTCATGTTGACTTAGCTCTTGCAACAAATAAAAAAAATGCATTGCCAAAGATTTGACGAAATTATGAGTAAATTTCGTGAGGATGATTCTTCAAAAAATGTGTGTAGAAAGTGAAAACACTTTCCGTTTAGAAACTTCCATTGAATGAGAGTGTGAGAATCTTCAGAGTCAGACTTGAAGAAACTGACCTACGTCATGAATAAATATGTTAGTGAAAAGCTTTAAGTCCGCTTATATCTTCTTTAAGCAACTTTACTCTACTAAATGCAATTTATTCATCTTAATATTACGAATTAAGAAGCTATTTTAGCCCACCAAACAGAGTTTTCTTATGTCAATTGTCAACCTCATTTCACACTAAATTAAGCAAATTGTCGACTTAGTTAGCCTCTTATGAAATGAGGTTTATGTCGCCGCCTATTGAAGCTGTGTGCACATCATTTAGCCAACTGAAAACTGTGCGAATATTGGCTAAATAGATTCACACATTTGCCTAATATCATTTTGGCCAACAAGACAAGAAGTGCAGTCACAACATCATACTCTGTTGTCGTACTCGAAGTCAGAAAAAAATCTAGTTGTACTATGTTAATATGCAAATGAGTATTTTTATAACAAATTGCCGCCACTTGCTCTCGCCGGCCAGCAAAAAAAAAAAGTCAAAAAGTGTGCCAGTAGCCAAGAAGAAGACAACAACAACGATGGAGGAGAAGTAGAAAAATACGAAATGACAGGCAAACGATTTAAAAATAAAATTGCATTATGAATGCATTTGGTTGTGCGTTGCGCCTTTTGTGTGTATGTATTTGCCATTTCCTTCTCTATGCTAGACAAAGCTAAACGTGCCAGGCAATAGTAATATAAAATGATCGAAATAGAAATACCCTGGCAGTTAAGAGATAAAGAAACTGATTCAAAATTAATGTAAATAGATATAAAAAATCAAAGAAATGAGTCATGATTTGATATCATAAAATATTTATATTTAAATTAAAATCTATCAAATATACATTTAACATGTCTATCAACGTATTCCAATTCTCTAATCGATTAAGCCCCAACTGCATATTTAATATTTACTGGGTATTAAAGACACACAAATCTATGTCAACATCTAAATTTGTCTTTGGCCCTGCGCAGTTTTTATGAATTTTACTGGAGCAAATTGGGGGAAAATATTTCAATGACATCATTTTCGGATTACATTTTCTTGAATTTTGTTTAATGCAAATTTTGTTGTTTATTCGTTGGTCAATTTTTCAATTTTAAATGCATTTAGTAGAAAGATTTGCAACTGATGAGACTGCATTCGCCATAGGCAATTTTTGTGTTTTGATGTTTGTTTGGCATGGTTAACTCTTTTCTCCTGCCCCCTGGAGTGCCCACTCTTTGTTGTATTTGGTTTTTAATGGTGCACAGTTTTTATATATTTATGTGCAGCACATAAATAAAAAAAAAAAGAAGAGAAAAAACATAGATAGCAATAATGCCTTTGCATGGCAATTGTTAATTTTACTGACCAGACCCGGCCACAGTTGTTGGCCTGCTCAGTTCAGTTCATTTGAGTTGAATCAGTCCAGTTAGTTCATTGAACTGTCTTTTATGGCTTTGCAATAGTTGTGGCCATAACTCCATAACTTGAGTAATCAAATGTGTAGTTTGAAGTTAGTCGTCGTCTTTATTACGCATATAATTCTCCTTATTTTTCCTCATAAAAAATGATCAAAGTCAGCGTTAAATTATATCGTTTTACGATACTCGTACAGTTTAATTTATATATTTCAATTGGTTTATTAACTTTCAAAGACTTTTATGTTCCAATTTGCGTTTGGCAAAATAATTGAAAGTGAAGTCCAAGAATTTTCAATTTAAATAAAATCATAAATGTAAAATTCTAAAGTTAGTTCAGTTAAACTGCTTCGCAATTTAAATAAATTTAGTTAAGATTTCTTAAAAATTAAAAAAAGTAAAAAAAGTAATGAATTCAACATCTTTGCTGATATTCCGTTTATTTGTTAACTTATGCAAGAGTATTTGCACCTGAAAATTTAAATATTCATATCATATTTTAGTATGCAACTTTAGTTGTTATTTTTCACTCTTTTTCCCTCTCTGTTTTTCTCTCCTATTTTTAGAACCTTTTGAACCTGGTGCTGCTGTTGCTGCTTCTTTCGCTCTATTAATTCCGTTGACTCGGCTACCTTTTGTGTGCAAATTGTCTCAACAGCTTTGCACTTGCCACAGTTGCCACAGTTGCCCCTGAATTATGCATATTTATGCTCACCTGTGTGTCGCTGTTGCCACTTGCCACTTGCACCCTGTGTACTCATCTTCTCTTCTCTCCTTGTTCCTCTCTCCTTGCTTCTCGCTCAATTAATTGCTTTTGCTGCCCCATCTGCCATCATGCCTGCAGTTGTTGTTGTTGTTGATGTTACTGTTGCTCTCACCTGAGGAAAAAGCGTTGGAAAAATGCGACGAGAAACGCCCACGCGACGAGGCAACTTTTAATTAAAAGTCAAATTCAATTTTTGCATATTAAATTAAATGGGCCCGCAGCACTTGCCGCAAACTCTCCGCTCAGCAGACACGGGAGGCTGCTGGTAAATTACAAAAACAACAACAACGTCAATAGACAAATACAACAACAAGAAAATGCCCTTGAGAATGGCCCACAACTTCCGCTTTTAGTTGGAAAACTTCCGGCATTTGAAGTCAGTTGTTGTTGTTGTGTTTCGCCGCTGTCTGTTCAATCATGTGCCAAGCATGTGAATTATGCTCTAAAGTTTTCCAATTGACTGACTCCCAATTTAGACCCCAATACCAATACCAATACCACATTTCCCCTCCTCAACATGGCAATTGTCTTAGTCTTAGTCTTAGTTCTTCATCCGGAGTCCGAACACCTTTCAACAACATAAAGGTGGCTAATTATAGTTTGGTCTGGCTGAAATGACATTTGCAGGGCTGTCGACTCACTCACTGACTAATCAAAGCGAGGGCTGTTCCAAAAGTTTCATTTAATTAAATTATCAATTAAATAAGTGGAAAAACTGAAAATAATCAACTAAATTGTTTAATTACTTTCTAAGCAAAGATAATTATTTTTGTTTATTTTGTACGTGTAATTAGAAACTTTCTTTCAAAACTCTATCAAGGGTGCCACAGAAATCGCTTTCGCTTGAATTTCACTGGAATTTGTATGAAATTTAAGTGAAATTCAAGCGAAAGCGATTTCTGTGTCATTTTTGTATAATTTGGTTAAAATTATTTAAATTAAATGAAAATGATTTTCGTGTTTAATCTAATTTGGTTTTATCAATTTCAATCACCTCGAAGTTAATTTTGAGAATTGCCAAACACACAACATTTTCGAACCACCCTCGCTGCAGTAGTGCTATTTTTAGCAATGAGGTTGCGCTTCGTTTGCCACACGTTGCAACGTGCAAGCGTGAATTTCCCTTCTTTTTGCCTATTTCTTTTCTTTTTCCTTTTTTTTTTTTACAAGTTAGCAAAGGGGAAATTATCAACGGGCACATTTTCAGCTGTTGTGTTGTTGTTGTTGTTCCAAATATTTGAAAGCATTGAAATGCTGGCTAGCAATTTGTCAACTCGTTTCTCGCTTCTTCGGGTTGCATTTTGCTCCTAGCCATTTTGCTTATACGAGTATGTAACTTATGATGACATTCAGAGCTGTCAACGAAGCACAAATTCTGCTCCCAAGTTTTTCCTCTTCTTGTTTTCTCCACGGCGCTACGAAGACTTATTTCGGGCTTTTGCAATAGATTTTTTTCTAGTTATTATTTCTTTTTTTCTTTTTTTGGGACTGCACCTGCCAGACGCGACCGTCTGCCGAGTGGCTGAGTCAAAATTGAGGTCAGCTTTTGGTGCTGCGGCAATTTATCAAGAGACTCGCACGATATTTTGTTGCGAAATTCCTTTAAACAGAAACCCTGGTCCCGGGGTAGACTATGGACTACTTGGCAGATCGTTTCTATGACAACCAAGTGACACAGTGCTCCAATTCGAAACTTAAAACAATAAAATTAGATAATTTGCATTTAGACAGCTGTAATATAGAAAGAGTACATATTTCTTGTATATAAAATACATCGAACAATCGACAACTCGATTTTTGCGAATCAATCAAGTCAAATAAATCGAGTTTCACGAAAAATCGCATTCTGAAGCAGACAATTTTTTTAAGCAGAATAAAAAAATTCGATTGTTCAGATTTAACAAAGTTTTGAAGTTGGTTAATGAGTGTTTACAATGTGTCATCTGTAATAATTAAAAGTCTCGTCATGCAAGAACTTATTTTGTGATCCATTGCAATTAGTAAAAGTTAATTGAAACCGATTTTCACCGCCCCGTCTGTCTGAATAGCTAACATTTTATTCGAAATATTTTCCATTCCCACTTGAGCTTTATGGTTCTGGGCTTTTCACACGACTTTAATGGGATGCTTATCGTTTTTTTTTCCCGTACATATTGTGGCAATAAAAATGCATTTAATTAAAAGGGAAAAGCGAAAAACTACTTTAGTGCTTGAGTGCACTCTTTTGGCCCATTAAATGAGGCGGCTAATTGAATCGTGGATGGGCGCAATTAACGGTTATGAAATGTGACAAAAATCTATAATTTAATGCGAATGTCAATTGCAGTTGCAGTTGCCGCAAACAAAGAAAACAAAATGAAATAAAAGAAAAGGCAACATTGCCAATCAAAATGTCAAACTATTTATAAGCTCAAAGAGAGTTGCAAAAAAAGACAAAAAAAAAGAAAAATAACAAATGACATCAAGCATCAATTGTCAACGACAACATCAAATTAAAGTCAAAGTCTCCTGCGCGGGTGTCGCGCACTGAGATCGAGAGTTGAGAGGGGAAAGACAGAGAGGGAGATCGTTCCTCTCTCTCTTTGTGTGTGTGCGAAAGTGAAACTACGATAACAATCTACCCGCTATACATATACATATATATATAAATAAATTCATCAAGTTAAACTAACCTATCGACAAAATGGGTGCACATAGCTCCAAGGAGAAATTGTCGCGTTCGTATTCCGAGCGCTACATCCACAGCCAAATAATCGAACGGGAGAGATTTGGGAGCTTTGGCAAGCGTACGAAAGGCGTGACAAAAGGTAAGTGAACTGAACTCAACTGATCGCCACAATAATGAATGTTGAATGTTGGGTGTGAATGATTTTGGATGATCGGGCTGATTATAAGCCACCTACACACACAATAGACGAGATCACACTTAACAAGACAAATGGGAAATATGTTACATAAGCTGACGATGCATTTCAAATTTACAGCCAAGTTCGCACGGTTTATGAGGCTGCGAAAATGTTAAGCAATTCTATACAAAAAGAAACTGTCTTATAACAAGCAAAACAATGAAATGAAATGTTGTAAAATATTAGTAAATCGCGTGAGAACTTTTTTTAAATTTAGTATGAGATACTTAATTTAAAATTTGAATTTTATACTTAAAACTATATAAGAAATATACAGATATTATATTGCAATTTTTGTTAATATTACTTAAAATTTTGATAATTGGAGTAGATTAAAAATGAAAAATCAGAGCTAATTACGAAGTTAATGAACTAAATTGGGCTTAATTAGAAGTAATTTTAATTTATTTCTAAAGTTTATTTTATTTAATAATTATAGAAAATTATATATTAAAACCCAAAAAGACGTAAGTGTTATGGCTTAATCATAATTAAATTTTAACTTACTTAAAATTTTAATCAATTAACTAAGACCCCAACTATACATTGAAAAAAGGGCCTAAGTAATTTTTAAAATAAATCATTAGTAGGATTGCAAAACTCCTTAGTTGTTTAGTTAAAATTCCAGGACAAGCTGTAGATTCTGCCCCTCTTACGAGAAATCGTTTTATTTTTCAACTTTAAGGAATTTGAAAATGTGAACTGTACTTTAAAGTTTAAGGCCATCCATTTGCGTGTTGTGGTTACAGCTGTGTCTGCTCCACATTTGCTTATTACCCGAATTCGCTAGTACAAAACGATGTGGTTTACCTGACGAAAAAAAAGTTCAATAATAAAATTTTCTCATCTTCGCAAGGGGACAAAAAAGTGGAGAATTTTCATTCAACTTAGTCAACTGAACCGCGATGACAAAAACATTTTTGCGTGCTGTGACTTCTTTTTTGATAAGCCCTTTTGGGATTATGCGATTATGCGAGAGTGAGGTGAGGTGAGAAAAAGACAGAGAGGTGGAAACATTTCGCATGCTGATAAAAGTTGTTGCAATCCACAAAAGCCACCGCCGCACAAAAGCGACGCACTGTGGCTCGTTTTCCGAAAACTCGTGGCAAAAATCATTTTTCGAGTTGTTCCGTTTGAGAAAAATGTTTATATTTTTGAACTAAGAAATGGTTGAAGTATTTTATGCAAAATGTATATGTTTTAAAAAAATTTTGCTGTAGGCTGTGGAGCTCGTCAAATTCAAAAATTGTTTCCAAAAAATGCCAAGTGAGAAATTTTACGCTTTAAAAGGGCAAGTTTGGCGTAGTCTACCTTTGAATTGAGCTTAGTCTTTGTATAAAGCTTATTTATTTATATTAACTGGCCTATCTTTAAAACTAAGTGCATATAAACAAAAAAAAAATTTTAAGGAGAAATATTTTTTTTTTTTTCTATTGCACCTTTTTTTTGGGTTGTTTTTGAGCTTTTGGTTGACTTTAGAAAAAATGGCGGGGAGTGCGCCGGAAAGTTTTACTTTTGAATATGATTTGGTACATATTTTTAAAGATATTTTAAAAAAAAACCATTGCCACATTTGCCCCCAGCGAAATTTAATTTGGTTTTAGTAAAGTAACATACGGTAAATTGCACAGCAGCCCCTTGTCCGTATGCAGTAGAATTTGCCCTTGCTTAGTACAATTTGTCAGTCACTCATAGCTATGACTGTGAAGAAAAATCTGTAACTTTAAAACTAGATGAGATATCAGGTTGAAATTGGAAATATATATTCCCAATACTTTAAAGAAATTTTTGAAAGAAAAATGAAAGTGGGCGTGGCACTGAAAAGGGCGTAAGTTACTGTTAAATTCGCAAAGATACTTAAGCGAGTGCAAAAAAAAAATTTTTTAACAGCTAAAATTTTTTTAAGAGAATTAAAAATTTCCTCAAACTTAAAAAAAAAAATATAAAAATAAAGTTCAATTTTTTATTTTATTTTTACATTTTTTATAACATTTTAAAAAGTTAAAATTACAATAAATTGTGTTTGACTGTTAACTTACGCCCTTTTCAGTGACACGCCCACTTTAACTTTTGTGTTAAAAATTTCTTTAAAGTATTGGGAATATATATTTCAAATTTCAATTCTATATCTCAACTAGTTCAAAAGTTACAGATTTTTGCCACGAGTTTTCGGGAAACGAGCCACAGTGCGACGTGCAACCTTGCACTGTGGTTCAGTTGGAGTCCAAGTTGGAGTGCAAGCAGTGTAATTAGCAGACAGCTAAAAATACAATTTATTAGATTTTCATGCAGCTGTGCAAACTGCTGAATTTGTTGTAGTTGTAGTTGTAGCTGTAGTTGTTGTAGCTTCCTTTGTTGCCACAACATGCAGACATTGTTTAACATGTTGTTGCAACAGCGGCAAGTACGTGAGAACTTATTGCAGCAAATTGTTTAAATGAAATGAATTAAAAAATATATTTAACTTTTTGAGAAGCATTAATTTTAAACAGACTTGAAAGCGAATACGTTATGATAACTCTCCTTTTTTGAGCTGTCTAGTGTCTGGGATTCTTTCCATAATGCTTTGTGTACATTATGTTTTTATTACTGCGCCCCCTGTCGGCTGCTGCATGTACTCGCATAATATAATATTATTTTCACCCTTTTTGTTTTATTTTCTCACACATTTCCTGGTGTTGCAGACAAATGGAGGGAGGGCAATGAAGATGGGAAAGGGGTAGAGCTGTTGGCGAGGGGAGACACTTCAATTATATGCAAGTGCTTTGTTTTAATCGACAAACATTGAAACGCAAATAGCAAAGCCCCCTTCGATGGCTACGGGGCGGAGGGGAAAGGAGTTGGGAGCAGCATTTTGAAATTTGAAATGCATGCGTTGGTTTCTCTGGTTTGGGAAGTGGGGAGTGGGGAGGGGAAATGGGGGACATACAAGACGAAAGCAACGTGTTCATGCATAAATTAAATATCTCATTTCGTTTTTTCGATAACTTGTCATTTTACTCACTTGCCGCATTTGTTTTGTATGTTTGCAGGAGCTGCCAAGAAGCGTGATGTTCGCAATTTGAGCATATCACCAACAGATCTGGGACCGCCGCCAAAGACCCAACAGACCGCCAAGGGACAATCGACGCGCAACAAATCGACAACGCCAACGCCCACAGCGATTCGTAAGTACTCCTCACTCACTTCTCCCCTTCCTCTGAACATTTATGGAAATTAATACTCGTATTTAGTGGCAGGAATGTGAGGAATTTTAAAAATATTCTCTGTGGATTGAACCGTTTTGGGTAATCGATAGTTTAGTTGCTCTTAATATCTACAGTTAATTATTACTATATACATTTTGAAGCAATAAAAAAGTCAATAAATTTACCAATATTTGTTATAGGTAAATGTAGATAATTATCGAGATCTATCGATAAAAGATTATCAGGGGTGCCACAGAAATCGCTTTCGCTTCAATCTACTACAAATTTAAGTGAAATTCAAGCGAAATTTGTATGAAATTTAAGTGAAATTCAAGCGAAATTTGTATGAAATTTAAGTGAAATTCAAGCGAAAGCGATTTTTGTGACACCCTGTACAATTTGCTCGCGCTAAGACAATTGCCAGTTTTATTGTTATAAATACAAGACATCCATAAAGTAATTGCAAGTTTTGTTATCGATAATAGGCGATTTTATGAAGCCTGAGATACGCCTACAGGATTGTGCTTAATATCGATAAGTACGAACATATTGATCGATTCACTACCTATCTGTCATCTGTTGGTTAGCTTTCTATTGATTGACTTTTTAACTTGAGAGCATTGAAGTTTATTATTTTAAATAAATAGTAAAGAAAAGCATCTACTGTTCTCACTATGATTCAACAATCTCTCGAAAGAACCGAGTATCAGATTACTTGAATAGACCCTAGCTTTTTATGAACATAAAGATAACTACACTCTACCAGCACTTCAGACGCCCTTGGCTTGAGCTTCAACTTCAACATCTCTTTGAAATCGTTGGTAAATTGCGTAATCATTGCGCTCAGGTGAATGATGATGATGTACATTGTACAATTCAACTTGTTTTTGGGGTCATGCCCTCAAATGATTTGCACAAACTGAAACTGCGACTTCTAAAGCATTGCCAGCCAGCGATTGGGGGCGTGGCTAATGAAGCACAGTGGCCGTTAGATCCCGCTGGGAGCCAACAATGGGGCATACCACGGCGAATGGTTTTGGCCGGTTTCGGCCCAGCTGGGACTGCAGCATGGCCCAAATTGGGCTAACAATTGACTTGGCCGAGCTGCGACGCGTCGCCAGATGAAATCTGTGCGAAATGGGCTGGAACACGAATTGGCCATGCTATGACTCACTGCCAACTGTGCTAAAGTGACTCATCCATCTGCCCAAATACTTGGGACTTGCAGCCACAGATACAGATACATACGATATATGTATATTTGTATCTTTAAGAGACCCCCATCAAGTTGACGGAGAATGTGTCAATGGCAAACGGATTCGTTTGTTGATTTCGCTTTTTGGCAACTCTGTTCGTTGATTTTGGGAGTGGACTCAAGTTTGGGAATTAGCATCAAAATTGCGACAGCTGCTGATGTCAGTCATTAGTGGCTTCATTTTTTGCATATTTTTCACGCCTTAATCGACAAAGAATCTGCAAAGCCAACAAAGAATTTTTGAGAAGATTTGTGGAATTTTTATTAAGCTATTCAGTATCTATCGAATACTGAACTGTGGAGAAATTCTCTCTAATCAATTATTATTATTTAATATTTGTATATTCAATCTTATTATAATTTGCAATATACAAATGCAATAATATCTAAAATATTTAAGCTTCCAAAACATATTATGATAAATCTTCAGTTTTCTACTTTTCAATAATGTAAAATGTTTTTTTTTCTAATGGAGATAAATATCTATTTGTTCAGTCTATAGCCATATTTCATAAATATTCTTTCACACTTGCCGTGGCCTTAGTAAAATAGAACAAGTCAATTGGAAAAAGCCCTTGCTCTCCTCTTGAAAGCTCTTGCTTCATTTTCCATTAACAAGCAGAGGCATTGCACAATTATTTCATTATCTTCTGTATTTGTTTTTGGCCTATTTTCAACTTTGAATTTTATAAATAATATTTTTTATGCTGATACACAAACACTTTCGATTTAAGTTTGTGCGAGTTTAACCAGTTTCAACTCTTTCGGTTTGCTTCTGTCAACAGCTTAAGATTTGCTGAGATCTCGTCACAAGCATCGGTGGTTCAGTGGTAGAATGCTCGCCTGCCACGCGGGCGGCCCGGGTTCGATTCCCGGCCGATGCAGCTTTCATTTTTTTTATTATTATTTATTCTTAGTTGCTTTTCTTAATCAACTCTTTGTGACATTCGCTTGTTCGCATAAATTACTTTTAATAGGGAAATTCATTGTGTTGCTTGATTTGTTTTTACGTTTGTCGTCTACTAAAAATTGCTCAAAAGTTGTCGCATTAAAAGTGCCTCCTCTGGACATTTTATTTGTACATTCTATAACCACAAGAGTGAGGCAGACTAAATTAAATTTAGCCGCACTATCGCGCATGTTTTTCCAGTTATTTGCACATGAATGCTGAAAAAAGACTATGGAGAAACGTGTTTTGCATATGCAAATTCACTTGTGAGCAACAAACAAACCGTAAAAACTTTTTACCTATTGTTTGTGTTGCCATCACGCAATGGCCTCCATTGCTATGTCTTCTTTTGCAATTTACAACAATCAAACTTTAAAGATATGTATCTTAGTTTTCTGAAAAGTCGTAGAAAATTGCGAGAAAAAAAATTACTTTTGCATCGGCCGGGAATCGAACCCGGGCCGCCCGCGTGGCAGGCGAGCATTCTACCACTGAACCACCGATGCTCTTATACTTGTACTGATTTAATAGTCGATCATTAATGAATTGTGGAATATAAGACAAACTAAGTTCACGCAAGTTAAACAGCTAATAAAATTCGGAAACTTTGAATAGATACTCCATCCAGAGCTGGAAATCGTGATTTAAATATTTTTCATTATTCACCAAGTGGTATCTTCCAGCAATAGATATGGTTGATTATTATGTCCTCTACATATTTGAAACAGTTGAAGTAACAGCTTAAAGTAAACTTTCAATCAGTTGCGGTTGTATGGATTCCACCACCATTAATCTATCTGTACTATCGAATGTAATGTTATCATTAAAGTCTATTATTACTTTCATTTATTGCAATCGTGTATATCCATTTCAGAACTTATGTCAACTGCTATGACAGAGAAAAAAAAATGAGGTTAATCTCTTGAACTTAATTTATTCGTTTTAGGAATTGACAAATAAAAAAAAGGAAATTTGCATCGGCCGGGAATCGAACCCGGGCCGCCCGCGTGGCAGGCGAGCATTCTACCACTGAACCACCGATGCTCTTATACTTGTTCTTATGAAATAGTCGATCATAAATGAATTATGGAATATAAGACTGAAATTACCATTAAATTATTAGCTGGGATTTTTATCATCGCTTATTATTGAATTTAAAAAAAAAAATAATTATTTAGCTTAGTAAATGCCAAAGTTTGTCTTTTAATGTACTTTATTTTATTATTAAAGCTCTATAATTAACTTTATTGCAACAGTTTATATCTACTTCATAAGTCGTGTCAGCAAAAAAAAAAAGGTTAATACCTCATACTTAATTTTTAAGTTATAGAATTTGACAAATTAATAAAAAAAAAAAATTGGTTTGCATCGGCCGGGAATCGAACCCGGGCCGCCCGCGTGGCAGGCGAGCATTCTACCACTGAACCACCGATGCTTGTGAAGATGCTAAAAAAATCGGCAGACAAATGCAGCGTTTGCAACATTTTCATTGGCTTTTAACTCGTTTGGAGCGATCACTGGTCAAACCATTTAACTGTTGCCAATTGCACAATCAACAAAGAGGAGCTTACAAAGATAAATCGTAGTGTATGTGTGTTTGTGAGTGTATCTTCGAGGTCTTTAGACAGCACTCCCATTAGCTGGTTCTTTGCCGTCTTCAATCGCACGTAATCGTAACGTAATTTCGCAATTACACCTCTCTCAATATTCAGTGGACATACGCGTGGTTAAACGTGCCTCTGAATTAACCCACGTATTTTTATTGGCATAATTATGAAGCGGCATTTTGTCACCTCTCTTCTGGTGTTCAATAACATTTCACGTTAAGATTTCAACAGCAACCCACACACAGGTGATCACAGATCACAGATCACTGAGCACTGATCAACCTGAGGCAACAACTTGAGATCCGGTTAAGCTAATTGCTTATCAATTTAACTTGAATTGGAGTTGAGTGGCGATGCTTCTGTGTTTACCCTTTTCTTTTAATACTTTACTGTCGTCGATTCCTGTTCAGTTGCAAGCTCTCTTGTTTGCCTTGAAGTTGTTTTAAGCGCCGCCTCAGTTGACATTGGCCGCAACATTGCAACTTCTGTTTGTTTGTTTGTTTTGTCTGTTTTTGGCGGCTTTGCGGTTGGTGCCTAGACTTGTACTAGCCATTTATGGCTTCTGGCTCTGTGTTCTCTTCTCACTCTCCTCTGTCTCCTCTCCCACCCTCGGTCTTTTACGTTGCTTTTACGTTGTTGCATTGCGGTTAGCATTGAACAACAAGCGACAACTTTTTGTCGTGCACTCGTAAATTAACTAAAACAATACAAAGCAATACCGAAACAATGCCCAGATAATCGACATCCACACGGCTTGCGGGCATGAGGTCAGAAAATCAGCTGCTCCCCTACCCTTCTTAGGCAAACAAAACTAAATTATGCTAATTATTTGGTAAGGAAACCTGTCTGTTAAGAGAAGACAATGGACTAAATGGGACTACTCTTTGTTACTCAAGTGAACTGCTTGGCAACATGCTTCGCTGCAACAATTCGTATTGCTTGCCATTGGCGAGTACTGCTTGATTACTCTCTCTCTCTCGCTCTCTGATCGCTTGGCAACATGCTGCTGCAACATGCTGCACTGCTTGCCTGTTCGCTGATACTGCTTGTTCCTACGCACTTGCTTGTGTTGTTTTTGATCGGCATGCAGTTCTATCTCTCTCCAAAGCAACAGCAACAGGTGTTTTTGCTTATGAGATTTCTTTTCCTTTTTTGTGTTTTCGATTTTTGTTGGAGTTGTTCTGAAAAATTCCAAAACTGGTTTATGAAATTTGTATGACAGGATGTTGCTGTTTTTGCTGCGCTCCCTGCCATCGCATTGATAGGCACCAAAAGAAAAGTAAGCAAACAGTTTGTTATGTCATAAGGAAACAAACATAGCAAGCAGAGCAGGCATTGGTGCACGTGCTAACAAAATACATAATTTTTTAGTACAATTTTTATATTTTTTAAACTTGTAAAGTCCTTAAATAAGAGCAACAAAAGTAAAAGATGGGCTGGGGAAGTATTGTATTAAAATATTTTGGATGGAATAAAACAGCTAAAAGTGATGCCTGTCGTAAGCGTAAAATCTATAATTATCGTAAGTTTGAAGTAAATGCATTTAGTTATTTAAATAATTTAAATTTTTGTATCATAAAAGATGAGTTTATTTTTGCGGACAGCCTCAAAGTATGCAATACTTTTTGTATAGGCTCTTGAAGAATTTGAGATGAATGAAAAAAGGCAGCTAAATTGATACATAATAATAAGTTAGAGTTTGAGTGTATTTCTAAGAGATACAGATGTAGTTAAATAATCCTATCTATAACTTATCTCTATCTCTCTCTCTTTATTACAGAAAAGCGTCTCAACCATTCACCATCCACAACATCAATCAACACAAGTTCCTCGATCATCAAAGGCGCCACCAAGGCAACTCAACAAATCCCACAGACTAAACAGCAACAACAAAATGCTAAAAATAATGCAACAATTAAAAACTGCTCAAAACCTTTGGATAAAAATATCACAGAAGGTAAGTTGCAAAGTAATTTTTAATCAAATGATAACTGAATAACTGAATAACAACAAAATGGAAGCATTATTCATACAATAATGAATTGAGTCATTCGTTTGTCGCCCTCCACGATTTTGAATTGTTTTTTGAGGTTTTTGGTGTTTCAATCGAATGTGAAAGCATAGTAAATGCTCAAAACCAATTTGATTTCGTGTACTCGTATTGACTTTTGTTTGAGAACTGGTTGCACCGCAAAAACATTTGCCACAGTTGCGCAAAATGTTGAAAACTTTACCACACACACACATTTAATACACACACACACACACACAAATAGAGCTCCTGGGGGCATTTTACGGCTGTCAAGTTTTTGGTTCAAGTAGCGCAACTTTTCTAATTAATACACTGCTGGTCATAGGTTAGACGCACCAAATAAATTTTTTAATAAATCTTTATATTTGCTTTCTGGCATGTATTAGATGTCCCAAATATTTTTTATATCAAAGTTCGAATCTTGTTCGAAAAACATCTGCTCATAGTTGGTTGATTCGCGAAAACATAACTGTGCATTCGAAGACTCTAGAAAATGTCATGCAATCACGTGCACTTTCGGTTGGTCATTGAAATAGACGCACTTCACATTTCTAAGTCTTGTGCTAACGAATGCAATTATTTTGATTAAATAAAAACTAAAAATAAGGAAATCAATTGTTTTCGACCAATTTTTAAAGAAAAAATGGGAAAAGCTACAATATTGAGTTTGTTAGAACGTCAGAAAATAGACTTCTTCCACTCACAAGGACTATCGAACCGAAATATTGCCAAACAGATAAAGCGCAGCTCTAGAACTGTTGACAGATATTTGAAAGATCCGGAGGCATATGGAGAGCACTTCAAAGGGCGAAAAAAAGCACTAACTTCCCGAGACGAACGTAAAATTGTTCGAATTGCTTCCAATTCGACCAAGTCAGCAGCTAAAATTAAGGAATTAGCCGGAGTAAACGCAAGCCTTTCAACTGTTCAGCGTACAATCAGAAATGCAACACATCTTAAGCGTCTTAAAATCAAGAAAAAGCCACCTCTGGATGCTAAACGCAAGGAAAAACGGCTTCAATACGCGAAAGAATACATGACGTGGACTGTTCAATCTGACACTCGACTTAATGATTGGCGTTCGGTTGTCTTTACTGATGAAAAGCGTTTCAATTTAGATGGCCCTGATGGCTTTCAATACTATTTTCATGATTTGCGAAAAGACGAGCTGTTTTTAAGCCGCCATCACAGCCGAGAAGGTGGAGTCATGGTGTGGGGTGCCATCACATTTTATGGAACAATTGATTTGATTTTTATTGATCAAAAGATGAACGGTGAGCGCTTCAAAACATTGTTGGAGTCTGTATTTCCAAAACTTAATGATCTCTTCGGACCAATACCATGGATTTTTCAACAAGACAATGCTCCTATTCACAACGCTCGAGTAGTAAAGTCATTTATTTCGAGTCAAAACGTTAATATCATGACTTGGCCACCATATTCCCCGGACCTCAACGTAATTGAAAATGTTTGGGGCTGGCTTACACGGAAAGTATATGAAGGGGGAAAGCAATACGAAGATAAGGAAACACTAACTGCAGCAATTAAACTTGCTTGGAGCGAGATTTCGCTGAGCTACATGGATTCCCTGTATAATTCTATGAAGGACCGGATATATGAAGTTATTACAAACAAAGGAGGCAGTACTCATTACTGAAATTATTTTTTCTTTTTTTCTAATAAGTCAAATAGATACACAAGTTAAAAATTAAATTTTAAAATAGGTTACTTTTCTTCCAAAATATAAATTAGTTTAAGTGCGTCTATTCTAGTGACCAAGAAAAAAGTGCCTTATTTGAAATAGCTTTAAGAAAATGTTTGAAAACAGAATTTTGTTAAGTTTGTATAATCTTTCGAATAGTATACTTGAAAAATCATTGAATTACCAAGGTTTTTACATTTCAACTTTTTTTCAATTGTATTCAAAATAAAAGTTATAAAATATTTTGTAATGCAAGTAAGGGTGCGTCTAACCTATTGACGAGCAGTGTATTAATGCCACTAATTAGCCATCGGGGTGAATCTGCTCAGAGGCAGCCACAACAACAACAACTACAACTTACATGCCCACCAACTTAATACCCTGTAAAAATAAACTGGAAAAGGCTGAATTTTCATGTATATTAATGAAAGTGAGGAGATGGAATGTATTAAAGTTATGTCGATAAATCGATCGATTTTAGATACTTTTTCACAAATGAATCGTTAAATCTCAACACATCACAAGCTCAAGCTATTTTTTTTTACCCCTTGTAAGTTTTACATTACATACGGACGTGTACGAAATAATAAGAGCACTCTTTCTTTTACTGTAACAGCTATTGTAAGTCAAGTCTTCAAATTTAAAAAATATTTTGGAAAAAAAATGTTCAATGGTCAAAATGGGTTAAAATGGTAATTTTTAGGATTTTCAAAAAATTATAAAAAATACTAGCAAAAATATTTTTGAAAATTTTTTTTGCAGTCATTCCCAAAATTGTTTGAAGAATGTTTTTGCAACCCAACATTTTTTGGAAAAAATCGAGGAAAAAAAGTTTTGAAAGTTGACTTTTTTTAAAATTCGAATATTTCAATGGATACTTAATGGGTTAAGGAAAGTTTTGCATCATTCAAACGGAATTCAGATGACCTTTCCAAAAATATTTTTTAAATTTGAAGACTTGACTTACAATAGCTGTTACAGTAAAAGAAAGAGTGTTCTTATTATTTCGCACACGTCTGTACTTTAATATTAAACAGAAATGAAATTATATATTGGCATTAAAAATATACATTTTTTAGAGCATAACTTAGTTATTTACTATCTGTCTAAATACTCCTTTTGTTATATTTGTACCTTGTAATTCTTAACTTTTTCCACACCTTTTTTTTTTTAAATTATATTTAAATAATGTTAATTTTTATAGTTAAATGATTGATGTTGCAAAATGTTCCTTTAACTAAATTTGTTACTATCTTTGTAGACATCGTAATTGAAACACAAGTCGCAAATCTTCAGTTATTGCATCTCTTCATGTGCATCACGTGAAATTGTTGCTTTTCCAAGTGGTCTTCCATGGTCGCCATGCTCCAAATTCTGCCCCCTGGCATTGCAACACAAACACACACACACTGCCTGCCTCTGCCCCCTCCCCGTTTATTATGGTACCTGCAGAAATGTCACAACTTGTTTATGCCACAAACGTTGCACGTTGCACGTTTGTCGTCGCGCGTCGCGTTGCTTAACAAAAATTTGCGCTTTGATGTTCAACGAGTTGTGCACTGCTTAATGCAACTCAACTCAACTCGGCTTTTTTTGGGGGCAGGCGTTGGCGTGTGCCTTGCCTCATTGTGCCCCATTATGTTGCCCCTGCCCCCTTCCTGCTTCCCTCCTGTTCTTTGGGCTCTTCAACAGCCACAACTTGTGTCCTGTGTTTTGGCTTATTGAAGTTAAATTGTTTGCTTAATGTTCTCAAGTGTTGTGCATTTTGTGGCTGGCGTTAGCCGAGACACCAACCACACACAAAGCAGTTGCGGCAACCGACACAAATAACAATTGTTATTTATTGCTTTCACACTGCTTGCAGAAGACGCGCGCGCGATCAATTAACTTGTCACTTAATTTGATTGTATCTCCAGTCAGACCCGCATATCAAAAGAAAACCAAAATCAAAGTAAAATCTGTAAAATCTACAACACGCCAACGATGTGTGTAGAAGTGTGTGTGGAAGTGTGTGTGGCACGCCTCTCGATTTAACTTGTTTTCACTCTTATTTATTGCCTACACACAAGTTCATTGATTTCATTGTCTGCTTGTTGCCCATGTTTTTTTTTTAATGGCTGCTTTTCACGCTTTCATTCGATTAATTGACAAAAACATTTGTCAAAACATTTTGCGCACCTCAAACCTCAAATGGAGCATTGTAATGACCCGCCGAGTCAGGGATCGAATCGACCCCAAGCTCATCATTTGCAAATGAGTTACCTTAAGAAAAGAAAAAAGTTAATGACCAAATTGCCGTTGGCTCCTCCTCAACTAAGACGCACCTACCTTTCAGCATTTTCCTTTTCCTTTTGCATTTTCATTTCCATTTTATTATTCGCTTTTACTTTTCTTTTGGCCATCATGCGTAACCGGAGCCCAAAGTCAAAACGTCATTGAAAAACAATTGCAAATTTGATATCTTCATTGATTGCACTCATGAGTGCTATTCATAAGTATTCGAACATTAATTTTAAATTACCTTGCAATTTCCCCATACAAATGAATCGAAATTTGCAGGCAAGTTTTATGCGATAAAACTATCGAAGCGAATTCATAATTTTGTAATGATCAGTTTTGATTGCTGAATATGTGAAATCAATGTGTAAATCAAAAATGTTACTGAATCGAATAAAATTATAATATAAACAAATTGTCTTTCATTTTTCTTTGTTTACCACATTTCCTTAAATTTTGATTTTTTCTCAATTTTTTCATACTTTGTTCTTAAAAAACTCACTTTAAATGTAATTTCCAGCAGTAATTTTCATAGTTGCCTTTAAAAGTGTGTCGCCAAGTTACAAGTGTTAAAGTCAATTAAATAGTTTAAACATTAATAAATGCTCAACTTATTGCTAAATGAGCAGAAGAGCTTGAGAAACTGGGAATTGCATTGTGTGCCAAAAACTGAAATATCAGCAAAGATTTCACAACTTTAATTGGCATGACAAATAAAAAGCATATGCAAAAGATTTTTCATCATATTTTTCTTCTTGTTTGATTTGCACACAAAAACTTTTTGGCTTAAGTAAACTGAAAAGCTAAGAAACCAAACACAAAAACAAATCCAAAGTCGATTGCATAAATTGCGAAGCAGAAACTCAACTAAACCGAAGTGAACTGAACCAAAGTGAAGTGAAGCAAATTGTGCCGCTCTTTGGAGTTTTTGTGTTTGTGTAATTCAATTTTGAATATTTTACGGGGCAGCGTGAGAACTGCTTTATATGTTATGGCAATCAGTTTTGGGCATATTTTATGAGCAAAAAGAAAAATAAGTGGGAAAATTGCAGTCAAAATTAACGCAACGCAAATGAATTTTGGGCACTTTCATCGCGCACTCGAACTATTGTCAGATCTTACATAAAAGAAGTAGTTCCTGGGTCAAAATAAAAAAAACACAGAAATGCTTTCAATCACATGCGAATCTACACAACTTTATAACTGACTTATATACACATATCCGGCACGCTATTCGTGTACATGACGATTGCATACCCTATAACAGAGCAAAGTGATTAGTTAACAATTTTTGATAGCTTTCTCACAGAGTCTACATGTCATTTGAAATATGGTTAGATTATTCTTCTTAAATTGTTTTTGGTCTTGCATTAATTTGCCTAATTTTAAATCTCTTTATCAGATTTGAGCTGGCAAAAATGTATGTAATTTTTTTTTTAGTATTTAGTTCTCCATGATCACATTGTGTTTTTTTTATTTATTTATTTTCTTAATAATTTGAATATTTAATTATTTATTTATCTATTTTTTTTTTATTAATTTACTTATTTTAATCTTACATTTTACTTGCGCTCTCTAAACTTTTGAACCATTTTTAGGGTACAAATTCTGCGACTACTTGTTAATTACTTTCATAATTTGTTTCTTTCCGTACTTTTGCAATAATTTTTTTAATCAATTTCGTATCACATAATGAATGTGCTCATTTTTTATTCGGGGTTAACTTTGGTTTTTTTGGCAGCATAAAATTGGCAATTTCATCAAAATGTTGAGCATAAAAACAAATTGGGGTCAGCCTTTCAGTCTTGCTGTGTTTCAGCCTCTCTTTCAGGATGGTAGGCTTCTATCGCTCTGATACGAGACTTTACTGACTTTACTACTCATATCTCATAACGTTGCCATTCCAATAAAAAAAAAGAGAAAAAGCGTTTCGCGTGAACATAATTAAAGTTGATGGAATTTTTAACTGGAGCGTAGCATTTTTTAATGTGCGGCAGTTCTAAGCCAAGTACAAAGTATGAGTTCGTAAATTTGCATGCCAGTCAATGGCCAGTCTAAAAAAGCAGTCTATTTATCAGTATCTCTGTCTGTCTGTCTGACTGACTGTTTGTCGCTCTGTCTGCATCTTTACTGCTGGCCAAGTGTGACGCGAAAGTCACGGCGACAACTGCGATGACAAAGTCTACAATTACAGCAAGCCTTTCTTTTCAACCAAAAAAACAAAACACCACATAAAAACAATCAGCGAAAGGGGGAAATACTCGACCAACTGCTTGGCAACTGCTTACACACTCACACACACACACTCACACACACGCACATCAAATTCGCCAAGTGAAAAGAGCATGATTATAGCCATATCTATGCAAACATCTATACAGACACAATTATGCTAATTACTTATTAGCCATTTTGTACTCGTAATCTTCCAAGCTGATTTTAAGCCGCTTTTCAAATTTCATTTCGTCTTTTGCTGAATAATTTTTGGGAAATTTTCAGTTTTGTTGTGGGTTTTTTTAATTGAAAAGCTTTTGCTTAGTTTTTAAGGGTTTTTATGATTATCTTTCTTACATTTAAATATAATAGAGGTATACTTGATTTATGGGAAAATCTTAAAAATATTTTGGTTAAAAGTCCATTTTAATTTTTCTGGAGAAAGATTGTCTCCATCACTTTACGACATCATCAATCATAAGAAATTTTCTGACACAGAATACGATTTATGATATTGATATCTGAGTACTTTTTAGATTTTTTCTTTCTTTCTTACGTTTAAGATCAAATAACAATACCCCCATGCTATGTTTAGTTTTTCATTTTTATTTTATTTTATTCAGCATCCAAACAAGTCTAACTTATAGTAATCAATTAAATTAAACATTTTAGCTAAGTTAAGTGAGTTAGATTAATTAAGAGTAGACAAATTATAATTAAATTTTAATTTATAAAAATTAAAGATTATATTTAAGTATAATCTTGATTTTGTATGTGTTTACAAAATTGTATCCAAATCTTATTTATAATAGAATCTAAGAGATTGGACTGATTCATTCATTTGTTTGTTTCTAATTTCAAGTATTTCGAATTTAAGCCAGTTTTAAGCTCGACTTTCGTCATTGATCTTTAAGTATATTTTCAATTTATGGTTTACAATTTTTATCATTTTCTACTAATAAAATTTTTTATTGTTTTTTTTTTCATTTTTAGTTTTTGCATAATTACAATTAATTTCATTTCCCCACCTACTTTTCCTTATAGCAGTACTTGCAATTTCTTTAATGTATTTGTTTGCTTTGCTCACTCTTTTTGTTGTTGTTGTTTTTTGCATTTCTCTTTACATAAGCTTTGAAGTTTTTGTGTGCGTCTGTTTTCTTGTTGTTGTTGTTTTCTTATGTTTTTCTGCTTTACCTTTTTGGCGTCGCCGTCGTCGCCGTCGTCGCCGTCGACTTTGGCGTCGCCGCCTGTGGCTTGAAGTTAGTCGCGCGTCGCGCTTTCAAATCAACGGACGTGCGCGGGGTCCCATTGTTATTGTTGTTGTGTTTGTTGTTAATGAGCGAGTGTGTGTGTGTGTGTGCTTAGAGAGCTGCTTGCTCTTGTTGTATAACAGTTGACAGTTTGAGAGCAATTGAGTTTGAGTGCGCCTGCGCCTGAATAAGAAATTAGAAAAAAAAAACTAGCAAACAAACAACATGGGCCTCAATGAGTTCGTCTCTCTGTTCTACGGCTCCGCACAGAATTTGCACGCCAGCAGCAAATTGGCGTCGACGTCGACGTATTCATTGCCAACGGTCGCGGACGTTAAAGAGTTTCGACAAATGTTGAAAAATCATAAAAATGCTCAAGCTAAAAAATACAATTACAAGGACTATCCAAATGATTTGAAATATGGTAAAAACTTGAATGCAACACAGCCGGTGGCAGCGGCTAAAAAGTTGCTCAACAGCAGCATCATCGGCAACAACAACAATACTATAAATAACAACAATAATGGAAAATCACTTAAAGTGCCGCCAGCGACAAGGATACCAACAAAATCATCAGCATCAGTTGCCGCTTCCTGCAGCAGCAGCAGCAACAACATCAGCGAAATGGATTTGCAACGCGGCGGCAAGCAGAAAACTGCTTCATCCTCGGCGAGCTCCTTTCTGTGGAATTCCTTTCGGTTGCCACGCAGGCAAAGGGCAACGTCGTCGACAACAACAATAACAACAACAACAACAGATAAAAAACGCTCAGCCGGTGAGTGCCAAAAGTCAAAGTGCCTAAAAACCCAAAGAGCAACAGCAACAGACAGAGAAAAATCAATTTCTATAAGTGAAACATTTAGAAAAATGACAAACAAATTGCGTGAATACCCTGTAAATGCTGCTCTATGAGTATGAATAACAATGGGTATTTGAATTCATTATGATCTGTGAATGTGATTGACTTAATGCTGCAACTGTCAAAGTTTGGCAATACTACTAAAGTTATTGCCTACAGATACCCTGTAGATCAAGATAAATTTCCAAAGTTGCCCATATAGATGTGTTGATAGATCTCTGTAAAAATATCCTGTAACAACTTCTCTAAAATAAGCATTAACTTGAATACATACAAAGGAATATTATCAGTATCAAAGCTTAAGCAAATGTTGTTAAGATTACTAAGTATCTGCTTACCAAATTTGGTAACTTGAGGTCTTCTGGATAATCGACAGTACTCATATAAAAATTACTTAGGCTTAAACCTCTTTCTGAGATTCCCTGCATCAAGTTTTCTTTCATAGCAAAAGGGATTGAATTGGAACTTCATTCTAAAACTTTTATATTCTATTTAAAATTGTCATTCAATAAATTTCCCATCTTCAAGTTAAAACTAATGCATATAAGATATTCAATTATCTACTTACCAAATTTGCTAGCTCTAACTCTTAAAACTACCGAGATTGACACATTTATATAGGAACATAAGGGTATTCCTAAGTATCTCTGTAGATGCTCATCTTAATACCCATTTTATGGATCCAGGGTATCAGAAACTGTGCAGCTAATTGTTAACTACCATTGAAGTGGATGTTATCTTCTGTGTTTCATCTCTCAGTTTTTGACCCATTTACATTTGAAATTTCATTTCATACACTTGAGCAAGTTGCGTTGAACAATGGAACAATTGCGAATGTGGCCAGCGGCTATTTGGCTAACAAGCGAGTTCAGAGCTACGAGCTGAACATGAAGTAACCCAATAAACTATCAACTGAAAACAAGCAACAACAAGAATGGAATGAATAAAAAATAAGCTACAGTTAACGGCAACCCACCTGAAAATTCTAACTGCTTAGCGGTTATCTAATAATGTCTAAACATTAAGTTTTATGTCTTGTTGAAGTTACATGCTCTGAGCGTGAATATTACAGCCATTTCCTGTGCTGTTTTCTGTGCCTTTGTCGCTGTTCCACCAAACGAGCCGTCAAATTTGAGTCTAACTCTATTAGAACCAAAGTTTCCACTCGAGTCGCAATTAGAACCCAAGTCAAGATCTATTCCCTTCCCCCCTTTACCCTACCTTATATACTATATCATAATTTTCTTGTCTTCATTTTGGTCTCTTTATCCGCTTTTTGACGCGTTGCGAATCCGATTGTATGTGGTTTTTTTCTATTTTTTTTATTATAAATAGAAAACACAACAAACAGCATGATTTAAGTATATAAGTATAATCTTAATTATCAAATTTTGTTAGATTTCGTCAAGTCATTTGTGTGAACCGTAAAGAAGATTGTAAAAAGTCACGAAACAGCAAAGTGAAGCGGAAAGTTTTAGAATTAGAAATCTAGATATAATTGATATAAAAAAATTGGAAAATATTAAAATCAAAAACTTTCTAGGATAGAATAAATAAAGAGTAGACAAAAACAAATACTAGAAACGGACAATAAATATTTTTATATTCATACGAACACTTAATTTAATATTGGGAAAATAATTTTAAAAATATGTTGACTTTGATTTTCCATTTCCAAGTTATTTTTTGAACTCTAGTTGATTTTTCTGTATGTTATCATTATTCATTCATCATGTTTAGCACATGTTTTATTACTGTCGACACTTTCCCAGCCTCTGTTTTCATTTTCTGCGCATGTTCGCTGCTAAGAAGCAGAAGGCGCAACAAGAACTGTAGAATGCGGCTCGTATGGACCAATATTGATTTTTAACTGAAATTTCCCTTCCAACTGAATTGCTCGGCATGAAGAAGAAGAAGCAGCACAAGAGAGGAATACTTACAAGTATACGAGTACATGTTGTTCTGTGACTAATGCGGCTAAAACTGTCATAAGCTCATAATAGCCCCTGTCTGGATACATTGGATGACTCATCAGGCGACTACCCCAACAACAACAACAAGAACAAGAAGAGGCTTTTTAAGAAGAAGAAGAAGCAATAGCAGTTACAGAATAAGAAGCAGTACTTTCTCACTCACTCAGCGAGTCACTTTCTCTCTTTTGCTCGCAGTCAGCATAAAAATTGCATAATGTGTGCGTATATATGTATGCATATGTGTGTGTGACACACTGACACTTATTGCTCACTGAGTGCAGTTGACAGTCTGTGCAAATGAGCGCCAAAGAGAACGGGAGAGCGAGAGAGAGAGAGCGCAAGCAGAGAACATGCGCAGTATCAATGACAGTCAAACTGTTATACTTACTGCTTAACAGCTTGTTTACAGTGCACGCTAAACTGTCAATTGTTTTTGAATCAAAACAGGCCATTGTTAGTTATTGTAGTTAATCAAATTAATTTTAATTTACAGATTAATCCATTTGAAAGTGCATCTGCCAGTCGTTTATGCTCCATTTCATTAGGCAATTTTTTGAGTGTTGCCCCAAGAAATGATTATGTAATCATTAAGTGATCTGGCTCGTCTTCTTCTTTTCGCTTCTGTCAATCTTAAGTGCGATTTGCTTTTAAAATTCCACAAAATTGATTAATTAATAAAGCAAAATTCAATAATCATAAAAAAAATAATAATAAATACAGCAGAGCATAATTAAATCAAAGCTGCGTTAATTAACGGTACTGCGTGATGGAATTAACAAACTGTGACCACATGTTGTGGCGCCTCCAGCTGGTGCTGCCTCTGCCTCTTGCCTCTGCCTCTGCCACTAATGGAGTCAAGTGCAAGCGACGTAACGGCCAATAGACATTGGTTAATGGATAATGCAGAGCAACTGCAGCCACGTCTCGTCTCCCCGTTGTGTCTGTGCAGCAAAGCGCAACAAATTGTTGCACTCAGCTCAGCTGGGTTCAGTTCAGCTGCAGTAGCAACAGCAACAACAACCACAACAGCAACGGCAACAGCAACGAATTGATTGATAACCGCCTTTCAGTCTCGAGTAGTTTTGGCCGCCAGCCAAAGTGCCGGTTGCCAAGTTGCCAGTTGCCAGTAGTCAAGTTGCACATTTACTGCTTGCAAACACGGGGCGTATGCGCAATTTGCATGCTAAGGCGCAAGATAAGCAAATTTGTTTTAAATGTTCGATGGCACATTTTTCATTGCCAGCTTTTTGCTTTGCTGCTAACGTTGTTGTTGTTGTTGTTTGTGGTGTGTGCCACTTGCATTGAACTTGTCTATTTATTTATTTATGCCTCGTACTGCAAGTCATTGCAATTTTCTAACCATTTCGTCGACTAGCCCATAATTAAGGTCGTGTGCCCGTTTAACTGCATAGATTTTATTTAAAAAAGAAATTGTGTCTCAATGTGTGGCCTATGAATTGAGGCTAGCTGAGATAAACTAGAAAAAACTAAGAAATAAATACGATTAAAGTGAATGAAGTTAAAGAAGTTGAATGAAGTTTAAAATTTATTTTAATGATTATAAATTTTAATTTAGTTTAGTATTTTAGCTTTCAATTTAAAGCGAAATGAAAATCTAAAAACCTTGTTTTGTTTTATTATTGTTGTCCCAGATAGTAAACTAATTGTATGTTATATTATTTATATTTTTTCATATTACTTAGCTTAGTTTGCAAATTATTTCCACATTTTTTGTTATTATTTATTTGCATAATTAGCTCAGCTTACAAAAGTATGAAACTTTTGTTGCTATTGCTGGGCAAATAAATTGGTTCATTTCCTGTTGGTTTTCGCCACATTCACTCGGTGGGTGTTATTACCATTTTACCATTTTACTGGAGTTGTGGCACTATAAAAACTGCTGGGTTTTAGCCATTTCTTGGCTTCGCTTCGCTTGACCAACGGCAGCTGCCTGTTGGTTTTTTTTCTATGTGCCATTTGTTTTTGGCTACTTTTTGTTTAGTTTTAGTTTGTTTTATAGTTTTCCTCTCTGTCGTTGGTCAAATTGATGTGTTGCCAAAGCCATAAAGTCAACTTCAGCTATTGACTACGCTACCAACAATTCACAATAGAAATAATGACGTCGCGTTGGGTCACAACTTTTTCTTCCCTTTGCTTCCCTTCATTTTCATTTTCTTTCTTTTTTTTTGCGTTGTCGCAATTAACACTTGTTGACAAGTTCAGTAGGCCAAGTCAATGTATTGTCGTTGTTGTTGTTGCTGCTTAAGTATTGCGTGGCAGAGGCAATTTAAACTTAACACTTGACGCCCACGACGCAGAGACCTCAAATGGGGGCACAGTAAAAACAGAGGCAGCTGCTATGATTTGAGGCGATTAAAATTTGATTTATGTCGACTCATTAATTAAACGCCGCAACGCAATCGGGCTTCAGTTTTTGGCAAACATTTCCCCAATGGGGTTAGGACAGTTCCACTCTGCACAGTGGTCAAGTGTTGGCAAATCGAAGATGCTGTTTGGGGAATTCAATAATTGAGTATATTTTCTTTTCTAAAGACTGTCATATTTACACTGCTTTAAATTCCCTTTGCAATGTTTTTATTGTCAGTGAATCACTGTGCGATTTAAATATAATTTAGATTAGGCAATTAAAATAACTAATTTCGTCATTTCTATTAAAGTAATATTAAATTATCTCTGATTTCATTCGGTCTTTAGATCATGGAGGTTTTTATAATTTTTCTTTTCTCAGATCAAACTGATATTGATCAATATTTGATCAAGTTAAAAAATGTTTGGAAATTAAAAGGTTATAATTTTCTTAATTTCTGTTTATTGTATATACTTATATTTATTGTATTGTATTTAAATGATCCTTAAAAATCTTCAATTTGTAGTCTATTCTGTCTGTTTATCACTTTTGACAATTTTCGCATAATTTGTGCACCACTGTGCGGTCTGTAATTAATTAAGATTGCGCCTGCTAAGGCTATTAAGTGACCCATTGAACGACCCCGGTCACTTTTAGCTGCAATTGTCACCAGCAGCTGTCTCTCTCTCTCTCTACTGCTCTCTCACTGACGCTGACGTCATTGTGTCTGTCGTATTGACTCTCTCTGTTAATTAGGCGCATTCTTTTTCGAATGCCCAGCACGAATGCGAAGCGAAGGCGACGAACATATTAACGAATGTGAATTATATGAAATGAAAACTCAACGATCGCATACTCACCACACTTAACTCAACCCAAGTCAACTCGGCAACGGCAACGGCTACGCACAGTGGTGAGTTGGGCGGCGCAATTAGCGAACGCGAAGCAAACTGTCCAAGCGAAATGTCCAATGCGCTCGCGATTCTGGTTTTTATTTTGAATCGAATTCATTAACAGTTTATGTTTAGAACATTGCGTGCTGTTGTTGTTGCGATCAACGTTTGCCGCTCTTTTTTCTTTTAGTTGTCGTTTGTTCTACGGGTGACCAACAACAACAACTACAAAATAAGATCGCGTCAAGAGATGTGCTATTAAAATGTGCAATAAAATGAAAGCAGTTGATCTGAAGAAATCCATGTGAAGCAGTTCAAGCTGTGCTTAAAGTGCAAGCAGTGCCTTGTTATTGTTGTGATTCTTATCAAATGCATTGAATTAGCGTGAAAATGTGTGATACAACCAAGTTTGATAACTGTGATTACGAAAATACAGAGGATGAGGGAATTGGCGGTAAGTTCTGAGACCTTTGTCAGCTCTGAATGACATTGGCTAAGATATTCAAAGCAACGCATTTTCCTCAGACAAATTCAATGCACGCTTGCCACGACGTAGATCAACAAAAATCACAAAAATATTGTGCAAAATAAATAGAAGGCGACAAAAAAAAAGCATTAAAAACGAATCCCACAGCAAAACATACAAGTATTATGAGGTCTGACCTAGAGCTTGCCGCAGAGTAAACAAACGTTATTCTAGTGTGCACATACTTATTTATGGATGTATGTATGTACATATATGTATGCGTTAACATTAATTTTGCATTAGCAAGTGTACATATACTCTAAAAAAGCAATGGGGTTGCTAAGGTTTGCTATGAAAAAGATCCCATAGAATGCTGATATGTGACTTTTACAAGTTTTACAATCGGAATTAGTATTGAATATATTACATATTAACTTATCACTGCATAAAATATCATAAATGTTTTTAAAATTGGTTAAAAATATATAAAATGATGACAGTCATAAAATGCAGTTCGAAAAGCAGTTCAACAAGCGTACTTGTGTACATAAATTTTGTATCTTCTAGATACAGCGCATTTTCTGGGTATCTGCTATTCAATCACACTCACTCCTTTATTACAAAACGTAATTCATTCCGAAATTCATTACAAAAGTATTCATAATATTCCTAGAGTATTTCATTCTCTGCTATAATGTAGAAAGCAACTTTGCTTTCGTCTTTCACTCTCCTTAAAATTTCCTCTTATTCATCATATTGTACATGACGCTTTTGTGGGCTGCCAACCGCAAATTCTCATACAATAATTATTAAATATATGCATACATATGTATTTTATTATTATTATATACTTATGAATTCGCACATATGCATACCATATGATTGCTATACGATAATTCATCTGCAGAAATTACGAATATAAATTGTTCGATTTGTGACACATGTAATGTCGCTTTATTTCTGATTAATTAGTTTAATTTTGTTGTCGTATTTGTTTGTGTTTTTGGTTTCAATTAGTTTCGACTGGTTTATTGTGCCAAATAAGCAGGGTATCGACTTGGACTTGTAGACAACTCAACTTATCTATAAATAAGCATTAGAACTTGTGCCAAAAACAAAAAAAATGCTACTATGAATATACTCTATTTTGCCTGTCGGCCAAAAAGATAACAAAAAGAAAAGAATACCAAAAAAAAAGAAAACAAAATGTAAATAAAATAAATAAAAATGCGACAGAGAAGCGTGAGTTTTATTTGTGGTTGGGGGTACGACCTTGAAATACGCGTATGTTGAAACCGTAATGTAATGCAGGAAAAAACACTCAAACAACTAGTAAAACAATAAAAATATTCGACTTGCAATTACCCTGTATTAAGATTAATTTGTTTAACGATTGTTGTGAAATTTTAGGAGTAAAAGCATAGGATTTAGCATAAAAGTACACCAAAAATCAAGTTGATAACTTTAAAGTTACAACTTAATTTTAATTATATTGGAAATTAACGGTCAAAAGGTTGCCTTATGGATTAACTACAGGGTATATGCAACATCTTATCTGTTCTCAACATCTACATCTCCAGATGTCGTTGTCTTTCATCGATAGCTCAACAATTCTCAAATCACTCGTTCAATTTTCTTAGTTCCCCATCATAAGGTTGGCAGCTCCCATGTTCATCTTTCTGATTGACATTCAGCAGACATAGATTCGCCATAAAGTAGAGAAAGAATCAGTTTCTTCTTTGCCCTCGACAAGTTCTTCCGCTCTGCGGTCTCCTTTATTAGTTTCTTTCTTTCTTTCTCAGACACATTCGTTGTTTACAATTGAAATATTGAATTGTTTATATCACCGGATCGATCGTTACTTTTTTTTCTTTTGGTTTTTTACAAATAACACGCACAATTTATTCAGCACGTAAATAAGTTTACAGTCTTATGCCAATTTTCGTTGGGATTTTACTATGAAAAATGTCTTTGTTTTCCTGGAAAATATTTGTAATCTTTTTGTGAACTTTAACTGTTTCCATAAACAGTAAGTGTTTAAAGTAGCTTTGAAGCATAAATACCATTATTTGTATAGTTAAATGATAACATTAATGATTAATTGTAATTAACTGCTGCTGTCAATTTATTGGATATATTTGCTTAATAGAAAAAATATACCTTAATAATTTTTGAGTATTTTTATTCAAAAATATCGAATTTCATCAAGTGAATAATTATTGAGTTTTATTTATTTATTTTACATTTTTAGATAGTTTTACCTTTTTCTAGATTATCTATTGAATTAAAATCTTCGAGATTGTCAAGATATGCATGAATTTTTATACACATTACGATTTAGCAAGGTTAAATTAACTAAATATCTTATTAATTGACTTAGTTAAGATAACTTAAGATAATTTCCGTATCACTTATAGTTTGTACAATATTTTTGAGTGCTTTTTCGCATTTCTCAAATATTTTTACTATATAAGTTCCACTTGAAAATTCATTTTAAACGCCTACAGAAAACGCTCAGTCCGTCTGTCCCTCTCTCTGTTTTTCCGCTTGTCTCTCGCACTAAACACTCTGCAGTTAAATTGCAATTAAAACCGAAAGACTGCAAATAATAAACAAGTAAATTCGCTGGACAAGGCAATAAACCCGCCTCCCTCTCGGCACTCCCCCCCACCCCTCTTAAACGCACCCTCTCCTTCTGCTCCTCCCCCCTCCCTCATCTTTCCCCCTTAGAGCTGTCACAGAAACTAAACAGAAACCCGAAAAGTGGCGACGTTCAGATTTCAAGTGAGATTTTTGTATGGCGGTTTTGCAAAACGCAACTAATTGAAATGCCAGTTGCCATTTTGTAGTTTGTAGCTTAAAGCTTTCAACTTTTGTTGGCTCTGGGCTTTTTTCGTTTTTCCATTTTCATCATTGTTGCTGTTGTTGTTGTTGTTTTTTATGCGTTTTTCTTTATATTTTGTTTTGGCTTTTAATTACGGGCATTTTGACGTTGGACATGTTTTTGTTTTGTTTTTTTGTCTCACATTTTGTGGGTCGCCATGGGCCAAGACAGGTTGCATTCTGGCCAAAACGGGCAAAGCCAACAAATGTGAATTTGTGTGTATGTGTGTGTGTGTGTGATTGTATCGTAAAGTCAATCACTTAGGCAGCTGCCTAATGCCAAATAAGATATTTTGGAATTTCAATTATTTGTGTTGTGTGTGAGTGTATGTAAGTGTGTGTGTGTATGTGTGTCTGTGTCTGTGTGGTCAGTGCAACAGACGCCGCATGACAGCACTGACTTTGACCGAGCATATGCAGCCCACTGTGCCGCACAGTGTGACTGACAACATGTTGATTTCCAGCTGATAACTGAAAACTGAATAGAGCGAAAACCCAAAAAAAAACCGTCATTATCAGCTTGGCTGTCCAAATGAGTCTTAGAATATGAATGAAAAAGGTATTCAAAGATGAATATGAATACGAATATAGCACGATTTTGTGAATGAAAATGATAAACAGCTGTAAATCAGAGGTAAAGCTATTTGAATAGTTTAAATCTCAAGTAAGATTTTTCTAAAGATACGCGTATTTAAATCAAGATCAAATTAGCGTCAAATTGATTTAAAAAAGTACTTTCGAGTTAGTTTTATAATCAAAATATTAACTATAAGTACAAATTAATTTTCAGCCTGAAAATGGATTAAGATTGCTTTTGCTTAAGTCCAGTGTAAAATGGGTAAAAAAAAAACTCATTAAAAATTGTTTATAATTTTAATTTTTAACTAAAAATTAACTTAACTGGCAAAATAAAAGTAAACAACTAAAATCAGATTGATATATTTCTTTTAAGCAAATAAAATATTTTCTTATATAGATCTGACCTGTATTTCTAATTTTTATCGTGGGACAATCCATTTGAACGGTCAACACTTTTCGCACTTTTCACACCAAAAGATTTGTGAATGAAACAGGCAGCCTCGACTTCTATGGTTTTTCCAGCGTTCATAAAACATCCAAGTGCAAGATGTGAAAGGAAAAGGCAACAAAAAAAGTTGAAAGAAAAGCAAACTAGTGCCCACATTGACAATTCAAGGGAATAACTACTGAGGTGGTCGGTTTGCCAGCCATAAAATGTTGAATTGCAGACTCTCGCACTCAGCGGGATCCTGTCAGCGAGAAGAACAAGTTCTCATTGCCAACCGTTTAACGGATAGACATATAGACAGATCCGTGAGAACGAAGATGCTGCCAGTCTGCAGATCAGAGTCAGAGTCAGAGTCTTGGCCTTGGTTAATTGAATGCTATTAATGTCGTGTAACTAATGCCGTTTAATTGCCTAATTGCCGACATTGCAGAGTCTCAGTTTCAGTCTCAGTCTCAGTCTCGGAAATCGACGTGTGCCAGACACACTTAAAGAATAGCTAACGAACTCCTCAGGTCGTGTGGCATTGGAAGTTCCATTCCAGAGTCAACAATGCATCAGGTGTTGTCAGAGAAGGTTCTAAACATATAATTGCTAATGGTTATTTTTGTGCATTTGTGCATTTGTTAAGCTGCTAAATATGATTATTGACTTGGGGGAAATTCCCTACAAATGGGATTTGAAATTCCACGCGACGTGCAGGCGTTGGAAAACTATTTAAATTGATTTTCTGTTTGTTTAGGCATTATGGCAGTGTTACAAAAGGTTTTCCCTATATACTTTACTTTATTTTTATAAGAAAACTTGTAAATAAATACATGGTTATTTAACATTAGTTCTGTCAACAGTTTTTCTACCGAGTTGGTGTTTTTGCACTGTACAATAATATTCTGGAAACATCATAGAGGTTTCCCAATTTCATAGAGATTTTCAACTGTGATTTAATGCTCGACATTTTCCATTTTGACTGATTTATTGGCACCTCTGAATTAAGACTAAACTAAGACCAACTAAGACCAAAAAGGCTCATGTAAATTAACCATAAATTTTTGAATTCATTTTATATTAGATTACAATATTAAATGCAATTTTTTATTAACCTGTAATAGGAATTGTGTCAAATTATTTGCAATTTCAATTAACTAAAAAGCAATAAATAATAAAAATATATATGAGAAAATTGTTAACATTTCATTGAGCCCATTATTTTATCTCGATTCGAAATTATATTGAAATTGCAAATGCATTTTGAAGCTAAGAAATCGATTTGGACAATCAACAGTGAATAAACCGTGAGTAGGAAATTGATTTATGTCGAGGAAGAAAAGCCGCAGAAAACAGCAAAAAAACAACAACAAAAGTGGCAGCAACAAGTGAGTGCATGTATTACAAGTACAGGCAGAGCACACAGTACAGGTTGTACTGGTTGGCGTTGACAGTTTTGTATATGCCACTTAGCCATAAATTGATGCGGCAACCAATAAGCAAAGTCATTGATTATGGCGCGTGCTTGTAAGGAAATCGAATAAATTATGGTTAGACAGGGAGAGGGAAACAAAGAGAGTGAGAGAGAGAGAGAAGAGGAGATTGATAGAGAGACAGTCGATGGATGGATCGATCACTTCGGGTAGCTGAACTCAAACACCTTTAGGTGATGGGGCGACAGCTTCTCCTTATCTATCTATTTGTCTTTCCCCTCTATCGACAATTTGTTGATCACGCATCCTTCTCTAACTAATAGACAGCATCGCTGTTGGTAATTGATGAGGCTCTCTAGGCCTCTGACCTACGTATCTGTGGGCGTGGCACAATCGCCACTTACACCCATCGCTCGAGTGTAGAGTGTAAGTAATTTATGAAGACATTGTTGTCTCTTCAAAATACTTGTATTTGCTTTCCCTTTTCTTTTTGTTTTGTGGTGAGCTTCAGCAATTACTCATCTCGCAATCTTGAGACTTGAGCTGTGAGTTGAACTGACTCATCATTAGTTCATCGTCGTGATTATCATTTGAGTAACGACAACTTTCGCTAGCTCTCTTATATAATATCTAATAATATTCATTACACCCAACGTAATCTCTTAATCTCATCTTTTCCTTTGCTTTTTATTTGCATTTGCAGAATCGCTGCGTTCGGGCGTTGATCAAACGGAGCTGCAGGAGCTCAATGAACTTGGCCTAATCTTGTCCACGCCACGTGAATCCAAACGTGCCTCCATCAGCAATGAGCTGACCGCCTGCATTTGCGCTGGGGCGCATACTGACAGTTGCAACTGTGCCACGGAGAAGGCCCCGAAGGTGCAACGCTGTGGCAGCCACAACACACAGGAGTTGGGCAATTCCATTGCAATTGAATCAACAACAACAACAACACCGCAACTGAAATCAGCTGAAGAAGCAACAAATGAGGCCAACCTAAAGAATATAACTGCTACAATACCCAGTAAAAATGAGGTGAGTGGCAAGGGAGTTTGATTGATGATATGTTTATCATAAGTTATTATAATTGGCCAAAATCAATTGGACTGCATTATCGATAAATGTATTTCTTAAAAATTAGTTTTCAGGATGCTTGAAACTTTTTAAATTCTGTATTTTATTTTATTTTTTGTAATAAAAATAATAAATTATTTATAATTTTAAAATACAATTGCAATTAGGAATTACTCTAAATTATGTAAAAAAAAATTTAATACAAAAAGTTCAAAAGTTTGGATTAATTAAATGTTTTTAACTGATCTACATTTTTTTTTTGCAAGGATTAGTAGATAACACAGAAAACCGCAACTCTGAAAAAAAATATAAAAAAAACATAAATGTGTCTCTACAGATTATTATTTTATAAGTTTTGTGAGCATATTTATTTGACATTTAACTTCATCATTTGTAAGCAAACGTATTATTTTGCTTAACTAAAAGTATAATTTTGTTAGAAGTTGCACAGACAAGAAACGTGCATTTTTTAATTAATGTAAAATTTCAAAGTTTACCGAATAAATCACATTTTACTTTTTTCCACAACTTAAATAATATTATCCAAATATTTTGCTCTGTATTTAAGGAGCTACTTCAGAGCACAACGCTTCCCAGCCAGGTTGAGGACATTGCCGCTCGCAATCCGTCGCTCAAGTGCTACATGGATAATGGCTATTTGAACTATGAACGTTTGGCCAAGTGTCTGGAGGCCAGGAATCAGCAGCAGGAGGAGAAGCAATCCCAGTTGATGGGTCTCGCCATTGTGGTGCAGTTCATGTCCAAACAGGTGAGTCGAGAGAAAGAGACGGAAAAGAGGCAACTAAAGTTGGACAGCGATGAATGGACAGAGACTGACAAAACAATGACAGCGAGAGAGGGAGAGAGAGAGGGCAAGAGAGAGGGCAAGAGAGAGGGACAAAGGGTTCAACAGGGGATTTGGTGCAAAACAGGCGCCAGGCAGCAGCAGAAGCAGAAGCAACAATCCGAAACGTGGAATTTTCCCAACAGTTTGTCCGGCATTCTACAAAACTTTGTTCACTTCAGTTTCAGTTTCAGTTTTATGCACTGCTGATTCCCTTTGTCCATCATCAGCGGCCAGAGGTTTCAACTGCTCTAATAAATGGCCAAAATCCATTGGCAGTTCAGGCCAGCAGAAATTTGCCTTAAGCTGCGCTTAAATTTCAGCTAATTTTGTTTAATTGTTGCAGTTTCGCTTAAGCCTCTCAATCCATAAACTGAAACCGCATCCGGGTCCAGTTTTGTTTCGATATTAAGCCAGGGCTGCTTTTTTTTTGTTTGCACTAATTAAAAACGGAACATTTTGGCCTGGCTAACACAGCTGCTGCCTGTTTCTGAAACTTGTCCATCTGCTGCTTACCCTTTGGCTTTTGTTTGGTCCGTTTGGGAAAAGGGTGTGATCTGCTCTGCATTCAATTAATTGTTATCATTTTCAATGCCAAAGGATTTCCATATGAACATTTCCCTCATATGTGTGAGTTTTAACAGTTTGCTCTGGCCAGACTTAACAGATCTATAAAACCAGTTAGTTGAGGTGCGAATATAATGAAACATCGTTTTCTTTTCTGTTGGATTTGAAAGTACGTTTACCTGATCCTTTTATGAACTTAAAAAGATATCCCTTCTTTTAAATAAAATGTTAAGTTCGAGTGTTTTTAAATCTATGTATATTGTCATGTTTTCTGTATCTTTTCTAAAAATTTAATGATCTATCTGTTAGTAGTTTTTCCCTTTCCTATTAACTTATATTCTTCTATAGATTTCTCACAAATCTTGATACTGTTAAAAATAATTTATATGTTTATTTAATTTTCTGAAATATTTGACTTTATTTTTTCAATTCAGATCGTAGACTGAACTTCCATTACATTTCTATGTTACTTCATTTTAGTTTTATGCTCTAACTACCTGTCGCAACCCGTCAAATCTTTTCCGTTGCCTGACTTGTTTTGCCGCCATTAAATATCAATAACAAGATCATAAAAATACGCGACAAAAACAGTTTATTTTGACATTTGCATCTCGATGTGATGAGTTGACATGTTGTTTGAGTTCCTTTCCCAGTTCTCGCCCTAGCAAATCGATTTATGATGTTGTTTGTCTGCTGACTCTTAAACCGCAAACATATTTTGGACCACAGGTAGACGACAGGTTAGACGAAAACAGCACACAAGAAGAAGTTTATTTAGCTTTGTTCTAAGATCTAAGCTCAATAATTAAAAAAGAGCTTATTAAAATAAAACAGAAGTTTAATAACAGTCAAGAATTTAGATAATCAAATTTAGCCTTACTCTGTAGTTTGTGAATTCTAAATATACTCGCAATATTTATTCTCTACTATTTTTTGATTATTTGGTAACTACGCTAGTAAAAGATTTTCCGAAATGAAGAAAAATAGAAGAAACCCTTTTGTGCAGTGTCATAATCCCATTCATTGCACAATATTTGAGTACTTGAATAGAATATGCCACAATGTTTATGTAACTTGTTGCATGCGGTTTCTTGCACAAATACAAATACATTTTTTCCGATTTTATAAGTTTTCAACGGAATTTTCACATTTGCATAAATCGCGCTGAAGAAATTTTTCGATATTTCTAAACAGTTTTTCCCACTAAAAGCCTAAACGTCTGTCGTTGTTGTCAAAGATAAATATTTATTTAGATGTGATCCAGCGAGATTTCACAATTCGGTGTGAAAACCGGGAAAAGACACACAAGCAAGGACATTAGGGACAACATAAACACACACAACATACACTACACACACAAAACACACACACACAGTTAGTTGAAGGAGCGCGTGTTCATATTTTTATGGCTTGAAGTGAAATGAAGGACATGGAGAATGTCGACAGTTTGTCAATGCCAAAGGTTAAGGATACTCCAGATACTCTACATATCTAGATATCCTTCTAGACTTCAGTCAGTAGTCAAAGGATTAGGTGCATGCGACAGGACAAACGAGAGACACTTTAATTGTAGCTTCTACACAGGTAGGCAAGGATATGAGGACAAGGATACGAGGAGATATAGATATAGACATAGACGGAGACGGAGACAGAGACGGAGTCATGAACGTTATGCAGACACATAATTACAATCAAACTACACATCGCGACGACAGACGAAGGGTATCTAGTCAGTCCATCAACTATTAATTATGTCGGACAGTCTAATTTGTTGTGGTTGGCTTAAAAGTCGTCGGTTATTAACCCTCTAACACCCAAGCATGCCTCGAGACACTTATCCGGTAAATCACAATAACTAAAAAAGTAATCCGTTTTTCAACATGAAAATATTTTTTAACTGTTGCTAATAAACACAGCTTGATATTTGCAACATGCTTGAAAGCACTCGGAAGCTTTTAATGGTGCTTTTTTTTTTGATTAAGACATGACATGTGTTTTTTCCGTTTTTCTTTCGCGAAAAATCTCGGGAGGGTCAATTTCAATCTGCTCTTATTCTTTACACACAACAAAATCTATTTGGTTGGTGTTACATAACAATAGATAAATGACAAATCTAAGATGTAAACATATTTTCAACCGTCTTTTTCCACTGATAGCCCCAAAAGAGCCTTGAGTCACTTTTCACATTTTGTCACCTTACAGGTGAACGAAGCCTTGTACACCTTTTCTGAGCTCATTTTTGAATTCAGAGGCCCAAGTTCATCTTAGAAAAAATAACTTCACTTCTGTTTCTTCATTATTTTAAAAGATAGAGCCTTAGAGGGTTAAGCGACTGAGTCGGGAAATCTAACGAAGCTGGAAGAAGTAATGAATACTTGAACAAGTCTAAGAAATACTGAACAGTATTGAATTTGTTTACTAAAATAATCGAAGAAATTGGAAAAGAGTATACCAATTTATTGTAGACGGGAAATTGGAGAATCTAAAGGACTCAAATTTCAGACTGTCGGATGACAATTCCCAGAAATCTATGATTTAGATCAGATAGTTAGTAAGAGATCTGAACTATAGAGTTTCAACTCATAAGTGTTTATTCAGTTCTAAAAAACTGGAACTAATTAAGAATTTAATTTCTTAGTATCAGCATTTATTAATGCTTACTTTTGTACATTTAAAATTACTTTTGCTGTAAGAAAGTCAAGTGGCGTGTGAAACATTAGGTTTTGTAATCTATTCTCTGCTTCTATGTAATTGTTTGTCCTTTAATCTCTACAATAACTTCACTTATATCTTCTTATATTTAAAGTACTTCCCTTTCTGTAAAACTCTCTTTTAAATTTTCAACTCCCTCGTGTAAATTGCAATTGGTTTTAGTTAATCAAATTTGTGTCGAGTACTCGAATCGAATCTCGAGTTGACGCCATAGAAGAGACTTTATTTCTTGCTTTTTCTTCCCTTCTCATTCGATCTTTCGCATCCTTTGGGAGGCGCTCACACTTTGTTCGACACGCTCACTCCCAAAATGTCTCAAGGAGGGAGAGGAAATTGAAGTGCATTCTGACACCCACAAAGGGACGCCCCAAAAGGACGATGTTCCTTTGATGAACTGTGACCAATTTTGCAGTTGCAACCAAAAACCGCATGACGTTCAAATCGCTGGAAAGATTAAACCAAAGGGTTGGATCAGAGTTAGACCAAGTTGTACTAACTTCTTGCCTTGGGCGTTGACCAGTGGCCAAAAACGCCCTTCGGTCCACCATCGGCCACACCCATTTTGCTTTTTGGTTTTTTGCCAAACTCTAAATGGAAACCCTTTTCTCTTTTTCCCAAATCATAAATCTCTGGTAAATATTTAGCTCGCATATTTTTGGGTAAATTTTCTGACCTGCTTACGGCCTGAATTTGTTGTGGCCTGTCTCGGGATTGGCATTTTCTACCTGTTGGCCTATAAAAGCAGCTGAAGATCCTGCAGTTGTCATCAGTCTACTTCAAGTATTTGTCGTGTTCAACACGCACGCTGAAAATTAAAAAAAAAAAAGTAAAAATGTTTAAAAATTTGGTGTTTTCCAACGAGAATCTATTCGCTGAGACGATGGACTTTGATTTGATCAGCTGGACAGTGCCCAGCACTCCGACCAGCAACAGCTTTATGGATAATTTGACATACGACACAGAGGTAAAATTTAGTGAATTATTGGAGAAGCGAGTGATATTTCATAATAAAAATGAATTTATACCTCTTTCTCAAACTAAAATAAAATAGAAACGAATTTCATGTCTAGTCTTCTTAAAGAGTTTCCCCTTAAGAAGAACTATCTGAATATTCATTAAAAACTGCTTAAGTGGCAGTAAAGTCTACAGCAATTACTTCACTTTCCCCTAAATCCTTGACCAGCCAAGCTGAATCCTTGTTAATTGTGTGCTCACAAGGTTTTTGCAGTTTATGACCCACGAAATTTTCCCGTCGTAAAATTCTCTCCAACAATTAGACGCGTCTAGAATTGAAATTCTGAAGGAAGCATTTTAGACAGGTAGCAAATTCTTACATTCTCTAAAATTGTTTTTTTTTTCGGATTTGCAGATGGACAAATTGAGCTGCCAGGAGAAGCAATCAAAATCAACACTGGAAGAAACAATTGTGTTGTTGCAACAGACGCAGAAAAGTTGCGAGGAGTTGCGTCAACAGCTGCATGAAAAGGATGTGGAATGGGCACAGCGACAGCAGGAAATGGAGCATCTGCAGCGCAGCGAATTGCAGCAAGGTGAGTTGACTTCTCTTTCAATCGATGCAGGAAATAAGGCCCCAATTTGAAAAATTAAATAAAACCCCAATATTTTGGTTTTTTAAATATTTTTTTGCATTTTTTTCAATTTATCGTATTATTTATTAAATAATCAAGGCAGTTGTAATGCTCGAAGTTCTTGCAATTACATCTCCTTGTACAAATTACATTATGCACAAGTTTTTCAATGTTTGCATGCTAAACAAAAAACGCGATTTTTTGAATTACATTTTCGCCTGCGGCACTAAGATTAAGAAATAATGACAATTTCGGGGTGCCCAATCGCTTTTGATTAAATTTCACTTAAATTTGTATGAAATTTAAGTGAAATTCATGCGAAAGCGATTTTATACAAATTCAAACATTTAAGTGAAATTCAAGCGAATGCAATTTCTATGGCACCCCTGTATATACAAAAAATTTACAGATTTCATATGAAATAAGACCCAAATTTAATTAAAAATCGTTGGTGCTGTTTCCTATACACTTTTTTAGGTCCTTATTTCCTTGGGGTCTTACTTCGCAGAGCCATTTAAAGAAGGAAAACTTTGATAAATTTCGAAATATTTCCTTACATATTGTTCTTCAGTTTAAAATTGGTATTAATAATATTTAAAAGACTAGCTTGAGATAACAACGTAAAGTAATATTTAAAGTAAAAGTAACAAATGAAAAGTAAATGAATATATACAAATTAATTTTAAATAATTTATTTGTACATATGAATATTTTACTTAAATAAAATACATGCATAAAAGAAATTTAAAATTTAGTTTAATTAAATTTATTACCTCGCATTCCGGCGATACAAGGATTTTCGTATAATATTTTGACTAACATTTTGCCAACTCGACTCTCTTTGATTTTAGCACAAGACAAAGTGCAGGAGGTGCAAATGCTGGCGAAGGAGCGTTTCCGTGAGCTGGAATCGCAGCTGCTGGCCAAGGACGAGGAGAAGAAGCAGGCACTGCAGTCGTATCACCAGGAAGTCGAGCACCAGCTGCGTCACAAGCAGGATCAGCTCAATCTGGCCGAGCAGCAGGTGTTGCAGCTGCAGACGCGCATTCGGGACCACGAGGCGCAGGAGCAGCAGCTGCGCGAGAAGCTGACCAGGAAGGAGAACACACATGCCCGATTCCTCGCGGCGGCCACGCATCGCGAGGAGGAGGCGCTGGAGCGGATCAAGGAGCTGAACAAGGAGCTGCAGACACTGCGGGCCAGCACAGAGCTCAAGGAGCGCGATCTTCGTGACCGTCTCGCCCTGTCGCAGGACGAGGTGAATGTGCTGAGGACCTCTGCCCAGCGTCGCAGTCCCAGCAGCAGCCTGAACGACAGCAGCGGCGAGTTGTGCCGTCTGTCCGCCGAGGCGGAGAGTCTGCGCTGTGTCCTGGAGCTGAAGCAGGCCGAGATCTCGGCCCTGTCCAAGCAGAACGCGGAACTGCAGCGGGAGAACGACGAGCAGCGCAGTCTGAGCAATCGCTTGACCCTGATGACCAACGACAACGAGATGATGCGCACTGAGCTGGAGAGCAAGGCCGAAAAAGAAAAGTAAGTAAATCAGGGCCTTAAAAATAGTCAAATAATAATAAAAAGTCATCATATAAATTAAATTTAACTCTTACAATATGATATATGATATTCATACAAAATAAATTCGTTACTAACTTGTCTATCTTTTATTCTGCTCACAGGGAACTGAAGCTAAAAATGGAGGAGATGCAGAAGGCCTTGAATCACGAGAGCATCAAGCGGAAGCGCGTCACCTGCGACAAGGAGGAGCTGCAGTACCATCTGAAGCAGCGCTCCGAGCTGGTCACCCTGCTCCAGGCCCAGGTGAACGAGCTGTCCCACAGCTCGCAGGACAATTCGCTCAATCACAGTCACAGTCACGGTCACGGTCACAGTCACAGTCACAGCTACAATCGCAGCCATTCGATGCGCGCCTCCTTGGAGGCCAACAACACACACACATCGATCAACGCATCGCCGCCCGCGTCGCCCGTCATCAAGGGCGTCATCGAGAGGAACGACTCCGTCAGCTGGGTGCTCGACATGGACGACGAGACGCCCCAGGTGGCTGCCTCGAAGCTGGTGCGACGGGCCGGCTCCTTGAGGAGCAACTGCGAGCGGAGTCCAACGCAGCGTCGCCAGCTGTCGCTGATAGCGAGCAATGGACATGGAAATGGACACAGTCACAGTCACAGTCACAGCAATGGACCCAATCCCCTGTCGCAGAGCATGTCGGCAACAACACTGATCCGTGGCAGCAGCCAGATCAGTGAGCCGGAGTCGCCGCGCCCGCTGTGCCGTGCCCGCTCCCACTCCGTGTGCAACAACAAGGAGCGATCCTTGGAGCGTCCCCAAAGGCAGCGACAGCAGCGTCAGAGTTGCGATGTTGGAGCAGCAGCTGCAGCAGCAGCGGAGGCGCCTCTCTCTCTCGATTGGAGTGTGGACGAGCTGAGATCGAGTTCGCCGCAGCCGTTGCCACCGCCAGTTCTCGCCGAGATGCGTCCGCGCAGCTCCACCATGAAGCTCATGTCGTGCGATGCGTACCCCAAGGCGCTCAAGAAATTCCAGGAGATCCAAGAGTCGGCCGGCGAGGCCATGGTGTCCGGTGCCAACTCGGAGGACGAGAGCTGCTCGGCCTCGTCGGAGGATATGCGCAGCTCATCCGCGTCGAGCACAGCCTCAGCTGCCGGCTTGAATCTCTCCAAGCGACAGAAGCAACCGTCGTCACGCATGTCCATCGAGGAGGCGTTGCTGCTGGAGCAGGTGAATGGCAGCCTGAATGGCACGCCCATGGAGGTGAGCTGGTCGGAGGATGCGGCGGATGCGGATGCCGCCGAGGGACACAGCATCGCATGACAGCCACCACATCTACAATCAGAAATGGGCTTGGGATTGGGGTTGGCGGGAGTGGAGGGATACGAGGAGAGAGCCGTCATTGAGCAGATTGCCGAGGCAGCCGAAGAGGCTTACGAAATGGATGAAATGGCCGATGCACAGCAGGAGGAGCTAATTGTGGGCGGCGACGAAGATGATCAAGATGATGAAAATAATGATGATGATGATGATGATAGCTTTTAAAGCAGGAGGCGCATGTAGATTGTAGAACAATTCAATGAGCATCATTTTTACACTTAAGCAAAGCTTGGCGCAAAGAAAAAAAACAAAAACAAAATAAAAAGTCAAGATTAAAAAACAAATATACAGATAAATAGAAAAAACAAAAAAAATGGATAAATCATACAATGTAATTAAAAATTTCAAATGAAAAATGTTTTATGTAAATAAGTGCATTTATAGAGTGCGAAGAAAGCGAGAGGCAACAACATTTGTTTATTTTTTGGATATACTATGATAATAATTACAAGAATTTAAGGATAGCATAAATAGGAGAAAGAAGCAGCAGGACATTTTATGCAGTCACACACAGATACACACACACACATACAGTAAGCGGATCCGTCACAGTTTAAAGAGAACTTTGGGTTGATAAACAATAAACAAACGTGTTATACGAGAGCACATTTTACGATAATTACCGAGATGAATGCGAAACACAGTGAATAATCAAAATGAGCGTAAGAGTATCAGTATAACAGTATAACAGTAGCAGTGTATAACAGTAGCCGAACTCTTCAACTACATGTTTCAAAGCAAATACGATAAAACAATGAGTACATAATATTATACTATATAAATGTTATGGTTAGGCATTTAGCTCAAGCAGTATGAACATATTAATATATATATATATATTTGCATAAAACCTATAAAAATGTATACACATTATTATTATTATTATTATTGTATTCTAACCGCAACAACAACTCGAGATATCGTCTATCGTATATTATAAAATATAAAATGTGTTATACCCTCTAATCCAAAATTCCAACTAAGCTCAACGGATGAACAGAACTTAAAAAAAAGAGAAGCTAAAAACAAAAAAACAAAAAGAACTCACTTGATGTCCTTAACCCTATATTGCCCCTCGCTATAAGGGGGAGATACACACTCCCACAACTAAAATTTAAATTGTAACATTTACAAATTTAGAATGTACGGATTTAACAATTAAATCCGGACTTAAGCTTTAATTTTGTGTGCGTCTTTGTGGAATATTTGAGCGTTATTTATTATTTAGTTTTTAGGATCGGCATAAAGATCATCTATTATTAATTCTTAAACATAAATACATTACAAATATATTTATACTTGGCCTTGTTTATAGCCCATATGTATATTAGTTTTTAGCTTAGCATTTAGTTAAATTTACGTTTTTAATTTGTTATCATTGATTGTATCCGTATCCGTATCTATATTTGTAACTGTAACTATAAATGTATCTAATTAATTCAAGTCTTATATGTATAAGCTAAATGGATACGCAAAAATTTATAACACGCAGCATTGTCATTAATTTTTAAGCAAGATACGAATACTATAATATATTATTTTTATGTGTGAGCCCAGCAGCAACAACAACAGCAACTGATCCTAAATTCTGTGTATACTCCAGATTATAACAACAGTATAACACAAATTGCTAGTTAAAAAGAAACCAACAAATATATATTTTGCAAAATAATTTCAAACCCTAAAATAAATAGTAATTGTTTCAACAATCAGCTCAAGTGTTCTTTTTTTTCAAAGATTTTAAGATAACAACTTTTTTCCAGGTTCTATCCATTTATTTTCAGTTTACTACAAATGTTTGATATTTTTATGGATCAAATGCCTTAAAAATATATGGAAATACACAAAAATCCTATGTTGTTTACAAGACGATTTGAATGTCCTTTGGTCAGTTGATAGTCCCAATCCCGGGATTCGCAGGAATACGGCTGAGTTATTAGCAATTTTTTGTATCTTGTTTTTTTGTAGGACTTTCGTTCTTTTAATAATATATTCTAAAAAGGGGTTTCTTAAGGAAAATCTGTACTGGAAAGGACATCACGATCGATTTTGTGTTTTTAGACAATTTTTTGCCTAACAAAATAAGCAAAATTTTAGAAGAATTTTGGAAATTTTTGATTGCCAATAATAAGTCCTGCAATCAAATAATTTACAAATTGTCAAGGCCGTTGTTGAGCAAAAGCTGTGAATGAAATATCCTTTTAGCTGCAAATCTTCCAAATTAGAATAAACTCCAGATAACAAGGACATTTAATATAAAATTTATTGGTCTAGTTTAGAGTAAGTGAAACCTTTACAATTTCGAGCACAACACATTTAATACTTAAGCTCGGACAGCAGTCTCTTGATCCTTATGTTTCAAGTCGCTCTCAAACTGTTTGAGCAGCTTGAATTTCTGAATTTTGCCAGAAGTCGTCTTGGGGAATGCATCGACGGGCACCACGTAGTGGGGCACCTTGAAGTGGGCCAGTTTGCCCTTGCTGTAGGCCCGCAGAGTCTCGCGAGTGAATGACTTGGGATCGACGCCGTTCTGGAGACGCACAAAGGCGCAGACTTCCTCACCCAGACGGTCGTCGGGAACGCCAATGACCTGAAGAGGGAGTAAGGGAAAGGAAAAGATAAGATTGGTAAGATAATCAACTGAATCTGTTGTGGGAGAAGAAACCTACATGAGCCTCGACCACCTGCGGATGGGCGTTCAAAAAGTCTTCGATCTCTCTGGGGAAGATATTCTCTCCGCCTCGAATGATCATCTCCTTGAGGCGACCCACGATGCGGCCATATCCGTTGGCCTCGATAACGAACTGATCGCCCGTGTGCAGCCAATTGTCCGCACCGAGGATCTCCTCGGTCTTCTTCTGGTCCCGGTGGTAGCCCATCATGGTCAGGTATCCACGCACGCACAGCTCACCCGGTTGGCCAAAGGGAACGAGACGACCCTTGGCATCGATGACCTTGGCCTCGATGTGGTCCGTGATGTATCCCACGCTGTCCAGGACACGATCCTCCTGCTCGCCGGGCACCGTTTGGAAGATGACGGCCGTGGACTCGGTCAGTCCATAGACGCTGTGCATCTTCTCCACGCCGAGCACCTCCTTAACGTCCAGGATGAGCTGTGGAGCAACCACCGCACCACCTGTGACGGCCTTCTTGACCTTTCCCAGGGGAACCCGCAGCTCCCGTTGGGCCTCCACCAGATCCACATACATTGTGGGCGTGCCGTGTATCACAGTACACTTTTCATTGGCGATGGCGTGCAGGGAATCCTTGGGACTGAATCCAGGCGCAGGCAGGACCATAGTGGCGCCCTTGGCCAGAGCCGCCATGATCGTGATGCTCACGCCGAAGGCATGGAACAAAGGCACCTGGACACAAATCCTTTCGCCCTCCAGCTCGTTGCGGTCGCCCACGTGGATGCCGTTGTTGACGATGCTGTAGTGGGAAAGCAGCGCCGCCTTCGGGTTTCCAGTGGTGCCCGAGGTGAACTGGATGTTGCAGGCATTCTCGGGGCAAATCTCGCGCTGCAATTTGTAAATCTCCGCCTGCTCCGTCGCGTTGCTCAGATCGAGGACCTCGTCGAAGCGGAAGGCGCCTTTGAGACTCTCCTGACTCTCGATGATGATCGATCGCAAGTGCGGAAACTTGTCGCTCTTGATCTTGCCCGGCTCGGAGTGGGCGACTTCCGGGCAAATGTCGCGCAGAATCTCATAGTACTTTGTTGACCTAAACGCCTCGGGCGCCACAATGGCCTTGATGTCCACCTTGTTCAGGCAATAGGCCAGCTCGGGTCCCTGGAATGCCGGATTGATGCCCACCGAGGTGAGGCCCGCCCGTGCCGCCCCCATCATGGTCAGGTACCAGTGCATGTAGTTGGGCGCCCAGATGCCAATGGCATCCCCCGTCTCCAGTCCCAGCTTGCGGAATCCCGCCGCCAGACGATCCACTTCGCTCAGCAGGCTGCGGAACGTGTATCGCTTGGCCTCGTGACACGAAACTATCGCCTCGGTGGTGCCAAACTTGGAGGCTGCCAGCTCGAGTTGTTGCCCCACATTGCGGTACACAAGCGGCTCCTTGCCTACGTTGTGTATGTAACTCGATGTGGCAACGCTGCAATAGAGAGAATTACAGTTAGAATTGTGGATTCTGAGAGAGACTTAAAGATATTTGTGAATCAATGTAACAACAATTGTAAACGGTCTAAGTGGAACCTAAGAGAGACATAGCAAGAGAGAGTTGCTACATTAGATGCAAGCTGAGAGCGCGCTTTACTTTGATTGGTCATAGGGCAGCCTATTTATGTACGTATGTATGTGTGAGGGAGAAGGAGAGCGCCAACATGATCAAGTGTGAAGGGGCGCGCTAGTGAGCGAATCTAGTATCTACATAAGTATTTATGTATTTAAGAAAGGTAATAAAACAGCTGTTCATATACAATGGGCCTCATTTGCTTAAGCAAGGTGGTGCAATAAATATCTTGTTGATACAGTGGAGAAAGGTCGATGTAGAATTTTAAATAATTTAATTTTAGTTAGAATTTGTAATTCAATCCCCTGGAATGCTCAACATATCTTTAAAATTGTGCACTTTTACTTATTTATTTATCAATAGTAAATAATAACAGTCTAATGAAATAAAGAAATGTGTACGATAGTATCGAATTTTTGGGACAAAGCCCCACTCGACGAACTAGGTTTGTGTCTTGGCTATTGGCAACTCAACCCAAAAGCTTTCAAAGCTCTCGCCGTAAATATTTAATTTCTCTTGTTTGCGCTCTGTTTGTGTTTGTTATTGTTTTTTGTTTTGGTTGTAATCATGCTACGTAATAAACTAAAACGATGAGCTTTATTGCTGCTTGTTAAATTGTTAGCAATTAACTTACGCGAGTCGGTTCTCTTATCAATACAATCACAAATATGCAATCAATAATTTGTATGCCACCAAATTGATTATGGACTAGAGACAGGGCTAATTTGTTTGCCAAGTGGCGGACTTCAAGCACTTTGATGACTTTGAGGCTAATTATAATTGTCACCTGCTAGTGGAAAATTTTAGCATTCAACAGGTGTATTGTTTTTAGTTTGACAGCTGCTCTTAATTAGTTTATTACATGTAATCAGAGACCAACAATTTTATATAAGTTTTGTAGATAACTTTGTGTACATAGAAAGTGAAAGTTAGGAAGTTCTTATATCCTTAGAGTTTTCCCTGTGAAGAAAGTATGTAAATTTCCTAATGTGATGAAATTAATTTTTTGATTGAAATCAAGCCGACAATCCTCTACTCTTTTCTGCTTGGGCATATAAAAGTTTCCAAAATTAGAATTATTAGATCATTGCGTAACTATTGCGACGTAGAGAATCTGACGTGGAAATAACAACAATCGTTCTGGCCAAATAGAAAGCATCCCAAGCAAACAGTCGGCTTTACAAGGCAACTGATTAATCAATTAGTTTACATGTCTCTCCCCTTGACCATGAATTTATCTCTGTTTGCTGTACAGTGTACACTCACCAACGCAACGCCTTTTGGGCCACTTGCTGCCTGAGCAGATGCCTAGATAGAATTTGCAGCTTCTTGGCGAACATTTTAACACACAGTTATCGTAAACTTTGGATTGCTATAAATGCACATTACTGTTCCAAGTACAACAGGTAAAATTTTATCAATTATTAATTGCGTATGAATGAATTTGAAAGCAGCACGAGAATTCGCACGTCCACAATTCGCCGCGAGCAAACGCGTACTGAGCAAGGCGATTTCTAATCGTAGACGGCATTGTGTCGAGACACACCGAAAATACAAGGCGAAAGCGGAAAGGGAAGAGCGAGAAGAGAGAGGCAGTCAAACCGTGACACGCGTCTGGTTGTTATCACTGCGGACGGTAGTCCGCGCTAGTGACGAAAGCAGCACGAAGGGTGCGAAGGCGACTAGCATATATACACAGGAAGAATTCTATTGTACATAAATAAACACACATACACACACACACTCGCATACAGATCTGCGTTCGTGTTGTTGTATTTGTTGTCTGTTCTCTCGATCTTCGTGTTTGACGCTGTTTGTTTTGATCGTTATTATCGCTTCTATTTTGTTTTCTATTTTCTTTGCCGCCCGCACGCGTCGCTCACGAACACTTTTATCTCTTTGCTTTTGCTTTTGTGTTTGCATCACTGTTTGCGTTTGCCATTTACTTTGCTTTCGTACGGCTTTTGACATTGTTTTGGCTTCATCTTTTTACTTTCTCATTTGCCGTTTTGTTTTTGTGTTTTTAAAAGCTTTATTCGGTAATTTCGAAATTGGTGCTGAGAATTGTGCTTTTATTAGGCATTTACATAAGTACATATGTATGTATGTAAATTTACATTTAAATAAATCGTACATACAAATAAATAAATGTAGTTATTTGAAAGAATGTAGAAAAAAATAATTTAAAATAAAAAAAATGCCAAAGTTAATTTAGAGGTCAAAAAATGGTCTAGTATATTAATTTTGGGCTATTTTAGTAACATATGATAACAAAACATTCTTAGCGCTTATCGCAACTCTATTTGGAATGCTGATCGCACCTTAACCCATTTTATGCCGCAATACAAAAAGTAGTGTGATTTTCGTAAAAAAAAACAGTTTTCTAGGCTTATTAGGGACCTTCTAAAATACAAAGTAAAAAATTAAATTAAAATTTAAATTTTTTACCAGAGTGAACATTTTCTTAATTTATACTTGTAGACTTTTCTTAATTTTCCATTTGGAATTGAATACATTGGTTCACATAAAAAATCGCTCTGAAAATTAAAAACTGTGCTGTTTGACTAGTTGAACAGCGGCCGAAAATGGGTTAAGCATTTGATACCATCTACTATCGTATGATGTCTCAATTCACGAATTATTGTTTTTGTTTTATGTCTTTGATAACAGACTCGCCAGACTGGCGACAAAGAGTTGAACTTCTAATCAGCTTTTAAGTCATTTGCCTAATAATCATACAAATTTTATTAGATTTTGTTGTGGCTTCTTTTTTTGCTTTATCAGTATGTACAAAAAACAGCTGATTTTACTCGCTCCACAAATACGTAGAAGAGGCTAAGACCTGAAGGAGCAGTCGAAAGAGAGATGATAACCCCATAATAATCGAAATCAGAGTGTGTCGTCCGCATCTTTGCCCAGGAGAACGTGTCTCAGGTTGGGCAGCGCATCGTCCACGGGTTTGGTTCTGTCGATCTCCTTCTCATCGATTTCATAGAGCACATGCGTGTTATAGGAACGAGGCTCCATAATGCGAATGAAGTCGGTGTCCGTGGATTTGCCCTTCTCGTAGCAGAAGTCGTGAACTTCGGTGCACTTGCACTCGGGCGGAACGAGAGCGACTTCAAAGAGGAGTGTGGCGAACAGCTCGATGTTCTTCAGATACTCATCCCTGGTGAAGCTCTCGTTCAGCTGGTGGGGCTGCATGTGGATCGAACAGAAGGGCAAGCCCACAACCTGGACATTCGACATGCAATATCGGCGCAGTTCGTTCATGATGGGCATGCAGATGTTGACGGTTCCCGGAATCGCCGCCTTGACATTGTAGACGCTGTCGTAGGCCCGGTAGGCGGCCAGGTTGAAGGGAGCGTTCCTGGCCTCGTTCAGGGGCGACAGCGTATCCAGGACTCTCAAGTACGCCGGATGCTGGCACTTCATTCGCAGATAGGCTTCATTCAGATGATCCCTGACCGCGAACTTGGCGTACTTGACGCTCTGATCGGGCACGAGTTTCACTGAGAACCTGGACACGCATCGGATTGGCTTATTGAAATCCCTGTGGCTGACTTCATGGTTCTGATCCACGCTGTGGATGGTCAGGCTGGGCATGCACCATCTGTTGCGGAGGAACTCCGGTTGAGACTGCTCGTACGGGAGACTCGTGGCTCCCGTCTTTTCCTTGTACTCCTGGACCCCAACCTCGGCCTGACAGAATATGTCCCAGTCGGCTTGAGTCACTGGCAACACATGACGCTTCAGTCCCTCGATCAAAATGCCGTTCTTCGTATCCGTCAGCGTGTTCAGCAGCAAACAGAGCTCAGACATGGGATCGCGATATGAAAGACATTCACAGTTGGCATTTGAATTCGGATTAGGATTCGGACTCGGATTCGGATTCGAATCTCTTGAATCTCTTGTGTATCTTGATTTTCTTCGATCCTTATCCTTCGATTTTATTTCCAGCTCAAAGTAGACGTAGCCACTGTGACTTGTGGTGAGCATGGGAAGCTTCTCGGCAATCCAAAGGTTAGTGCGACCGATCAGTAGATCAACCGACTTGAAGAAATCCTTGCGACTGTCGATGAGCTTCCTCAATGTCTCAGTACTGGACAGCCTAGTGCTGTCGATGATCAGCTTGACGTTAACTGGCAGATCTCCGGTCCTTGAGATCCACGCGTCAAGTGCTTGAATCCAAGCCATTATGGGACCCTTTGAGCCGGTTAAACCAAGGCCAAATAGCTTGTCCTCCACATCGGTTAATTGGAAAGGTGGATGTGTCCAGGGATCTGTTTCGCCCACAGCTGGCACATCCACGTGGCCATAGACGAGCATCACATTCTTGGCAGGAGTCGAAAAGTAGTTGGCAAAGATCACATAATGCGTGGGCTGATCCTCATTCACCTTCACCTCCACGATCTCCACATCGAACTCCAGCTCGGTTAATCTCTGTGCCAGGCGCTCGATAATCTGTTTGACTTCCTTTTCATACTGCAGATTGTTTGGAATGCTCCTGATCCTCAGCATGCTATCGAGTTCACTCAAATGCTCATCTCCTCTCAGATACAGATGATCGAGCACGTCGTCGAGGTCATGCTGATGCACCATAATCCTCTGTTCGGGCGCATAGTCCCTGATGCAGTAATCCCGCAAGCAATCACATCTGTCCAAGGCCGATTGATCTAGGAAGACGCCGCAGCAGTTTCTTTCGCCCCAGCAAATCATTTGGAAACCTCTCTATTTCTTAAGTTTCACAGTGAACTAAAGTAAATTCAATTATCAGAAATTTTGATTTGGTTTCGAAACTATAAAACCAATAACACAAATGAAAATTTAGTTAAATTTGACATTAAATCTTGTTGACTTTATTCCCTGTTCTGTTTCAATTTCCCCTTTTGGTATGGCTCTAGCTGCCCTTTCTTAATATCTGGCTAAGATCTCGGCACGATAGCCGAAGTGTTAGTCATATAGTAAGAAAGGGAGCAAAGTTGCTATTCAGTCTTCAGATTTGTCTTCCTGAATATTATTTGTAGCTGGTTTGCGCTTGAGATCGATCTTTTTGATCAGTTTCTTGACATCGGAGAGATAGTCCCTGATGTGCTTCTTGCTCTTTCGGGCCAGTGACCTCTTGGACACGATGCTGGTGAGAAGGGTCCGTTTGACAGGCGGCCTTGTCTCCTCGGCAGTTACGGCCATTCTCTCGGCCACGCCCCTCAGCTTGCAGTAGTCGGTGATGACGCCGCATTTGCATTTGACGGGAAGAGATGAGAGCTCGTAGAAGAGGGAGGCGCACACTTTGCTGTGCCGTATGAAAAGGTCCTCCTCGATGGACTCGTTCTCCTGGTAGTGGCGATCCAGTCGCCGCGAGTAGGGAATGAGGATGATCGGCTTGTCGACCATCTTCCGAAACACACTGGCAATGGGCAGACAGGCGGCGATGCCCGCCGTGGCAACGGGTTGCTTCTGGAAGACATCTCCAACCGCCCGAATCACGGCTTTGGTGGCCCTGGAGGTCGTCGACCAGGACGTGGGCTCACAGGCATCCAGCAGATGAAGGGTCATGTCGGTGCCCATTTCGAGTTCATGGCGCATCTTCAACAGATGCTCCTTGACAATGGCGTGGACATGGGCCAACTCCTGGTCAGGAATCAGTTTGATCGAGAATTTTCCGGTCACCAGCATGGGAAGAGTCTTGCTGCATTCGGTTTTATGGTCGGCGCCCTGAATTCCATGCATGGTCAGGGTCGGCTTGCACCAGCGATTCTGCAGGAGATCCACCTTGTTGCTGCCGTGCCTGAGACGCCTGATCCCCAGTTGATCCGTGTACTTGTAGGTGCTGAACTCAGCCGTCTCCAGGATGTGCCACTCCTCAACCGTCAGTCGCTTCACCATGAGATCCATGCGGGGTATATTAATCTCCTGCTCTTTGTTCAGCAGACTGTTCATCAGTTGACATACGTCCGTCATGGGCTCAAAGACAAGACCTCCGGCCAAGCCGCTCTCCAAGTTCTTGTTTCCGCCACGCACCTCGATGCCAAAGTATGCCCAGCCCGTGAGTCCGCAGGCGATGATGGGACGATCGGAGTTGAGCCAAGTATTCGTGTCGAAGATCATGTGATCCACGTCCAGGAAGAAGTCACTTCTCGCCTCTATGTAATGCTGCAATCCCTCACTGCCCACCTCGTGCATCATGTCCACTATGAACTTGACGTTCATCGGCAGATCCTGGTTCTTCTTCAGCCAACACTCGATGGCCTGGAGCCAGCCCACGGCCATGCCCTTGCCACTGGTCACGCCTCGACCGTAGAGAAGACCGTCCAGGGCGTTCAGCTCAAAGGGATCGTTGAACCAACAATCCCGGTCAGCGGGAACCACGTCGAGATGTGCATAGACCAACACCGTGCCCTTTGTGGGCGAGGAGAAGTAATTGGCGAACAGGACTTTCCGTTGGGGCTCCACGAAGCAAGTGTGGGGATCATTGCTTATCGGATATTGGTGAGTCCTGAATTTCAACTGCGCCAATCGATTCGTCATCCACTCAAGTGCCTCACGACTGTCTCTCAGATGCTCTGGCTCGACGGAGATCGACTTGATCTTCACCAGCTGACCGAGATCCGCCAGCGCCTCATCCGACTGTTGGTCGATGCATTGAAGAACTTCCGCCAACTTCACCTCCAGCCTATATCCGTCTTCCTCTGACATCTCCCGATGCATGAATCGCATCTTGCAGTTCACGCATTGACACTTCGCCGAATTCTCGTCATAGTCATCATCATCGAAGATTTTATTTGAGATTATTGACCGTCCCGACCTGGACTGACTCCTCCGCGACTGTATGCTTCCTGTCGTTGTCCTACGCTGTGTGCTCCTCATTGTCGATCGCGATGTCGTTGGTGATCTCATCTTGACTTCTTTGTACAATTTTCTATTTACTTTAAATTTATTTGACTACTTTTACATAACGAGCATTAAAAACAAGTTAAAATGCGTTAGCTACAAGTAATTCATTATTACCACATAATATATATTCCGAAATTTAATATTACATCATTCAAATTATTCTTGTAACTCGACTTTTAATTGGGGTGTAGATTAAAGGTGTTCATCTGAACTTCAAAAGAAAAGTGCAACCTGCATTAGAAATTTAGAGACTCTAGCTCTTGTAATATCTGAGATGAGCAGACATTCTGATAAGCGATTACATGCAATTACAGAAAGCTTTAACTTCCCTTCCATCGGATACAGAATATTTGAATATGAGATCTTATTTAAGTAATACAATTTCTAATTTTGTGGCATTATCAATTCCATTTTCAATCCAATAGAAAAAGTTTATTCCGTTTTCATGCAATATTTTATCAGGCCTGTTCCGGTTTTCACTTTCTACTTTATAGCATTTAGTGAAATGCATTTATTTACTTTCCATTTAGGCTAAGTATTTAAAAATTCTCGTTGTTCACTTTATCGAACTTAAACTCATCTGCTCAAAGTGAAATAAATCCGTAGAGCTTTGCCGAAATGAAATTAGAGCAGGTTAAAAAAATTCACTTCCGCAAAATCTTACCGAAAGTGAAAACCGGAACAGGCCTGTATATTTTTGTATTTTAATTTCCCAGTTCGATTCACTCCACCTCTTGGTCTTATTGAGTCCAAATAAATGCCTAGGATCAAGTCCATCTCTAGTCTCAGCAACTTGACGAAACTCTCGAGCTCTCTTCGCTGATGATTTCGCGCCAAAAAAGTGTGTCAGGCCCGTGCCGAGTGCTGGAATCAACAATTGTAAACAAACGCGTGCGCCTCAGAGGAGGACGCTACTCCGACGCTACTTCATTTGCCGTCTTCCGTCCAAAGTGCTGAGGTGCAGCGACTCTCAGTGGCTTTCGTCATGTTACCAAGGTGTTGTGTTGCCTTTCGAGGCATGTGGCAAAAATATTTTGGACTGGCAAATCAGAAACTCGCAGAAGCTCGTGGCAAACGGTTGTTGGATTCCAAAGTGAAGTTGGCCAAAAAAAGTAAAATCAAATAGAAACGTGAGAAAGCAAAAGGAGCTAAGAGGCAGATTGGCGTTTGTTTAAGTGAGACGCACACGCAACCAAAACAATAAAAGAGGCTAAACATATAAAATTGTGTAGTAAAAGTGAAGAAAGCGGAGAAAAACAAGAAAGTAAAGGAATAATAATAGCAAGCGGATGTGTTGAGGAAACATACGAAAAGTGGGAGAAGAGAGTAACCAACAAACGTTTGTTGTTTTGTGACTTCCCAGTGTGTCAGTGTGTGTGTGTGTGTGTGTGTGTGTGTCTGTGTGTGTGTTGCCAATGAAAATGCAAATTGTTGGTAACAAATATTGGTAAAATGCGGAGGCCAACAAATACTTGTGCAATGCGAGAGCAATAACAAATAAAGAAAATAAAATAACTATGCAACGAATCAATACTAAAACTAACGAAAACTAATAAATATTTAAACAATAAAATACTTTTCAACAATTACAACAAAAAAGGGAAAAGTGCAGTTGCAACTTATCGTAGTTTTCGGTTGTGTAATGGGAATGGACATGGGAACCGTGCGACGAGGCAGGCAGGACTAGGCCCTACACTGAGAGAAAGGAGGACGACACTGCAAGCATGTCGCAGCCGAGAGGTGGACGCGGTGCGCGTGGCGGGGGCGCGGGCGGTGCTGGTGTTGGCCGCAAAACGCCGTCGTCGTTGACGGGTCCGCCGGACGATTCGGCAACGGGCAGCGAGCGTGCAACGCCCGCGAGCAAGGCCGACTCGGATCCCAAGGATGATAGCTCCAGCAATGGCGACAAGAAGGACACTGATCTGTTCCCGGCACCAAAGCCGCCAAGTGCGGGCGCCTCCATCAGGGATACGGCCAACAAGGTCCTGGGATTGGCAATGAAAAGCGAATGGACGCCAATCGAAGCCGAGCTCAAGAAACTGGAGAAATACGTGGCGAATGTCGGCGAGGATGGCAATCATATTCCACTGGCCGGAGTCCTTGATCTGGTGAGTGATTCAACAAGAGTCAGTCGACTTTGTAAAATCAATTTTGGAGTCCAAGTCCGAAGCGAAAAATAAAATGTAAGGCGACGTCGCCCTTATCAACGTCGCCTGGCGGCATTTTAGTTGTTGGTTGTTTACCAGCCAAAATAACGAAACAGGATGACTTCTATTGTAGTGTGTGTGTGCAGGTGTGTGTGTGTGTGCAGGTGTGTGTGTGTGTTATTTGATAGCAAGGCCCAAATGTTTGGCTGCCAAGGCAATGGCAACGGCGCAACGTTCTCTGCCTGCGTCCTGCCACAAGTTGCGCTGACTACAACGAATAAACTCATAAAGCATCGAAATTGAAGCGCTTCGATTTCAATTTACCATAAAAATATTCAAACGCAAAGTCGTTGACATAAAATTAACGTTGCAAGAAGCCGCCCTTCTTCCTCTGCTTCTTCCTCGTCTTTGGCCCCCCATCCCTGTGACTGACAATAAAATGCAAGTGGGGAAAAAAGAAAAGAAAGGAAAACTAGGCAGGAAATCAAATGGAAAATACCTGAACGAAATGTAGACAAAGTGTAACGGAAAGGGTTCGCCTTATGAAATGCCATGCAAATTATTTTGCTGTGCGAAAGGCATCATTAACATAGAGTCTCTGTTAGACTGTAGACTATTGATACCCTGTAATTGTTTGGCAAGCGAAAAAAGGTGGAATGTGCTGAGGTAAACTTTGTAGCAAGTAATAAAAAATCTTATATTTACTGGGGATATTTTACATTGAAAATAGAAATTGATCTGATTGATTGTCAGAAGTATTCCAATAGTTACAAGTTCACAAGAAGTACATAGGGTATTTTTTCTATGTTAATCCAATGATACCCTGTAATTTTCATAGTTTATTTAATTAACACTGAAATAATATCAAATATCTAAGATCTTCATTCCTAGTTCCCTTTTTAAAATTAATTCTTCTAAAATTTAATAGAACTAAGTTCTGGAAATGAAATTTTCATTCAATTCTCGATTATAGGGTGTTGTTTGGTCAACCTAAATTTGAATTGAACTATTCCGATTTGATTTCGCTAAGGTTTTGTTGTTTATTGGAGTTTCTAGACAGCTTATTGTTTTGGACTTGATTTAGTTTTAATTATGAAAATTACGCAAAAAACAAAACAAATGATGTGAAAATGTTTCAATGATGGAGCGGGAAATCAGGCAAATCTACGACTTGGATAAACAAGTATACTCGTAAATATATAATAATGATGATGACTGCCAATGTTACTTGACCAACTTACAAGCGCATTTTAGTTTTTGGGGCTGAAAGTTTAAATGTTTTGCAAATGTTGAACTAAAAGAACCAAAGAAACACAAATGAGGGAATAACTTGAATGAATCACATTAGATTTGCTGGCAACGTAGACATTTTTTAGGACTTCGAATTATGTTCAGTCGTTAAATTTCTTGAGAGCGACCGAACGACTGTTTCAAAAATTTAAAACTGTCTTAACCTGATAACGTCGTCAAAACTTAATCGGATTTAGCGGAATGTCAATTTCTTCATGGCTTGACTTTCAATTCAATTCTTATTCATTTGGAAAAAATTAATTTTTTTTTTAATTTTTAAAAATTTTAAATCCGTCATTATTTTGTCAAAGTTTAACCGATTCTCTTGCGGAAAGTCATTTTCAGCATTGTTTGGTCTCTAAATTGATTCTGCATCAAAATTTTGATATTTTTTAATTTGGAAAATTTAATTTTTTTCCAACACTGTCCACTTTATCCACATTTACTCTAAAATAAAATTTATAAAATTTGGGATTACTGGATCTACCGGGCTTTCTTCCAATTAATTAACAACTCTAGTTTTTTCTGTTGCTGATTTTTACATTTCAATATTTAGTTCGATTCACAATTTGAACTTACATCTCTAATTCAAATTAATAATTCTTTAAAAACTTGTAAACTCTTTCAGAACACCGGCATGACTCCGCTGATGTATGCGACAAAGGACAACAAGACGGCGATAATGGATCGCATGATAGAGCTGGGTGCCGATGTCGGTGCACGGAATAATGTGAGTATCGAGTATCCAAGTATCGAGTATCAGAATTTGTTGGTATTGAGGGCTTTAAGTAACTGAAATAGTCTTAAATTACCAACTTATGAATACAAATGCTGCCAAGCAGCTGAAAAGGAGTGAGAGGAAAGTCGGAGGGAACAAAAGAAGCCGCTGGAATTGTGTCAAATCGATAAAAACCGCATAATTAAATCTCCAGCGGGGGCGTCGTTGCATGAAGGGGTGTCAGAGGGAAAAGGGTCCACGCACTTTCCGACTTTCCGCACACACGCATTGTGCGGTGCGGGAAAATCGCCGGCGGGACTTTCCAACTGCCACTTAACGGCCGCTGTGGGTCAACCGAACAGAGCTTGGCCAACCTTTTGGCCAGTTCCTCACAATTGCTACGATTTTTAGTGGCGACACGCGAAGCCGCAAAGGAATTTCCTACTGGGTGTACTTGTAAGATGATAAGGGCAGGGAGCGAAATCATTTTCTGTGATTTTCTGTTCTCTGTTTTTGCTGGCGCCTAAGCAAATTACAAGGCAATTTTCAGAGAGAGTGAAGATAAGTCTGTTATTATGATAAGATATTGAGGGTAATCCATAGGAATAGTGTTGTAAAACGCTCTAATGTGAAGGGGTAGACAATGTTACAGAGGGGTTATGATAAGTTTAAGTTTTATTTCGATTTACTGCACTTAAGGTGCTTTTATTTTTTAGAGTTGAATACCCGTTATTGTTGAATAGATTTTTAAAAATAATAAAATGCTATTTCTCCTTTCTTACCCTTATTGAGTATTATGTTATAATATCTATTGGAAATCATAATGTCAAATATGACGAGATTCTCCTCTCAATCTTATATCACAATTGAACTCTAACCAACAACAAAAGTTAGCGATTCTAGTCGACTTTCTCACGCTTATTTCAGGCAATTGCCTTGTGACTTTTGGACATTGGGCATTATGTTCGCATGCCGCAATTACTTACCAAAATTTACCGCATTTCATTTGTTGGCCAAATGCTCAACGAGCCGGGCCAACACACATAAGCATGTGTTGAGCTTGAAGCGATAAAAATCCTTGACCTAATTACAAAATAAATGTTCGCAAATCCAAAAAAAAACCCAAGTCACCAAAAAAAGTTAGCAAAGTCAGCGAATTTAATTACCAAAACAAACATAGAAATTGTGATTTCTATTTCGGACACACATAAAAAACCAATTGAAGAATATTTCACCAGCAGAAAATGCTGTTGTTTAGTTGTATGAAATGTGAAAGGTTAATTTGAATATATTCACACAGATGGATACTTTACTTAATACAAAAGAGAAGTGTTTACAAGTTAGGTATTATTATTTTTATTTTACGAACATATTAAGAAAATAGTTTAGTTTCCTTCCGGATGTCTCAGTTGGTTAGTTTTGAGAATTCTTTTGCCTGATAATTGAATAAATATTTTAATTATAAATTGTAAAGTTTTCTTTCAAAATATTTCGAACTTCCTGTCCTACACCCGTTGTTTCTACACTTTATAACATTTATTTTTCTGCTCTTTTAGCAGAGTTATAACAAAGGGAGAGTGTAACTTCTATTTTTGCCTTAACTTATGCTGATTATATCTCGAGTTCTCTTACCAACAAACCTTCTGAATTTACGACCAACTAAATGGCAGTCACGTTATTTTTTACAGTGTAAGAAAATGAATGAGAATGGTACCATAAAGATGCGTCATGTTTATTTGTAAAGTTTTTATGATTTCATTAAATTTTGTCATTGGGCTTGGCCCCTCGAAATCTTTTATAATTTTAATTACTTTAATGCTTCCTTTTAATTACAACTACACATACTTTCAACTAATGAAGAAAAAACGAGAGTGGAATATTTTTAGCTTTTCTCGTGTGATGAATTGAGTTTGTCATTATATCATATTAAGTATACGTAGCGTTGAGCTTATCTCGAAATTATTTGCAACGAGCACGACACTTGCAACACACACGAAGTACAGTCAAGTGATGTAATGAGTGTGTGTAATTAACATTTTGCGGGGACTGTGGGAGGGGAGGAGAACTGGGCGTGGCCTACACATGTCAGTTAGAGGCAAGGAAGCAAGTATCTCAGGAGGCGTCACCAACTTCATTTGTTGCAACTTAAAAGCCAATTAATCACACAGCTGACTTTCAAATCCGCCCAATTGCCCCCGTCCCCCTCGTTCCCCTCTTCACTCATTTGCGGCGTTTTGGCGCTGACCTTTGGCCAAAAGAAATGGTCGAAACGGAACTGAGAAGTGCCACATTTTTATGGCCAAAAAGGCGTCATTAATATGCAGTTTTAATTAAAACGGACATGAAGCAACTTCACCTAGCTTCACTTAGTAAATGTACTAACTCAAGGCACATGATGACAGCGTGAAACTCTTGCGTTGGCCTATTCATTTGGGCCAGACTCAATTTGTCAAGTGTTGCGGTGCGTGTTGCCGCCTCACGCACAACATGTGGCAACTTCTGAGCTCCATTTGAGCTGGCCTCGTGTCGTATTCATTTATTTAATTAATCGCAATGTGCTGACATCAGCTTTTTATATAAATTTTACAATTTTCAGCATTTCTTAAGTGTCTCTTTCGTGTTTGTGTGAGTGTTGTGGGAGTGTGTGTGTGTGTGTTAAATGACTTCATATTCAGCTTCAGGAACTGTAGCATACTTTGTTGCGCTCTGAGTTTCTCACACACACACACACAAGAAACAAACTGTAACTGGGTCGTCTTACCGTTACACTTCCCTTCTCTCTATCTCACTTCTTTTCTACCTCCTCCTTCTCCCATCTCCTTTTGCCCTGCAGGCGCAAAAATGTGCTGGAAAATTTGCGCTTCCGTTTTTGTTTTGTTTCCGGTTTTTGCTTTCGTTGCGCCAAAACCACAACAACAGCAACAACAATAAAAACACACACACACACATAAGTAGCTGAAAACTATGCAAAACAGGCGCGTGAAATATTATCTGTCTAGCATTTAGTTCAGCACTCGTGCCACTCAGTGTACGTGTACTTTTGCCAGGCACTGTGTTTGCCTTGCCTTGCTTTGTTTTACGAGCACTTCGAACCGCAACAACCTGACCTGGCCAGAACGAACGAACGAGCCAAGCAACGTCTTTCACCTGGACACATGTCAAAGCCAAGTCCTGACTTGACTTGAGTTTTTCGCCTTTTCTTTTTGGCGTCCCGCGTTCTATGCAAATTTGCGAAAACTTGCAGCCCAAAAATAGTCGACACATTAAGTTGAAACTGAAGATATTTAAAACACGTCAAGAATTACGTATACTCTTGTTTAACTTTGCGTGAGAGAAAGAGAAACACTGTGAAAGTCAGTAACTGATTGATATATTGTAGTAAGGTAGTTGATAGAGTTATCTGTAAACATACTATATATATTTTTATAAGAGTTTGTTTTAAGAAGTGTTTGACCATGATGTTAAGTAGCTAGAATAGTTTTAAACAGGATCGAATATACAGAATATATGAAAAATAATAATATTTAATTTAAAGATGAAATGATTTTAAGATTATACAATATTTAACTCATAAAATATAAGTTTTTTGACTATTTACGTGTGACTTATTCCCTTATGACCCGTTACGCAACTAACAAAATTAATAAGAAGCTTCAAAATCGCTCAGCACGTTATTTATATTGTTTATAAGACCGTTAAGTGTATGTAACGAGCCCCATGACAGTGCAATAATGTCCGTATATACTATACTCACAATGAGGCATATAAAAAGCCCAACTCACTTCCGTTTTAAGTGGCCCAACAACAACAACAACAAAAAAATGGAGCCAAGAAAAAGAAATGACGACGAGGCAAAGTTATAAATTAGGTAAATCCGCCGTCGACGCTCGGACCACGCGGCGTATGTGTAACGTATTTATTGCGTTATGGCTTATTATATAAGGCGAGGCGATGAATAGGCGATGAAAGTACCGAATAACCCCAATTTCACATATGTGAGTGTGTGAGTCACTTGTCGCCGAAACGGCGAATGGCAATCGAAAGTTGGAGCCCGTCGTTATCTTTAAAGTAATTCCTGTTGCAGGGTCATGTGGCAAGAGTTGTGATGCACTTATTGCATGTGTGGCATGCCTTTGGCTTGGCCCGAAGCTAACGACCATTAAGAAATGGCCAAAAGCGAAAGTCCGCATGCAAAGATTTAATGTGGCATGAGCCAACAAACAACAACCAACAACAAACAAGGGCCAAGTAATCAGCCGCACCTCTTGACGTGGCATGCAAAGTGCATAAGCAAAAGGGGCACGAGGAGGAGGAGGAGGATCAAGTGTTCTGACTTTGACCCATTGAACAGCAGCTGACCCGTTGCGGGTTTTCCTTTTCGATGATTTACACAATTGATTTAAGGACTCACCCACTTCTTTTCACGCTCCATCTTACTTTTTCTTACTCACTCTCTCTCTCTCTCTTCACTCTTTGCAGGATAATTACAATGTGCTGCATATTGCGGCAATGTATTCGCGTGAGGATGTCGTCAAATTGTTGCTGACAAAACGCGGCGTTGATCCCTTCTCCACTGGCGGCGTAAGTATTATCCATATACAAATGTACATACATACATATGTACCTTGAAGTTCACACTATTAGTCATTATTCTGTGGCACAACAAATGAAAAAGAAAATCAATTGAAACGGACAGATGGCGTCTATGAATATTATTAGAATATTTTGACTTAGAAAAATGTCTTTAAATACTCCTAGGAATATTCAAAAGATTTTATGGTGTGTATAATTGGGGACTGAAGATTGAATATATAAATATTTTATAGCCCAAGTTTCTTTTCCATCTGAAACCGTTCTTCTCTGATTTTCTAATTAAAGGCCTTCTTAAAATAAGCAAAAGATATTTTTCTATTCTATAACTTTACTTTGTTTTAAAGAAATCAATTGTTGAGCCAATTAATTCTTATTCAGTTGAGATTTACATGTCACAATACATTTAATTCATTTCTTTAAGTTTTTAAATTAATTTAAGCAAAATATATGTATTATAATTAATAATTTTAAAATCATATTTGAATGTTCGCCATTTTTCAAGATAAGTAGCCCTGAAAAGTAGGCAATAGAAATTTAAATCGAATCAAACTTGGTTGACTCCAATATACCATCTAAATAATTCGTTCTTTTAAATATTTCACGTGCCAATATTATTAAGTTCCTTTCTCTAATCTCAATCTTAAGTCTCACATCTTTCTTAAAAATCGATGCATATTCGTTGACTGCCGTCATTTGATTTAATGACGTAGCACTTTAAAGTCCATTAGATGCATTTTTGAGTGCAAAGGTCAGCGTTAAAGATGTGCCGCATGTTGCATGTGACTTTGGCACGTTAGGGGCTAAGGGGCCAATTAGTGGCGACAAGGTTAAGACTTAAGCTCAGCTAATGTCGGACTCTCAAGGCCTCTAATTAAAAAAAGCTCAAAGGAAAGAAAAAAAGGAACGACTCAGCCAGGGGCTGGCTGCCATTCTAAGGTAAACAAACTGCGGTTACCAGGCACCCTCTGAAAGGAAGGGGCACGTATGACCACATAAGGTGTGGTTACTAGTGAATTATAAAATTTATACAAGTCTTGGTATGATATATAAAGTTAATTTAATTATTTAAATTTAGTTTAAATCTAGGACAATGAGATCATACACTTGACAAAATTAAAAAAAAGGTAGTGTCAATGTCAATGATGTCATACACTTTATTTACTCAGAGAGGTAACTAAATTTTGCCAGTTAGATTGGAAACCTTAGTTTTTGCAAAGTTCGAAACGTTTTCTAAACAAATTTATTTTTTTCGTGTTCTAAAACAGGGTATACTTCAGTCGATTATCTCGCTACATGTTATATTTTTTACACATTTTAATTTTTTTTTGCCGCAATGTGAATGACGGGGCGTGGCCAGCGCCTCTTAGCCTAAATTACTGATGTTTATCAACAGGGTACTTAGAAAGTTAGAGAGAGATGGCAATACTAAGCACACAGATACACCCACACACACACACACACACACATACTCATTCATGCAAAGGCAGATGTTAACTTTTGTTTTGGCAACAGCCAAGTTTGAAGTGAGTGTCTGCCTCGTGTGCGTGGCAATTTACCAACAACATTAACAACAACAACAACAACAACAATATGAACACCTAGGTATAACACCTACACTCTCCCCCTCCCCCTCTAGCCACCTATATTTGGTATAGGCCTGTCAGGTGGCAGAGAGCAGGAAATACTGTTGCTGTCAATCTGTGATATGAAAAGAGAACAGAAAAGAAAACAGGTAAATGACACGAAATGTGCTTATAAGCCAAAAACCAGAGCGTTCTTTCATTCAGTTGCAATTCGGATTTTGAAGTGAATAGTTTTTGGGTGTCATCTCGACAAACACACACACTCACACACACACTTACACACATTAAAAGTGTTGCCAAAGCAAAGATAAGTGCGTGTCAGCCACAGTGTGTGCACACTTGAATGATAATAATAATGATTACGACTTTATTAACTTACATATTCCTCATTTTCAGTCACGATCACAAACTGCGGTGCATTTGGTGTCCAGTCGTCAAACGGGCACGGCGACAAATATCCTGAGAGCTCTGCTCGCAGCTGCTGGCAAGGACATACGCTTAAAGGCAGACGGTGTAAGTGTGACCACATATGATTCGATATAAATATATGTACTATATGAAATGGAGCCACAAGTGTTGCCAGAACTGCTGCTGGTAAATGGCCAAGTTATGAGTTACAGCCAGTCGACAACATTATGCTCAAGTACACTCAAAGCTGGTGCCAGGCGGTGCCAACGTAAACAAAAGTTTAATAAAATAAAATAAAACAATACAAAAAGCAAACAATAACAGTAGGCATATATTGTACATACAAATTGTGAAAAATCGATATGCAAAATCCCCAAACGTAAATGCATTCAAAAGAAGAGAAAATAGAATAGACTGAAAAGAAACTAAAGCCCAAAAATAATGTCAGAGCTGTTGTCTGATTAACTTGCATTGAGCCCGGAAACCCGAAAGAAATCAGACAAAATGCGGAACTATTTGTCGCATCACGTGCTCCGATATTTCCACAACGCACGCGACGTGCGCCAAGTGCATAAATTTCGACTATCCAATAAAAAGAATGGCGAAAGGGAGGGGAGGGAGGGGGAGGGAAATTGTATACCTAGTGGGGTCGATTGATTGTCTAGACAAAAAGACTTGGTAAACGGCAAACTTGATTTAAATCAATTAGATAGTAGAACTCACACACACACATATAGTATACACCCACCCACACACACACATTTAATGGCACTGTCAGACAAAATTAGCTGGATAAGGTATTTAGCTATCATCTTCTATTGGCATTTGAACCGCCGATTTGCCCCAACCCATTTCCCATTTCCATTTCGATTTCGATACGGCGAAATAGTTGAACCAACAATGACAATGGCACGCACTCGGGGTGCTATTTCCTATAGATATAGAGTCGGTATTCCAAAGTATCAGAGGGCGCTCAACTCGTTGCCAACAACAAACACATAATAATAATGTACAATGAGAGGGGAAAAAGATGAGGAGAAAATAAAACCAAAAAGGGGGTCACAAGTTGCTCTACAACTTGATTTACTTTGCCAGCTGAGCGAAGACAGCACGACGAGGGTAATGGTGAGGGAAAACTGAGGGAGAAGAGTGAAAATGTGGAGGGGATGGGGTGGGCGCTTTTCATGCGCCTTTGCCAGTTCAAAGTTCGCGCGAAAAGTTGCGAACTTGGCTAAAAATAGCAAACATGCAGCCCGTTAACACTTGAGGCATGAATTGGCTAATTGGTTATTTATGATTATGTGTGTGTGTGTGTGTGTGCGTGTGTGTGGGAGTGTGTTTAATTATGCCAACTAAAATGAAATTATCTCTTTGCCTATCTCTTTTAAATAGCGTGGCAAAATCCCATTGCTGCTGTCTGTCGAGTCGGGCAATCAGTCGATGTGTAGAGAACTCTTGGCTGCACAAACGGCGGATCAACTAAAGGTAAGTCTCCTTTTATTATAATCATAACCATAAATAAATACTCACATATGAAAAGTATTATTAGATATGAGGGTGACTTATAGAGAAGGCAGTGAAGGAGAGAACATTACGGAAGAGGTAAAAACAAACTACAGTACTGATGCTATCTATCATTACTTTTTCCTACCTGATTTCCTTTTCTGATCTTATCTTAAAACTACTTCAGCTTAATCTCTAGATTGATTTAGACTGATTTCAGTGCTGTCAATCAAGAATTTGTCAAGGCAACAAATCAAAATGCAAATGAAACATGTGCCAGTTGTCCGAAACTGTGGAAATAAATCAAAGAAATATGTGAAATATGCAAATGTCACAGCTGATATGGCAACACTACGCACCCCACACAACTGTGAAGTGCGGCAACAACGCAATGAGCGAAAGCGTGAAAAGTGCAACAATGCAAATTTGCTGTGACTTTGGCAAAAGTTTGGCTTGCTTTCAATTTGCATGGCAGGACACACAACATAGCAAAAGGAGAGGAGGAGAGGGAGAAGTAGGTGAAACAGAGTCAAGAGCAGAGTGCGTGTTGATCAAATTAACCGAAAGGGGTTAAAGTTAAAGCTAAAGTTCGAGTGAGTTGACTTTGGCCAACAGCTTAGCACGCAATCGGCCAAGCCGGCTAATAAACTGGGTCAAATGTGTTGCGAAAACGCAGCTAAAAATTGAATAAGGAGTAGGGCAACATCTGAAGGGTTTTCAAGTGCAGGACAGGACTCAGGTCTTAAGGTTAACCTTGTTTTATGCTTGCTGTTAATTTGCATTTATAAAAATATATCAAAGGCTACGTTAAATGCAATTTCCTAATGCTCCACACCTTGTTCCATTTCTTTTCATGGCCAGGCAACAACGGCCAATGGAGACACGGCCTTGCATTTGGCCGCCAGGCGGCGGGATGTGGACATGGTCCGCATACTCGTGGACTACGGCACCGATGTGAACACCCAGAACGGCGAGGGCCAGACGCCGTTGCACATCGCAGCCGCCGAGGGGGACGAGGCGCTGCTCAAGTACTTTTACGGGGTGCGTGCCTCGGCCTCCATTGCGGATAATCAAGGTGAGTCGGAGATGAATCCCTGAGAGCTCGCTAAGAATTCTTGTGACTGCCCTCGCTAGATCGCACACCGATGCACTTGGCGGCGGAGAGTGGACATGCGCATGTCATCGAGATTCTGGCGGACAAATTCAAGGCGAGCATCTACGAGCGCACCAAGGATGGCAGCACACTGATGCACATTGCATCACTCAATGGCCATGCTGAGTGCGCCACGATGCTCTTCAAGAAGGGCGTCTACCTGCTTATGCCCAACAAGAATGGGGCCCGCAGCATTCACACCGCTGCCGAGTACGGTCACACTGGCATCATCAACACGCTGCTGCAGAAGGGCGAGAAGGTCGACGTTACCACCAATGTGAGTACTTGGCCAAAAGCCAGTCGAGCAAGTCATTCCAATTCCCTTTCCGTCTTCCCCTTCCAGGAGAACTACACAGCTCTCCACATAGCTGTGGAGTCGGCGAAACCCGCTGTTGTGGAGACCCTTCTCGGCTTTGGCGCCGACGTCCATGTCCGCGGCGGCAAGCTGCGCGAGACGCCTCTGCACATCGCCGCACGGGTCAAGGACGGCGACCGCTGTGCCCTCATGCTGCTAAAGTCCGGAGCGAGTCCCAATCTGACCACCGACGATTGCCTCACGCCGGTTCACGTTGCCGCGCGGCACGGGAATCTGGCCACAATGATGCAACTGCTCGAGGATGGCGGAGATCCGCTTTACAAGTCCAATGTGAGTGCAGTAGAAAATCACTAAATAACAGTAAGAAATTAAAATGATTGGTCAATTAATTCAAGTAAACCCGAATTCAGACTCGATTACAGTAGAGTCTCACAAATTGTGGAGAAAGTAAAAATTAAAACTCTACAATTCGAAATTTAAGTTTTAGGCAATATTTAATAAATTATTTCGGTGTTATTTGTTAAGTCTGCTTATATTTTGACTATAGGAATGAAATGGGATGAATTATTTCTATATTGCTTATTTACATGAGGGAATGTAAATACAGTCGAACTTCCCTAACTCGAATCAGCATTATTCAAAGAAAAGGTTCGAGCTATGAAGATATTTGACTTATAGAGTTATTTTCCTTACGTGTATTCATTTTACTACCACTCATTTAGCTCGAGTTAGAGAGAAATTCGAGTTATAGAAGCTTGAGTTATGGAAGTTAAACTGTATGATATTATTTTTTTATAAAATATATAAGAATATTCAAAATTCAAGTTATTATGTAGAGGCAAAAATTTTAAATCATTATAGTTTACCTTTAATATTAAATTTGTTTTTGAAAATACAAAAAAAAAATATTTGATTTATGCATGCTAATCACAAAATATTAAAAAACACAAAAGATATTCTGTTTTCTGCATACAATTTTTAAATCAATTTGAAAATTATGAAATTTTTAGGATTCAGGAGAGACGCTAAAATAGAAAATACAACAAAATAAAGTAATTCAGGGGTGCCACAAATTCATACAAATTTAAGTCAAATTCAAGCGAAAGCGATTTCTGTGGCACCCCTGATTATGTAGAATTTTTTATGTTCTTAACAAAATCAACATGTTCAAATAAGCCCAAGAGTGGTTCTAGTTTGGGAGACTCCACTGTATTCTCATTCCCACAATAATTTTCTCTCTTTCTTTATCTACCTGTCTCGTTTGCTCTGCAGACTGGCGAGACACCGCTGCACATGGCGTGCAGATCGTGTCACCCGGAGATTGTGCATCATTTGATTGAGACGGTGAAGGAGAAGCACGGCCCGGAGAAGGCGACCACGTACATTAACTCGGTGAACGACGACGGCGCCACGGCGCTGCACTACACTTGCCAAATTACCAAGGAGGAGGTGAAGATCCCCGAGTCCGACAAGCAGATTGTGCGCATGCTCCTCGAGAACGGGGCGGATGTGACGCTGCAGACGAAGAACGCGCTGGAGACGGCCTTTCACTACTGCGCCGTGGCGGGCAACAATGATGTGCTCATGGAGATGATCTCGCACATGAATCCCACGGACATCCAGAAGGCCATGAATCGGCAGTCGTCGGTGGGCTGGACGCCGCTGCTGATCGCCTGCCATCGCGGGCACATGGAGCTGGTCAACAATCTTCTAGCGAATCATGCCAGGGTCGATGTCTTCGACACCGAGGGCAGATCGGCCCTCCACCTGGCGGCGGAGCGGGGATTTCTGCACGTCTGCGATGCGCTGCTGACGAACAAGGCCTTCATCAACTCGAAGTCGCGGGTGGGACGCACTGCCCTCCACTTGGCAGCGATGAACGGATTCACGCACCTGGTCAAGTTCCTCATCAAGGACCACAATGCCGTCATTGACATCCTGACGCTGCGCAAACAGACGCCTCTCCACCTGGCCGCGGCCAGTGGACAAATGGAGGTGTGCCAGCTGTTGCTGGAGCTGGGCGCCAACATCGACGCGACCGACGACCTGGGCCAGAAGCCCATCCACGTCGCCGCCCAGAACAACTACTCTGAAGTGGCCAAACTGTTCCTGCAGCAGCATCCGTCGCTGGTGAACGCCACCAGCAAGGACGGCAACACCTGTGCCCACATCGCTGCCATGCAGGGCTCCGTCAAGGTGATCGAGGAGCTCATGAAGTTCGATCGATCCGGCGTGATATCGGCTAGAAACAAGTTGACCGATGCCACGCCCCTACAACTCGCCGCCGAGGGCGGACATGCGGACGTGGTCAAGGCCCTGGTCCGGGCCGGCGCCTCCTGCACCGAGGAGAACAAGGCCGGATTCACGGCCGTCCACTTGGCGGCCCAGAACGGACACGGCCAAGTGCTGGATGTGCTCAAGAGCACGAATTCCCTTCGCATCAATAGCAAAAAGCTGGGATTGACTCCGTTGCACGTCGCCGCCTATTACGGCCAGGCGGACACAGTGCGGGAGCTGTTGACCAGCGTTCCGGCCACGGTCAAGTCGGAGACGCCAACGGGCCAGAGTCTGTTCGGCGAACTGGGCACAGAGTCGGGCATGACGCCCCTGCATCTGGCCGCCTTCTCCGGCAACGAGAACGTGGTGCGACTGCTCCTCAACTCGGCGGGTGTTCAAGTGGATGCAGCGACCGTTGAAAACGTAAGCGAATGAAGATACAAATATTATCATATTATGATCTGAATAGAAGGAATGGTATTACTTAATGAGGAAAAGATATTAAATTACTCTTCAATTCGATTCAATAGAGATCATTAAATATGAAAAAGTGATGCAAAAATAAATCGAAAATGGATAATTCTTTTTACAGTAAAGCGACAACTCGATTTTTGTTTTGTCAATTTGAACATTTCGATTTAAGCCTCGATTCATTATTTCAATTTACATCACAAATATGGAATGTAATAAAAATAGCATTTAGGGATTTCCCTTACTTCTTTGCATTACCTTCTTTCTATAAATATAGTTCTTTATTCTCAATGAATTGTAATCATTTATAGTTGTTTATAGATGAGGGTTTACTTATTATACCTCTTTAAATCAGCGGTGGGCACGCAGTGGCTCCGGGAGCAACGACTGCTATTTTTCTGCCTATTCGGCGCCGTGAAAAGACTCGCTGTTGATGTTGTTGTAGTTGTTATTGTTGTGCTCCCGAATTCAGATTTTTCCTACTTACAGTCTCCCATTCTCAACTCAATCTGCATGAACATTTTCATATTCTTGATATATAGTCACATCATTAAGTTAAAATTTTAAAATTCCGATCACATCTAAAGTTATATCCCCTATTATTTGTTGGACAATTTTGCTAATAATTCCATATCATTTGCAGGGTTATAATCCACTCCATTTGGCTTGCTTCGGTGGACACATGTCAGTGGTCGGTTTGCTTCTGAGTCGGTCGGCGGAGCTCCTGCAATCCACGGATCGCAATGGCCGCACCGGCCTGCACATTGCGGCGATGCACGGCCATATCCAGATGGTGGAGATCCTGCTCGGCCAGGGCGCGGAGATAAATGCAACCGATCGCAACGGTTGGACGCCACTGCATTGTGCTGCCAAAGCCGGTCACTTGGACGTGGTGAAGCTGCTCTGCGAGGCGGGCGCCTCGCCCAAGTCCGAGACGAACTACGGATGTGCGGCGATCTGGTTCGCCGCCTCCGAGGGCCACAACGAGGTGCTGAGGTATCTGATGAACAAGGAGCACGACACCTACGGCCTGATGGAGGACAAGCGCTTTGTCTACAACCTAATGGTTGTCTCCAAGAACCACAACAACAAACCCATCCAGGAGTTTGTTCTGGTCTCGCCAGCTCCTGTCGACACGGCAGCCAAGTTATCCAATATTTACATAGTCCTCTCGACGAAGGTAAGTGCGACGAGTTACTGAGTAAGGGGATTCGTTTACTCTCTGTCTCTGCAGGAGAAGGAACGCGCCAGGGATCTGGTGGCTGCTGGCAAACAGTGCGAGGCAATGGCCACCGAGCTCCTGGCCTTGGCAGCTGGCTCGGACTCGGCCGGCAAGATTCTCCAGGCGACCGATAAGCGGAACGTCGAGTTTCTCGACGTCCTAATCGAGAACGAGCAGAAGGAAGTCATTGCACATACAGTTGTTCAACGATACTTGCAAGTTAGTATCCTTTAGTATCCATCTATGTGTTAATAATCTACTAAATTAAATGCATCTCTCTTGTCTTCGCGGGATTAGGAACTGTGGCACGGCTCATTGACGTGGGCCTCGTGGAAGATCATGTTGCTGCTGGTTGCGTTTATCGTTTGTCCACCTGTATGGATTGGCTTCACCTTTCCGATGGGCCACAAGTTCAACAAGGTGCCCATCATCAAGTTCATGTCCTACCTCACCTCGCACATTTACCTCATGACCCACCTGAGCATCGTGGGCATCACGCCCATTTATCCGGTGCTGCGCTTGAGCCTGGTCCCCTACTGGTACGAAATAGGCCTGCTCATTTGGTTGAGCGGCCTACTTTTGTTCGAGTTGACGAATCCGTCCGACAAGTCCGGATTGGGATCGATCAAGGTGCTCGTCCTGCTCCTGGGCATGGCCGGCGTGGGCGTCCACGTGGTCGCCTTCCTGTTCGTCTCCAAGGAGTACTGGCCCACGCTCGTCTACTGTCGCAATCAATGCTTCGCCCTGGCCTTCCTCCTCGCCTGCGTGCAGATCCTCGACTTTCTCTCCTTCCATCATCTGTTCGGACCCTGGGCCATTATCATTGGGGATCTTCTCAAGGATCTGGCTCGGTTCCTGGCCGTGCTGGCGATCTTCGTCTTCGGCTTCTCCATGCACATCGTGGCCCTGAATCAATCCTTTGCCAACTGGACGCCCGACGACATTCGCAGCTTCGAGAAGAAGAATAGAAACAGAGGCTACTTCAGTGACGGTAAGTCCGAACGTTTGCTTTGCTTCTGGAATTCTTAATCCATTCCAACATATCTTAATTACAATCTTTGGTTTCATACCTCTTTGGTTTGTTATTACTATATTTATTTGACATTGTTTCTCTGTTATTCTTTGGAATGTTTTCGCAACATCCTCGTTTTTTAAATGTGTCTTGATAAGTATCTGTATCTGCCTTGAATGAAACTTTGTGCTCAATGTTCCACCTACAACTACAACTACAACTACAACCACAAAATACAACAACAACAATTGCATGCCGTACAACAACAACAAATATCCAAAACCAAATACTGAACCCAACCTCTGTCTCTTTGATGTCGTCATGTGCTATTGAACCGAACCGAACCCAATCAATCAACCCTCTGCCCATATCCCCAAATATTTATCCAACCAAAATTAGTTCTAATATTAATACCCATTTTTTTTATCCGTAATCCCCCTTAAATGCTTCAGATGATATGCCCACCCCACGTCCCCCGCCCGTGGAGAATTATGTCGATAGTCGCTTCAGCGAATTCCGACGTAAACACAAAGATGATCGTAAGTCCCGTAACGTAACGTTAACGTAACGCAACCCAACGCTTCCTTCCTTCGTTCAGCCTTTTTGCATGGGCTCTCTCACATATATCAATGGATACTATATCTATATATATTGTTCCCTGCCTTCAATGTTGTGTGTAAAAAAGTTTTTATTGTCATTATCTTATTTTCCAGTTCTATGGAAAAAGCAAATGCAACAAATTCCACACATACTCGTACTACTACTAAATACTACTACTACAACTACTACCGCTACAACAACAACTAATAATAATAATAATAATAATAATTAAAAATCTATCTATTGTTGGCCTTGTTCTTTAAGTTCCGTTCCTTTCGTTTCGAGGCATGTTTTATCTTGGTCTTGGCCAGCGGATACGTTCTATGTTTTGTGCATTCTTGATGTTGTGGATCAATGTTTATCAAAATAGGTATCATAAGCTACATTATTATATTGCATTATTTAAGCTTTTCATTTACTTGAACTTTTCCCTATTTTTTAAATATTTTAAATAATGTCTGCATGCATTTTATTTTTAATTATGCTTTAGGTTTTTCTTAAATTTAAGTCAACTATTGTTTAGTTGAGTTAATTAAAACTTTTCCAAATGCAAATAGATATTATAAATATGTATATATAAAAAATTATAGAAACAATAGTGAGTACAGTAAAAAATAGTTAAATACTTTTGAGAACGAACTGTTACTCAATTTCTTTTACTGGATTATAAATAATGAAGGAAATATTAGGTACAGATATTCATTTTTTTAGATGGAGTAAATATAATATTTTTTTAAAACAAATTTGATGATGCTTAAGTTCAGAAAATATCAATAATGCATTAAAATAGAATTGTTGTGCAATAAATATTTTTGTCATGAAATTTCTTTTAAATTTCAGTAAATAGAATACTGTTTTAGTTTTCAAATCTGACCAGAATTTCAGTCAATATTCTTCTCTGGAGCTTTCTATTTTCTTAAATTTACGAAATACTATATTTTTTTAAAGTTAAGTTGATAAATTCTATTTAACGCCTAATGATTTCTATAATTTCCTCATTTTAAATTTTGGTTTATAATCATGCGCAAAGATGTAAAAAGAAAATCGAAAAATAACTCAATTCAATGCATGTTGATGTTCTGCAAGTCGCAAGCCAAAAAAGATCACAATATATATGTATGTGCATAATCCGTATATATATATATATATATATAAACAATAATCAGTAATTCATGTCCGCCTGGTTGCCAGGGTTGCCATGAAGCTTGAACTTCCGCTTGCTGCCACCCACAAAAATTCTGCACAAAACGGCGAAACGAATCATATGAAGAGAAACTCGCCATGAAAGATCGAATCGATAATTATGTGTGTTGGCCGATAAAACCTATACAAAGTACTATATAATTAGTATCGAATTGAAATGCGATCAGCTGCCTGAAGTGTTGCTGTTGTTGCTTTTGCACACACGCCTGTGCCATCTATCCATATACCAATACCAATACCAATATCAATATATCAATACTATATCCTTATCAATCGTATCAATGCAGCAATCCAAGCAAGCAATTACTTTCGCTCACACAGTTAGTTTTGATGTGCCTTTATTGTTCGTGTTACAATAATTTTGATATATGTATGTTGCATACTATAATCGTGTAATTGTAAAGATCTATAAGATATATAGTACAATAAAAGTTCGCTGTTAGGACCCATGACACCATTTCTGGCTTTCGAGCGCTTGTTCTTCGCGGTCTTCGGACAAACGACCACCTTGGACATCAATCCCATGCGACATCTGCGTCCCGAGTGGACCGAGGTCCTGTTCAAATTTGTCTTTGGCATCTATTTGTTAGTGTCTGTGGTTGTACTCATTAACCTGCTAATTGCCATGATGTCGGATACTTATCAACGCATTCAGGTTTGTATTGACAATCGCCACTAATTACACGCTCTCCTCCCCCCTCTCTTTCTCTTCTCTCTTCCCCATTATTAAACTTATTTAATTGAACCTTTTTTAATTTTAAAACAATTTAAACTCTTATTGATTTGAAATTGAAATGCTGTGATAACAACCCCGTTGACCGTTTGATACACAAATTGTAACGTAATTGGGCTTTAATGTTTATTGTTAACTTTGGGGTTGGTCGATTGGGCCAAATCAAATCAACTGCGAATTGAATTGGGCGAATTGACCAACCGCATGTCAAATGGGCGTGTGTTATCTTTTTATTTTTCAAACGGAAATGGAATATTCATCGTGTGCGCTGTCTCCGTATATCATAATTGGGGGTTGATATCTGGATTCGTGGATATTCGGTATATTTTATGGTATTTCTGGTATGAAATTATATATATGAATGTGTATGTGAAACGGAAATGGAAACGATACGACCCGAACCGACTCACAGTGCGCATGAATCCGATAACGTCATTCGAGCTACTCTTCTTCGCCGTGTTTGGCCAGACGCAGACGGAGCAAACGATAGTTGACAGAATCAAAAATTTAGCCGTGCCCACTCAACCCTATTGGGTCGAGTATCTGTTCAAAATTGTGTTTGGCATTTACATGCTGGTATCGGTGGTTGTACTCATTAACCTGCTGATTGCTATGATGTCAGACACCTATCAAAGAATCCAGGTAGTATTGCTAATGGCGCTTCTAATCAAATTCGTTTTATTCAACTTTCTATGCTCGTAATAATACATCATTTATATTATATTATAATTAATGTGTAAGCTAAGTCTACTATATTGAATTCTATATTGATTAATCTTCAAGTCTTTTTCAGCAAAACAACGCGAATTTTGTTTATAAATTTTAAGCGAATATTATGATAATAATTTCAAAAAAAGTTGGGAATAGTTTTTGAGATTCAGACTGACGAACATGAACTGAAAGAAGCAAAGGGATATGTCCAAAGAGAGAAGATATGATGAAGTAAAAGAATAGTCAAGTGAAATAAATATTTGGAAAGTAAGAATCAAAGGGGAAAGTCCAAAAGATCGATAAACTCATCAACACCTTAAATGTTTTCTGATGCAAAAATTTAATGGATGTAAGAGTAGAAAAGATAAAAAACTCTCAACTCGCTTCTCTCCGATACAAAGTTGTTGATCCTTAACCTGAATACTTCTAATATATTTTATATTTTTGGCTGAATGAAAAATGGCATTTTTTGTAGATCCATCAACTGCCCAGACTTGCATCTTCCAGGTTTTTTCAAGAAAAAAACGAAAATCTAAAAATTCTAGCTGTATCTGTGAGATACACTTTCGTCAAGCAAAATGTATCTTGCAGATAGAATCACTGGCTTATAGATTAGATACAATTAGTGTGTGCTCTAGCTCTAGCTCTAGCTTTAGATACTAATTAGCGAAAAGTGCGTAGCTTTTGTGACCAGTGCTGAGCAATTTAGCGAAATGCCAACGCCAGTGTTGGCAAATGCATGCTTTACAAATTACCGCTGCATGTTTCTGTGTCTATGTCTCAAGTCAAATAGTACTATGAACTGAAATATACCAATAAAGGCGTAAGGTTTTGTATAGCAATTTCTCTAGAGAATTATACAGATAGATATATGAAGCATATATATCTTCCCGGCTAGAAATTGTTAAGCAAAACAAACGTCTACATTTGCATATTTCCCTTATTGAAAATCCTTTTTTGCAGCGTGCTTAAGTTAAAATTTAATATCTAAAAAGAAAAACGAATTTAAAATTGTGAAATGCTTAAAAAGACTCATCATGAAACTCATCTGTGTAATTGTGTTCTTGTTTCTATTCTACTCATGTCTCATCCATCTGCTCGCATATCACTCCAATAACAATTGTCGTCATATAATAATGCAATGCCTATGAAAACCTATGAAATACTAGGCGCAATCCGACATCGAATGGAAATTTGGTTTGTCCAAGCTTATTCGCAATATGCATCGCACCACAACAGCGCCATCGCCGCTTAATTTAGTTACCACCTGGTTTATGTGGATCGTCGAGAAGGTCAAGGTAAAAAATGAAATATTACAATTAAAAAAAACATTTATATGGAATCAGAACTCGTGTAGTTGCTGACCTTTTCTGCAAACCATTTAAAGCAATTTGGCAACAACTGCAAATGGATTTTGATTTTCAACGTCAAAGGAATGCTTTAAGTGTGTTGCCCTGTTTGTCGCGCACCGTGGCACCCTGTATTTTTATTCTGATATGTAATTGCACACTTGGTCACACTGTTTCAACTTTTGGTTTTCCTGGTTTCTTGTGTTGTTGAGTTATGCTTTCAATGTTTAATCGTATTGTGTCTCTTGTCTGTCTCTGTACGTCTCGTCTGTCACGTGTCCCGTCTCCCTCTAATGATATGAACGCCTTGACATAATTCACACTCGCCACCACAGGCACGCATGAAGAAAAAGAAGCGTCCAAGTCTGGTTCAGATGATGGGGATACGTCAGGCCAGTCCGCGGACCAAGGCTGGCGCCAAATGGCTATCGAAGATCAAGAAAGGTGAGCAATGTATGTATCGCAGTTCTACGAGTAAGTCCCCTCCCCCGTCCAGTTGCCGACTAAGAGTTTTTGTAGCTACAAGCGATCGTCTCTCTCTCTCTCTCACTTACTCTCTCTTCGTATGATTATGACTCTCTCTTTTTGACAACTACAGCTCGTATCTCAACTCGACTTAATCTTTCTTATCTCAACAATTGGCGCGCTCTAGCTCAAAATTTCTTTCACAACTCTTAACTTTCATTGATCAAATATAACTAATAGTGTTCTATTCTAATCTCTCAGACTCGGTGGCCCTCTCCCAGGTGCATTTGTCGCCGCTTGGCTCTCAGGCCAGTTTCTCGGCGGCGAATCAGAATCGCATCGAGAATGTCGCCGACTGGGAGGCGATTGCCAAGAAATACCGAGCACTTGTCGGCGACGAGGAGGGAGGATCCCTCAAGGACTCGGATGCGGAGAGCGGCTCGCAGGAGGGCAGCGGTGGACCACAAGCTCCGGCTCAGGTGGGAAAGGCGGTCAATAAGGCCAATTTAGAGAATGCCTTCGATAATTAGAGATTGTTGTTACTATTTTAAGACGCCTTAGGCATTTGCTTCTTTTACTAAACGTGTTTCGATTGCAGGTCTAAGCTTCAAGATCATCTCTCTCTGCTACTGTTCTACTTCCTCTACTACTTCTACTCTACTCTATCAATATCAATATCAATACTTCCCCTCTATATTCTTCCCCCCAACACCATCTAAACTCTCCCATCTCGACTGTCTTGCCTCTTCTGTACTTAAGCTCTATTCTCTAAGTAACTACTTATAATAACTATAACTAAGCCGCACACTTGGGAACTTAATCTAAGCCTCACTTAATCTAAACTAATTTAGCTAGAATATTGAAATTGTTTTTGGTAATTTGTAAGCCTAAGCTCTATGATTTCCATTTTAATGAAGATATATTTTGTTAAGGAACAAAACATTTTTGATATGAAGTTCAATCCGAAAAGACAACAAACAACAACAAAACATGTTTTCCATAAATTAATTAAGTTTTTAAGTCCGTTTTGGACTCCGCAAAGTCATCCAATTTGCTAACTTTTTAACAAGAACTCCCCTAGCATTTTAATATTTTATAATTAAGCTAAACTCCATAATAATGACGATATTGATGATGATGATGATGTTAGCATTATTTATACTCGTACTTGGTAGTTAGTAAGATTTTAGCATTAGCTTTCACTTAACTCAATTTTTTTGTTAAGCTTTTGGTGTGTATGAAAACTTTATTAATTTTTTATGAAAATGTGGAAACGAATTAATTATATTTGTAATTCTCAGTGTAATACTTTTTCTTTATTAAAGCCCTTTTTTTTTTAACAATTGTACGCCTTGAATCTGTTATATGTATTTATGTGTAAATAAATAGTCGTATTTGAAAAAAAAAACAAGCCAGTTTTTAATTTTTAAATATTTAACTAAATAAAATATAAATTCATTGTTTTCAATTCAAAATGAAATTTTATTTTTAATACTGTATTTTCATATAACATTTAAGGTAATTTTCTCACAGTGCAGCCCGTATTGCCATCTCTATTAGCCAGCTATTAAACCGAACAAGTATGTATGTTTGTCCTGCTCTTGCATGGTGCTTGTCTTGGCTGTGACTTAGTTGCTGTTGCTGCCGCCAGATGCCGCTCTGCACAGCGCCATCTATGGTTAGACAATGGAAACTCACTGAACAGCATTTCCTTGGCAAATATCTTTTGTGAAAGTAAAAATGTAGAAAATAATACAATTTTATGAATTACAGAGTTTTATTTATTTGTAAATATTTATTCTTAAAAAAAGTCTGGCTAAAATCTGTAAGGAAGCTTATGAGAGCTTCCAAAATAATTATTAATATTAATTTTAAACTCCTCTTTCATTTCATCAACCATTAATTAATTTTATATTATTTCCGATTCAGAAATTATGGGAAACTAATCAGTTGCATAACAAGTTGAAGACAAATGACTTGGATTCGGATCAAGCTACGTAATATCAACTCATTGTAACATAATTAAATATTATCTTGGAGTGAACTTTGTTGATTTCCGATTGGAATTATTGAAATTGCAAGTAATCAACAACTTTAGCAATTACTTCAACATACACACACACACACACGCGTTTCACATACTCGAATTGACCAAGGTGTTGAACTGGTCAAGTGAATTTTAATTTGGCTTTAACTGCAGCAACAGCAACAACAACAACAGCAACAATTGCAGGTGTCACATTTTGGTTGCAAAGTGTTGAAAATTGCAACTGGTCGGGAAAACTGGTCAAATTGTTGTTGTTGTATTTTATTATAGATAATTGCCTTTTGCTGCTGTCACTTGATTGTTGAATGTTGACATTGTTGTTGTTGTTGCTGTTAAGCTTGTTATATTTTTAGCCCGATAAGCAAAACAAGTTGCCAAGGTTTATGACCACAAGCTTGTCAAATATTGTTACAATTAGGCAGTTTATAAATTTCGTTGCTGAGTTTCAATGATTTGTTCGTCTCGTGTGTGTGTGTGTGTGGTCGAAACAGGTTGAATGATTAATGCCAAAACAGCATCTTGGCCACTTTCCACTTGGCTACTGGAAAAACTAACGATCGTGGTCGAGATGGTGGAGATCGTAGTTGAGACAGCTGCATGTTAACTGCAAATAAATTCAAATTCAAATTCAATAAACTCAATGCAAATGAATGAAATTCGTTGTCCATCATTCATCAAATGACCAGGCCAACAACACTCAATGTGTGTGTATGTGTGTATGTGTTGTGTTGTGTTTGCACAGCAGGTGACATTTCCAGACCAGGAAAAGGAATCAAAATAAATTATTAAAGAGAAAAAAGAAGAGAGCAAGAAAAAAACAAGGTGAACACACACCCAGATGAACGAGACATGGAACACGACATGAAAACAAGTTGTAGTTAGTGGAGCTTGTGTTTGATATAGTACAAAACACTTTTTCATATCGAAATTTGTGATATGTTGTGATTAATGGCAAGCGACACAAACACTTAATTTGACGCCGAGTCGCGTCGCGTCGAGTTCGCTTGGCGCAGGCGCCTTGAGTTAAAAAACGGCAGCAAAACCCAACCAAACTGAACTGAAATGATCTGGTAGAGAATCAACAGAGATAAAGAGAGAGAGAGAGAGAGAGAGAGAGGGAAAGAGTGAGAGAGAGAAAACAAAATCAAGCATTATCTCGAGCAAGATTAATTATTGTAATCACATCAACAGCAGTGGGCCCCAGAGACACCACTGAGATCAGCAAAAAGTAAAGAGAAGAAATCCAAAAATGATCAATGATCATCAAAAACTGAGCGTTCGAAAAAAGTGTCTGTTGATTTTTATAGTGTGGTCTGGGGGCATACTATATGCTTACTTATAGAGGGTATTGAGGGTATGGGTTACACATTTCATTGGCTAATCAAGATGCTAATTTGAAGAAGATTAATTTGTGTTCGACTTTGCAGAGTTTGTCTGTCTGTCTCTGAATCTGTCCTTCTGTCCCTCTGTCTGTCTGGCTGCAAGGCATAGCCAATGAGCAGATTCACAGAGATTATAATCGGATATTTCATGTTAAGAGCAAGAGAAAAACAGAAACAGAAATCTGAAGGCTTCGTTTATTATTAATACACTCCCCACTTGATGTCGTAGCTCTGCGTATGTATTTCATTAAATACTTAGCATAGGATACACACACATCTATAGATCTGTGGTTGTTGTTGTTGTTGTTGTCCAAGTGACACGCAGATTAATTGAAATTTTATGAGTAGCGCAGACGTAAACAATCAGCGAGACCACCTTTTGCCAGCCCCTAAGGTCATAAGAGCCTGTCTACAGTCCTCAGTCTTCCGTCTCCAGTCTTCCGTCGCCCGTCTCCAGTCTCCATTGTGCAGTCACCTCGATCTCCAGTCTTCTTCTTCTTCAGTCTCCTATGTCTCTCTACAAACTCTTAACTTGTGTTGTAGCTGGAAATCTGTGACTGTCGTTGCTGTTTTCGTTGTTGCTCCTGGCACACAGACTGTGAAAAATGGCCTAAAAACTGGGTACAGTGGGTAAGAAATGGAATAAATTGATTAATAACTGATCGTATAATGATGTTAAGTTCCATTTAACTTCTCGTTATTAATTTCAGCACAAAATTGTAACAATCTTAGCGATATTTATATTTAAAATTAAAAAATAACTATTTTATTTAATCACTAGAGAATATTTGTTTACTCTTCCATTTACTTTATAGTCACTTATTTCACTTATATTTTCGTTTAGCTATTTTTAAAAACAATCCCGTGTCCTTTACTATTTACTTGATATTTTTATAACTTTTTTCATCTAAAACATCGTTTCCTTCATATATTTTTACACATTTTAAATGCTCTCCATGGTAACTTTATTTACATGCAGTCCTAGCAGATACCACTGTAGCCCCCACACTAATTGATAGACTGTGAAATTATTTGGCAATGGCAAGCAAGTGAGCCTCAGTGAGCAACTCCTGTGTTGGCCAAGCTGCAGTCGGTCATCAAGCCACTTGGACTTGAGGTCGGCACATTGTTTGTGCCTTTCTCGGTCTTCATTTGGCCGCTGGCAACACATCAGAATACGGAAAAGGAGAGGGGTGAAAGGGGGACAACCGAAACCGTCTAAGTGAAAAGTGTTAAAAAGTGCGACTTGGCTGAGTTTGAGCTTCAACTTCAGCTTCGGCTTCAGCTATGGCAAATTTAAAGACAAATGAGGCGGCATCAACGGAACGGCATTTTTGACATTTGCGAAATTTGAAATGTCAGCCAAAGCGAGGCGAAGCTCTTGACGAAGGTTCCATATTTTCAGTTTGCAGGTTCCAGTTTGAGTCCCAGTTTCAGTTAGTCACTTATCTGGGTGGGCCAAGACTCGAAGTCGGAGCTGAAGTTGAAGTCGCAGTACTAAATAAATGTTACGGTTAGTCGAATAAGTTGCGGGCCTTTAAATGAAGTCTCAGGTGAAAGGTTATTAATTTACAAAATTAAACTGGGTCTTTGTTGTGGTTGTTAATATATGTAGATTGGTGTTGTTGTTGTTGTTGTTGCTGGTTTTTGGCACGGCTCATTTGGTTTAATGTTGATCTGAGTAGGGGCAGACCGAAATGATGACAAATGAAATGACACTGACAGACGTTGAAACGAAAGCGGATGCGAAGACACAAAGCTTTCCTTCCACATTTCACAAAAGTGTCCAACATCTCCAGATCTTATGGAGGGTACAAATTTAAAATGCTCAAAAGGTGTGAAACAGCAGAGAGAGAAAGTTGTGAGATAAATTCAATATTCCACATATATTTCTAAGATATTATGATCCAACAGTTGCTCCCACAAAGACAATATTAGTTGTTAAATAAATATCATTAATTAGGCAGATATTCACATTACTCGTATTTAATAAGCTCACATATTCACTTCTTCAAATACTCACAACACATGAATATTATGAGTACTTGAACCTTTTGTTTAGTCTCTCGTCATTGCAGGCTAGGCTTTAATCGGCAGCTGAAAAATCTCGATTGTTATACAGAAATTGTTGGCAATTTGCGTTGTAACTTATGGCCAACATCAGTGGCACAATTAAAATCATTTAGAGGCCAATTACATTTCGTTAGCAGCATTAAAAATGGCCAAAACGATAGCCCGGGTCACATGAGAACAATTGCGTAATCGAAGCAGTAACATGGCTGGAAGGAAGACAGAGAGAGAGAGAGAAAGGGGAAGAGAGAGAGAGAAAACGATTTGCAGATGCAGTCGACAATTAAAATCACGAAAATGGCTGTTGATGTTGCGTTGTCCAGTTGTCCAGTTTGTCCTGTTCCCATTCCGAGTTGAATTCCCAGCTCCAACCCTGTCTCCATCTCCATCTCCTTCTCCATCTCCTGCTCCATCCAGAGTGCGTGTGCGTGCCGTACTGTGATTTGGCTTAAATTGGTCGCATTCTGTGTGTGATTCTGTGTGGAACTGTGTCCGATTCTGGCTCCGGCTCTGGCTCTCTTTGTAGCAGCTGGCCATTAGAGCCAGAGTCCAGTCCAGTCCCCAGTGCATGGGAATTTCAATTAGACATTTCTCTGGGAGGCTGCCTAGAGTGAAATGTTCCCACCACTTGACCAATTACGACCATTTGCTGAAGCATTTTTGCCAGCGCGTTGATTTCGTCCGCTTGCCGAATAAAATATAAATTCGTAAAAAAATCGAAAGAAATTACACATTGGCATCCGTGTGCCGCCTACGTGTTGAATATGCTCATGATGCCGTTGGGAAATGACGATAATGAAGTTCGGTTCGGTTTGCTGGCACCATTCAATTTTATACAAATTTGCTACTCTTTCTCCCAACTTGCGAGTTGCAACTTTCACAGCTTCTGCAGTAGACACAACTCTTGGCTAGCTGCTTATTATAATTTTGCTTTTTTTTTTGCTTTTTGTGCTTTGACCAGGCTCAGCTAGAGCTGAGCTACCATTATTGGGAAGCTGCATTTTTTACGCCTCCAAATCGAATAATTTGCGCATAAGTTATGGTCACAGTTACTTTACGTATTTTCGGTTTGTCGTGCGTGATGAATTTCCCTCGCTTACCGTTACTGCAAATGGAAATGGACATGGACATGAACATGGAGATGGAGCTAGAGATGGAGCTGGAGATGGAGACGGAAAATGGCCACGGCTTGTTGTGCTACCAACTAAATAAGCGCTAAGGCTGCGTCCGTAGCCACATCGAATAGGTCTGAATACGGCTTAGGGCCAGACTAAGGCTAAAACAGTTGCCCTTCGTCCAGGCCACAACAAACCAAAGCCAAAGCCAAATCCAAGTCGCGGCATTGCAGCCACCCTCGGTTAGCTAAGCAAATTTCACACTTTAAGCCAACTGGCTGCAAGAAATATGAAAAGCAACCACAGATCCTAACAACCCAAAAGCAATAATAACATTGCGTTCAATATGAATTTTCAACTATCGAAGTATTTCCACCCTATCCAAATGGATTATTTATAAGAATTTGAATGCAATAAGTATTTATGTCGTGTCTTTCAGATGACATTAAATACAAAATAGATATCTGCTATCCTATTTTGTATTTTTTAAATAATAGGCATTTTTATATATGATGTAATTTTAGTTTATATCTATCAAATATTATAATAATTCGTATATTTCATTATATTTAAGCAGTTTTTTAAATAATAAAATTTAAAGCATATTTTAGTGTACAAAATGTAAAGATATTCCAATTGCAAATCAATTCTTTCTCACATTTTTGTAAATACTATAATCCGTTAAGTCTTTCTCATAATACGGTCCCATATTTGAAATGAGCTTTTATTAAATCTGTTAAATGATTATGATATTTAGTTTAAATGCATTTGAGAAGCCATTTTAAACTGCTTGGCTGTGTTGAGAGCTGTGTATATTATTGAGTTCATTTTGAAATCTGTGGAATACCCTTTCCTACAATTGCTAAACATTCAACGCCAGCAAAGTCCTCATCTTCATCTTCATCTTCAACCTCGTCGTCGTCGTCGTCGTCTTTCATTCTCTTTGATCTTGTAGCGCCGATCAAATCGATCAAATGTAATTTTCGCAGCACGAACGTGCAACATGGCTAAAAAAGCGCCAAGTGCTGTGCCCTGTTTGAGTTGTTGTTGTTGTTGTTGTTGTAGCAAAGTACATTTACACCAATTGCACTGATCGATCTGGGTGTAAGTTATATGCCACAGCAGCGTCGAAGGCGGCAGCAAAAGGCAACCACAACCACAACCACAATCACAACAGCAGCAACCACAGCAACCACAGCAACCACAGTCGCAGCCGCCTTGGGACCGTGCCAAATTCTTAATAGTTCCGAGCTTACTATGAGAGCACACACAACAAACACACACACCACACTCACAGACAGAACTCAACAACGAGTGTAAACAATGAGAAGAATAGGAAGAAGAGAGAACCACCAGCACCACCAGCACCACAACTGCACATGATAAAAGCGTTTTGTGGCTTAGAGTCTCACTGTGGCGGTTTCGCTATAATTAAGGACTTTGGTGTAATTTGTACACCTATTTAGGATCGCGTTGATTACAGGCCGGCGTTTTATTGCTTTTGACACCTAAAGGGAACCTGGCCAAAAAGCTGCCCAACCGGACTGAAGATCTTGAGATCAAAAGACCATTTGGAAGCTGTGCGAATACAGTCAAGCAGAAAGAGCGAGAGAGGGAGACTGAGTAGAAGACAGAGAGAGCTTGCACATCTCTCGATCTCAATCTCAGATCTTGGGAGAACTTTGCCACAGTTGAAGTGGATTTATTGGCTGACGTGAGTATTTAGTGTTGACGGCATAGAACAAAAGAATTCACGGCAGCCGCTTCTCGGCGGTCACCCGCGCCTCAGGCTCTAACTCACACACATACACACATGCACACTCACACACATACATACAAACACACACAACACCTGGCCAACAATTCATTCATCCGTCCTTCCCAACTGCAGCCTCACATGAAGCTTCAGCTGATGGGAGATGAATTCTGATTCAGGTTGCATTCTTGGTTGGAGTCGCTCATTGACCGCTGATCGAAAAAGTCTTTGAAGACAAATACTCAAGATACCACAAAGAGATGGCAGAACAGTCTGAGAAGACAAGGCGCCAATAAATAAAAGGAGAGTGCAAAAGAAAATGTATTTAAACGACGAATTAATTAAAAGACCAGTTGGGAATCTAAGAAAACTATGACTAAATGTAGAAATAGAGATAGGGATAGAGATACATCTTATTTTAAGACAAACTTTAGAGTAAAAAACCTTTTATGCAGTCCAATATTTCATTCGTTCAACTAAATAGTAGTAAATTTAACAAGTTACTCAATAAATTAGCAGAATTCATCTGAAAATAAAATTATAATTTTTAAAAGTTAATGGGAAATTTACAGATGTGGATATAGACTAGATCAAATTAGATTTGTACCTTTCTTTCCTTTCCTCGTGATCTTAAATGCAAAAATATATAATTTTTAGTTTGAATTAAAATGTTCAAAAAACAAAATTGAAATCGCAAATTCGAGGCAAACAGTTTGAAAATGTTGTCATTAACACGACACGGTCGAATGGCATTAAATAATGGCCATAATTCATTAACAGCATTTAGACAGCCAGACAGAGAATAATAAAAGCAACAGCAACAACAACAACAACAACAAGAATAATAATAATGATAGCAACAACATTAGATTGTCGAGTCTAACAAATTGCATAAAATTATATCATAAATAAGTTGTCAGCAGTTTGCCAAATATGAGAGGCAGCTCGACTTAATCGACGGCAATTAGTTGCTCGTGGGCAATTGTGACACAGAATTCGCATACAAATTACATTCAATATATTGTCCAAATAAATATCGAATGGTCTCTCGATTTAGCGATGGTTATCGGCGTGAAAAACAATCGACCAAGTGTTGAAGGGGGGAAATGTGTGTGAAGGGGACGGAAAATTCATTGAAAGCTTTTGTCAACGCTCGTTGGGGGCGTTAATTCCACGAATTTCAATGCCGATTTTGTGGCATCCACAAAGAGACTGGAAGACTCTCTTCCAGCGAATTGAGCTCCACTCTGTGTTGTGTTGTGCTGCAGTTGCAACTTGCGGCCAGTCGCAACGGGTGGGCGTCGATTTTGACACTTGAATGTTGGCTTAAAAAATTGCGGATATGTCACATGATTTTATGGCTACAACAAGAGAGAGGAGACGTAGAAGAAGGAGAGCAACATGCCGTGGGGCAACTGTTAAATCATTCTTATATAAATGTTGCGAATCGCAACAGGATTCACAGTGGCATGACACTGCCACATGCCACATGCCACAGGCAGCTCTTCAGTTGAGAACTGGACATTCCAGCTGCTCACTTACGATGATTTCACACCTCGGGGAGTCCTCCCTCTCCTGCTAATCGAACCCGACTCACTTGGCTTGTTCGGGTACTCATACTCACACTCGCACTTACACTCACACTCCCATTCGTACTCCCATTCGTACATGACAGCCTTTGGGGGGCATTAAATATAATGGCAACAGTCTTCCTCCCTCCTTTCTCTCCTCCTTTTCTCCTTTATTTCTCTGTCATCTCTAATGCGCTTTAGCTGGTCTTGGGACCACCAGCTCGTGATTTGGTTAGTTAGTTAGTCAGTTAGTTGGGAGTAGTCCAGATTAACGCTTTTATTAGCCAAATGCACAAATCGCATGACAAGTGCACATCGCCTAAGCTGACAATAAGAATCTGGCCAATTCTGTTGGCCAAGAGTATTATGGTCTATTCAAAAGCAAAACCAGTTGAAATATTTGCATAAGTGTTGGCTCATTGCATTGGCTTTGAGATGCCGATGGCAATTACCTTAAAGAGTTGACAAGAGAGAGGAAATAAAGCTGACTTGGAATATCTTGTAGAAATCTTTCTTGTCTCCTATGGCAATTGAAAGAAATAAAAAGACTTTCTTCGTTTGTTAAAGTGTGATTTAAAATACTTTAATTAATTTTTCTATTTTTCTTTGGTCAAATTCTTAACTATTTATCTCTTAATGTATCTTCTGACTCTGATATTAAAGGAAATATAATATTAATTTTAATAATTATAACATTTGTCATTTTAGAGTTTGTGATTCCTTTTGGAAAATTTATTATATTTCTGTATATGATTTTTATTTTCTTGCTGCCTTCAAGTGTTAATTGTAGTTCAGATTTGGTAACAGTGCAATTGCCAGTTGCTTTAATTGACCTTTAGTTCAGTCTTGAAATCAACGAAATGACGGACGTGTAAAACAGAGTTATCAAAGTTGTTGACCGCAAATCAACCGCCAACTACAAGGCATAATTTAAATTTACAAATGAAGTTTTATGCAAAGGCCTTGAAGTTGGTGCCACACAGCCTCCCCTTTCCTCTCTCTCTCGCTCTCTCTCTCTTTCTCTCTCTCTCTCTCTCTCTTTGTCTCTGTGCAACACTTCAATCAAAACACAATTTGCTCAAGAAAAGAAACCTGTACACGCTTGGCGGCAAATGGCAAAGGCAATCGCAACAACTTCCTCATACCTGCAGCTTCCCTTTCCCCCTATTCCCCTTCCTCCCTCTACCCCTCTGCCAACTACCCCTTTTGCCCAAGGTCTGCCTCTTTTGGCCCTTGGCTGGGCCATATTCAGGGCCATCTTCACGTCGGCAACGGCATCCTTTGAGCCTTTTGCCAAATTACCGCGCATTTAATTTTAACTTTGATGTTGCATGCGGCAAACACTTTGTGTGTGTGTATGAGTGTGTGTGACTGTGTGTGTGTGACTGTGTGTGTGTGACTGTGTGTGTGTGTGTATGACACACAAATCCAGAGCATGAAATGGCGATAACTGGCAACTGAACTGGAAGCAACTGAAAAGCGCCCCCAATGTTGATAACTCAAACTAAAAACTGATTTGCATGTTGATTCTGATTTTATTTCCCACTTTTTTTAGCCTCATTCTGCGTTACATTTTAGCATAATTAGTATTATTTTGTGGTGGGGGTAGGGGGATTAACTCTTTTATTAATCGAAATGACCAGATTGGGGATCCACTCACGCGTCTGACTGTCATTGTCATTGAAAAGAGACAGATGAACAGCTGACAGCGACAGAGTTGCAGTCGCTTTGCCTTTGATTTCAGTTAGGGCTTAAAGGGGCAGAGGGCAGGGGACAGGGGCTAGACGATTGACCATTTTGGCTAACAAAGTTCAATTGTTTGGCTTTGTGTCGGATGTGTGGGCCCAACAAATTTATGGCCATTTTGATTGGTGTTTTGTGACGTCTACAAAAAACCAACGGCCAAAATTACATTTAGCCGCTCGTCAATTTGTCTGAAAAGTCGTCATCATTGTCGATGTGTGTGTGTGTATGTGTGTTGTTTGTTGGCAACGTTGCCATTGTCGTTGTCATTGTTGTTGTTGTTGTCGTTGTCGTTGTTGTGGTTGCCATTGCCGCTTTGCCGTTGACAACATGTTGTTGGCGCATTTCGAGCGGCATTATGATAATTTTATGGCAAATCATTTTGTTTACAACGCTTCGCTTCCTCGCTCAGGTGGGGCAAGTGGGGCTGGTGGTGCAGGTGTGTGGGCCATGATGTCGTTGTGTAGGCGTTGGGGGCGTGCCGCAAAGTTTACACAAAATGCTGTGAATGATTATCGATTTTACATGGCAAATTGCAGACAATATTTGTTAATAGCCACGAACTAACTCCACTTGCAAATAACCACAAAGGTGCAACACATTCGTGGATAATTTGCTTCCTATGGACTCTAATTTCATCTAAATTCACAAATATATTTTTAAACATAATAATAATAGTAACGATATAAAGGAAACTTTTCGCTGTATAATAATTTTCACAAGAAACTTTCTTAATATATTATTTACATTTCAATGGCAATTTTATAGCATTTTGTCGTGCCTCAATTGATATGCATGGAATCACTGTGGACGGCAGTACACGCTAGTGACGAATATATATAGATCGAAAGATATAGCTTAACCTAACAAAACCTTTCGAAAACTCAATTGATTCGCGAGATAAAGGGGTGTAAATGGGAGGGGCAACATTTCAATGATTGCAGCAAATGGGCCCTTGTAGTTTTTTTTGGTAAAATTTGTAATTTTTTTACTATTATATGTTACATACTATACAAAATACGAATAACACCTCAGTCATCCAAATCCTATCACGGTTCAAAAGATAATTAAATTTAAAAATTGTAGTCGCCTTGCGAAAAGAGATCAAAAGTCCAGTCCTCTTGTTTGTTTGTTTCTTTGAATGTAGATTTGTTCCCGATTCTACGACTTTGTATCATTATTGTATAGAATATTATTTATTAAATGTATTTTTAATTTTTTAAGACATTCTCCTAAATAACCGTTGGTAACTTTTTTACTTAGAGTCTCAGAGCTTTCAAAAGCCGTCGGTTGATGCGCAAGGCAAAAGATTTGCTAACCCGAAAGCCACTCACGACTCTCAGCTGGGGGGATCCTAAGAAAACCGGCCCCTCAGAGCCAAGAAGACAAAGTAGGCAGTGCCATAAAAGATTCAGTCAGAAGAAGAGTACACGTAGTCCGCTTGTCTCTGAACTGGACTGGTCTGGTCTGGTGCGTTGGTGGTCAAGGGGGAGTGGGAAGTGGGGGGAGACTGTGGACTGGTCCAACACTTTAGTTTTTGGAACGAGCGCTAAAGAGCTGCTGATGCTTCAGCCTCAGCCAAGTGAAGAGCCAACTGCAAACCAGTTTACTTAAATACCAAACAAGTTAACAGCAAACCACATTGCAACAACAACAACAACAGCAACAACAACAGTGATCACATTTGGCCAGTTGAACGAATCAGTGCCAACGAGGCTAAAAGGCTGGCACTAAGTGGAGTTGGAGGAGCCAAGTAACGCCCACTCTGACGGGGGCCTATGAGAAAATGGCTGCAATGTATTCTTCTTCTTTTTCCTCTTCCACTCTCTCTCTCTCTCTCTCTCTCAATTAAATCACTCTCTTTAACCGTTAAAGATAACAACAAAATTGCGTATCAATTTTCATGTGCCTGTAATTAATTTTACTTGAATTTCCAACAACTTTAAATGAGATTAACTAAAGTGAACATAACAAGGGAAAATGATGCGTGTGGTTTTTCACACATTTCTCTTTCGAGCGGATTTTCTTTCACTTCACGCCTTGCACACTGACTTGCGGAGGCGTGGGCGTAGGGGGCGGGTCCCGTGTCATTCTCCAACAATTTCGTATGCTTCTCCAGCGTCTGAGCTGCAGATCCCTTCGCATCCCAATGCAATTGGAAATGGATGGAGATGGAGATGGAAATGGAACTTTCTTTAACAGGAATTAAGCACGCTTTATGCTCAATTTTTTACCAACTCAACTGCACGCATTTAAATGTAAAATGTAAAATGTAAAATGATGCCGCATGTGTCTCAGCCTGGCAATGCTAATGTATCTGTATCAGAGCATATGAGCATCTGTATCTGTATCTGTATCTGTAACTGTAGCTGTATCTTTAGCTGTTGCTCGTTGAGCGTAAGATCGATTTTGAGTTGCCTTTCAGTTTGGCATCACATCCGTGAGGCATCATTATGTGTGGCATGTTTTGTGTTTGTGGCATCTTTAATCCCTTTAACAAATATGAAATTATCCGAGCTGTCATAAGTACAAAACTGTGAGAAAGAGAAAGAGAGAAGAGAGGGAAGATTATGATTAGCTGAACTGATTTCTCTTCTCAGTTCTTCATGGTCTTTACAAAGAACAAATTGGCCTCAACTTTGACTGTATTGGAAAGACTTCAAGTTAGTAATTTAGCAAGCTATTTATTGATATTTAGGATAATTATTGTTCATCAAAACTAAGCAAAAATTGCATCCCACAGGATTGTTTCTTAGATATTCTTATTAGAGAATATCACTTTTAATTAATTGGAGTATTACTTATTGTTGAAGTATGATTTCCACGAATTTTCATGGGGCTTTCCCAGGAGCACTTCAATGCCTTTCAATTTGCCGGCATCTTTCTGGCATGAAAGGCACAGATTTTGGGGGCATTATCAGTGCGTATGTAAAACGTAAAGTTGCCAGAGGGCAGCATATGAAGATGCCACAATCTGTGGCGCAACTCAATCAGTGTGTGGGGCAGGAGGGCGGGTGTTGGGGGGCGTGGCTAACGTGCCGCTGGCAATTTGCATACCAATTGCAGCGTCATACGTCAAAAAATGTGAAGTTTAATATAGAAAATACTCAAATCGAGTGGAGAGTGAGAGAGCAGGGGGATCTGAGGGAACTGAGGGATTCAGGGATTCATGGATTCATGGATTCGGGCTGTGGGATCAGGATGACAAGGACAAGTCGTGTGCGACAGTTGACAGCTGCTGCCTGCCACCGTTTGATGGCCAGAGTTGCCAGCGTGGGGCAGAAGGACAGACAGGCAGGCAGACAGACAGACAGACACCACAGGGAGGCTGTTGCACACACAGAAGCCAGAGCCACTGGGTGGTGGTGCCACTGGGATGTGGCGCCTGCTGCAACTGGACAAATGACAGCAAATGTTGCAGCTGCAATTGATGAATTTATGCGCTCGCTTTACGTTGAGAGAAATGTGTTTTTCATAACTAATTGAAATGCCTTTTATTTCTCTCTATCTCTCTCTTTTTTGGCCTCTCTTTCAATTAATATGCATTTGCAACAAGGACATGATTTCATATATATTAAGCGTATCTCCAGTAGTTGACCATTAATTCATAGATCATTGCGAAGGGGGATTAAAAGTACAACAAACTGTCAGACATTTTTATCGGCAATTAATCGTGTTAATCAAATGCCTTGTCAGCATCATTTACGCAGTCCAAAAAGATTCAAAGTGAGCTTACGAAATGCGTTACACGAGCTACACGACGAGTTGTTACTCACTTTTGATACCCTGTAATCAATGAGTTAAAGTAAAAGGGTGGTATATGTTTGTGAAATTACATATAAAACACTAAAATGCATTTCAAAATGTTATTTTTATCTGAAAGACACTTCTAAATTCTTGTATTGAATTGGACATATTTTTTATCTCTTTAGAGTTTTCAAGCATAGATTATAGGGTAACTCCTTCTCGACCAGCATATATATTCTCTTAGTTTCATACTTGACACGAGAGTGAAAAGCTTTTCTTTTCTTTATTTTGTATAAAGATTTTACAAGCCAATCAATCAATGACAGACGTAAAACCGGCCGAGGGCAATTTTCATTAGAAATTCATTGCATTTTCATAATACAAATTGTTGAAAATTAAGCGCACGAGTCAACAGCAACAACAACAGCAACAATGGCGTGAAAACAAGTGAAGAGAGGGGGAGGGGAGACAGAGAGGGATTTACGATATGGATATCGAGGGTATCAAAACTGGGGGTCAGGTCAATCATCGTGACTGCTGCCCGAGGGGCATTTGAATTGTGTGTGTTGGGCAATGGTAAGTGTAAGTCGTAAGTGCAACAAGAGCCAACAAAAAGCGCATTAAAAAGGTTTTTCATGCTCGTGCCACATAGAAAGTTGCAGTTGTCGTTGTCGTTGTTGCTGTTGTTGTTTTTGGCACTTATCTTGACTGGCATCTCAAGTTGTCATGTCAACGCTTCTGATTCTACAAATTTTTGGGCGCATTCCACACACTCATACACACTCACACACACACACTCACATGTGTGTGTGGAAGCTTGAAGTTGATTTGTGGCTACTTACGAGACTCGCAACTTGAGTTGCAACCACAGATTGATGTTGCACAGTTGGATACGGCTTGAAGTTGTAACTATACTTGCTGCTGTTTCTTTCTCTCTCTCTCTGACTCTATCTCTGTCTCTGTCTCTTTCTCTGTCTGCCTGAGTGATTGTCTGTGCTGCTTGTGGCAGCCGCATCAATGTCAGCATCAGTCGCCCAATATCATCAACAACGTCGCGTTCCGTCAGGTTGATTAATTTCCTGGTCTTGTGGCCTGTAAACTGGCAACCGTAACAAGAAATGCCAAAGGGGTAAAAAGCGGTGTGGGGTAGAGTGGGGTGGGGGTATAAACCAACTCTGTATTGGCATTTATTAAAAGCGGATTTAGTTAATGAGTTATTTTTGGTGGCACAGTTCGCAGTCCGGGGCTATTAATTATACTATACTTATGGATACACAACATCCACACACGAAACATACTTAATACTACAGTGCGGGTCGACACGCAGCTTGCCAAGGTTTTGCCTTGTTAATATGCAATGATTAAAAGTGTCATTTGTTATTGTTTCTGCTTCTTTCACAATCCATAATCCACAATACCCAATACACAACTGACAATCAACAAACGAAAGATTCTCACACAAATGGAATGCGGAGATAAAACAACAACGAAATCAATAAACTAAACTTAATTCATCATAATGAAATTCAACAAGAAAACAAAAATTGTCTTCTGAAGTTCTTTGATTTTATTAATAATTAACAAATTTAACTCGTTAAGAAAATTGTATTATATTACTTAGTTTACTTTAGTTTTTGTATTAATCAAAAAAAGGAATAACATTTTTTATTTAAATTAATTAAAATTGAATTTTGAAGTTAAAAATTCGTAGTTGATGTAATAAAGTTGATGTAATAAATAATGCCACATATTTATGACAAAAGTAAGAAATTTAATATAAAATTGAAAATATAGTTTTTTAATCATTCTTTTACTAAAAGTCTTTAAAAAAAAATTACATTCGAAGATGTTACATTTAAAAAATTGATTTTTCGTAGGTAAAAGAGTAGAATAAAAAAGATAATATTTTAAAATTAATAATAGTTTCTCCAATTTATGTACAGGCTTAATCTTAAGAAGGAAACATAATTAAATAAAATAAATAATAAATAAAAATAATTAAAGGAGTTTTCAAATATAATAACTTTTGAATTGTCCAAGTCATGGTAGAATTTCAGCTACGACCTTTTTCTATGATGAAAGATCGTTTGTTAAAACCATCTGGAGAAACTGAGTACCGGATATTTGTTAGTCAAGCAATATTCTCACTGGCTATATTTAAACAGTGTTCTCTGCATTGTTTTGTTTTTCATTTTTTGACAAATAAATTAACAGCAAATGACGCAGCGAAATTGTGGTAAATTTGTCGAAAGATGCGACGACGATCGACAGACAAAACGTTGCAAATTTCATTTATTAAACGGACAAAAAGCAACTGCCAAAATAATATTTAAAATTAATGTGTTTTGCAGGACAGTTGAGAACTGTGAACTGGCAACTGGGAACTGAGAATTGTGAAGTGAGAATAAGAGAACTGAGGAACTGAGGATGCTGCACCCACATATGAATGTCGAACTTCACACCTGTTTGTTGTGCGTGGCAACTGGCAACTGGCAAGAGGCAAGAGTCAAATAATGTCAACATGTGGTCCCTCGAGGATCCTGCTGTGCGCCGCTTGAGTCAGTGTCCGAAGAAGGATGCTCTGCATCCCGAACTCTCGATATCGAAATCGGTTTTATTTGTGTGTTTCTTCCTTTGGCCTTTTGTGTTTGCAAAACAAAACGACGCCGCTTTGTCTCCCTGTTGTCTGCCGTGACAGGCCACAAGGCAAAACAAGGCACAACAACCAAACACAACCAAACACAACACAACAAGACAACACACACCACAGCACACACCGCACACACAACAAAAGTGGCAATTTTTATGCACAGCAAATATGCATAAATATCTCAGAGCCATAAGCAAGTCGAGTTTATATGTATGTAGTTGCGCTCATATCCTATTTCCCATATCCTTTAAGGATATTTACTTATGGCTTTTGGCTTATTAATGACCTCACTGCTGTTGTTGTTGTTGTTGTTGCCTCATTGTCTGCTGAGACTCACTTCGATTGCCGTCAGCCCCTTTGAGGTCCTTAGCTCCTTTGGCTCTTTACTTTGTTATTTAGCGGTCTCCTGTTGTTGCCAGGATTCTGTTGCCATTCGGTTCTGTTTGTTGTTGGCCGCTAAATTAACAGAAATAACGGTTGCCTCTAAGCCCTTTACTAACGGTACCCAATGGCTACTGTGCGCGATTGGCTTTCAACTTGCCATTTTTATTGTCTTCTGCGGTCTCCGATTCGATTTTGAGTGGCCCAAACAGTTGAGACTTCTAATGTCCCAGGGGTGAAATCAAGTGAATGAAGCATGTGGAAAGTATTTGAAGGAGGGGAAGAGAATGAGAGAACTCTGGTATTTTAATAAAATTAAGATTCCTTTTGAAAACTTTTGAAACTAAATTAAATTTAGTCTTTCTTAAGCGTTTTAATGTCAGCTTTGTGTTGCTTTATAATTTATGTTGCCAAATTGTTAGTCCACTTTCGATTAAATCTTCCACTAATACAATATCCACAGTCGGAAAGGGTCTCAGATCTTCTCAGGTGCGAGGCCATGCCACTGATAATTTCATAAGAGTATAACCAACAAAAATGATTACCCAAAATAATTGGTGTACATAATTCACATAATCTCCATATTATTATAAGTGTTTCTTTTGCCCTTAGTCGATTGCTCGCCCTTTTCTTTACAGCCATAATATGCAGTCGAGGGTAGAAACAATTTGACTACAATTTGGCTACTTCATTGGCACTGGTCAGTGGCCCCTTATCACGCTTATCACTTACAATTGATCAACGAAAGGCCAGAGAAGAGACTTGGCCCACGTCTGGTGTCAAATTTGGGTGTTGACCACATGAGCGCGTACATGGTAATCAACGCCAAATTATTTTTGTTCTTCATACCGAAGGAGACGACGATCAGATCTGAGTGCGTGTGGTGTTGTGTTGCTGTAGTGTTGTGTTGCTGTGGTGCAGTGGTGCGAAGGTTGCTTCCTTCCGCAGCTGCTGCTGCTGATGGCAATTATTTCAGGTAGCCACTGGAATGCGGCCTATCTATGGTACAATATAATTTTCGGGTTGCCCCCGAAGAAGAAGAGGAACCCTGAAGACGACACCTTGCTTTTTGCCGTTGCGTAGATTACTACTGTAAATATTATTAAGCGAAGATTACAATCCCCTCTGGAATGGAATGGAACCGTTCATTAAACTCACTTTAGGCAATATCTGATTTCGTGTTCAACTCAAGTAAAAGTTGCGCATGCGCAGCTCTGGCGCCAATTGCGATGTCGACGTCGATTGTTGTTGAGGCCGCCATTTTGTTTTGGAGTTTTGGAGTACTCGAAACATTTGACAAGCTTTTTCCGAGTTGCCTTGCCACATTTATGCGGCATTTAAACCAACTAATTGCACACAATTTCCCCGCCACGTGAAAACTTTTGTGTCATGTTTAATTATTTCCACATTTATGTAAATGCTTTTGACTCTTTATTTCGGTGCCCAGCCCCTTTGGGCCAAGTTAAGCGCGCAATTAGGCCCCAAAATTGTTGCGTGTGTTTAGGTGCGCGTGAAAAAAACCCAAAAAAAAAGAATCAGACAACAATAAAAAAAAACAGTCGAGGGATAAAAAGTCTATGGAAAGTTTTTCCCGTTTGTCGGAGCAAATTCGTAAATTATTCAACAAACTGTCACGCAATATTCATCAGTGGCCCCGAAATCAGTTTGGAAATCAAAGCAAAAACGCTTAATGTCCATCGGACATCGGACCACACATTTAGCCAATTGATTGGAAATGTTGCCCCTTTCCCCGCCCCTCAATTCACATACAGATAATTCCACACGCACATGTAAAATGTTCAACAATTTTTGACAATTAGCGGCACTTTTCATGTAGACTAGTTCAGTGGGGAGAGGGGGGCATAGGCAATAAGGTTATCGGTATCGGTAGGTGTATGGCCCAGTGTCACATTGACAATTTAGGCGCAAATTTGTTTTAACATTCAACGCGTTTGAGTCTCGAATTCAACGAAAGCTAATTTCGTTACTTTTTTGTTGTTGTTTTTTGTTGTACAATTTGGAATATCTTTGTAATTTTGGATTGTATTGTGTGCTGTGTATCGCATCGAGTAGCCCTCGCATCTACACAAATGTATTTCCATTGTTAACAAATTGATTTCAGCATTTTGACATTTAAATGACATTTGAATTGTTTAGAAAGCGATTCGTTGTGCACAACTGGCAACAGAACGCTGAATTTGTGATGATGTTCATCAAATATTTAGAGATTGACTGTATACATTTATCTTTTAATATTTCATTAATTTAAAAAAGTTTGAAGTTTTTGAAAGAGTATCTAAGTTGAAAATTTGGAAATTAATTAAAGTTTTTAAATGAATACAATTTTAATACAGATTCAGATTAGAGGCCAAACAATGATAAAATTGACAGTCCGCAAGGAAGTCGCTTAGGTTTTGACAAAGTGTTTGAAAAATTGTCAATTTCGTTGTATTTTTACATCACTGCCTCAAAGCCTCTCTGGTTTTGCGCCCTGTAGTTTCTTGGTCGCATAATTTCAAAAGAGAAACGCATAAATTGATCTCTCAAAATTGAAAAGTACTCAAAAAGTATTCGAGCATTGCATAGTGCTATTCGCTGACGCATTCCAGTGACTCACAAATCGCTGGATCGATCGAAACAAAATAAAAAGAAGAATACGCAAAATAACCACATCCATAACGGCGCAGTCGTTAAATCAAAAGTCGTAAAAAGTTGACGCAAATTTGTGCCATTGAAAAATCAAAAAGAAAAACGACGAAAAACCGAAAGCTGAAAGCTAAGAAAAAATTCGAAATGGACCAAAAATGAATTTGTATCAATTTCTTTTGAAATTTACTGCCAAAATGCTTAAACATGGCGTCGATTTGCTTAAAGAAATTCCAGTGCGGGGTCGTCGCACATGAAACAAACCAGAGATCAAAGCGAACCAAACGGAAGGAGTGGGATCTGAGGGGTGGGGAGGCAGATCAAGGGAGGGGGATTGTATAATTTTCAATTTTCCACAATTACCGCGAACGACTAAGCAATTTTCCGGGGCAACAAGTACTGATACAGACAATGTAGTTACAAAGGGAGAAAGGGGAAGAGAGTGAGGGGTATTGGGTGGGCCGCACAAAGTGCAGATAAAATTAATTAAAATTTAATTCAATTCAATTCACTTGCGCCGGCGCGAAACACAAAGAGATTTATCGCTGATAAACGCGTTGAGAATGGCGAATGGCGAATGGCCAAAACTCGTTGGCTTGGCGCACAGATCAATGGAATGGATTGTACTTACTCCTTACTCCCCCACTCCCCCACTCCCCACCTCCTTCGCTCCCTATTCTTCTAGGAGCTGGGATCAGTCTAGTAGTTGTTGCTGTTGCTGTGCTTTGAGCCATTAAAATGCCATAAAATTATTAATTAAGCAAGTGCACAAAAAGCCAACGCCACTTGCCAGATTTATGGCGCACCCAGTGACGATAAAGTGCTTTTGGCCGGAAAATGGAAAAGCCAGGCGCTGATATGAACAGGCTGGCCAACAAAAGACCCCTCCATTCACCTCTATTCCCCTCCCTTCCCCTCCATACCTCAGAGACTCAGAGTCTGAGTCCAAGTGGATCCGTTGCCGCTGCTGCTGCTGCTTCACATGGAAGCATTATGGATTTTTAACGAGTTTTCAATTTATTTGCGCGCCAGTCGGGAAAATGTTTCGAGTGCTTTTCATACAGACACTTGACTATCAAGTGCTTTATTTTCTGCATTTTCTACGAATTTTTTTAGTTTTTTCTTATATTTTGGTATGACGTGACTTTGCTGTGGACTAGTCAGCAAAGAAGTCAACAGATGCTATGACAAATACAATGGAAATGTGATCGATATCTAGACTTGTGAGATGAGATGATAAGTTCTTCGATCATCTCTACTAAATTTCAAAAGAAGCGATTAATTTCAACAATTATAATAATCTTTAGTGTACAAATAAATGTGATATTATTTGTGTTTCCAATCAACAATAGATCACTTCTTTTTTGTTTAACGTCTTTTAATTCAACAAATCATTCTGTTGTAAAACTCTTAATACATCTAAGGACTGCCTTGATTGACTTTCACAACAATTCCTTTGTTTGTACTTAACAAATTGTGTTAACTAATCCATAGTTTCTGCTTGGAAGTATCGTTCAATTCTGGCTCCCTTATGACACCGCATGGCAAATAAGCAAAGAGCCGACAGAGAACCGCATAATCGACTTGTGGCCCTTAAGGCCAGAATCGTGTCTGCTAATAAAACGGCAAGAAAAGCGCAATAACAACCTCTACAATCGGCAGTAACAACAACAACAACAACAATCGGCAACAGACTGGCCAACAACAATAGTCAATAAAACATGCGGCAAATCATGTTTATCGCATTGATTTATGCATTTTTAATGTGTTGCTGTTGCTTATCGGCAATGCGCCTAAATCAACGTTGCCCCCAAAAAAAAGGCCCATCCGACGAATCCCACTTTCACTGCATCCCCAACATCCAATTCTCAATGCCCAATACCCAATACTCAGTTCAAAGTCTCAGTCTCAGTCTCAAGTCTTGGACGGACATTCGCTTTGAGCTACGTTAATTTTTAAATCTCACCGCCTGATTAGTTTGCTTTTGCAGCAATTGTGCGCCATCTTGATTAGGTCGGAGTTGGAGTCTGAGTCGGAGTCTCGGTTTCGGTCTTGGACTTGGTCTGGGCCAAGTCGTGGTGCATCTTTTGGCTCAGTGTAGTGTTGCAGTGCAGCATCAAAGCGAGCCGCCTTCGCCGCTGCCTTTTGTCTTATTAATAATTCACATTAACGCTTTGCGAGTGCGGCCAAGTTGCCGCCTTCGTTTCGGCCTCCTCTTTTGCGGGCCAGTTTCAGTTTCAGTTGCAGCTGAAGCTTTTCCAATGGCATTGCCAGAGTTGCCAGCCCACTCGTAATAATCACAGCACTCGCATCTTTTGGCAGTCATTTGGCGGCTTTTGCTTTGCTTTTGCTTAATTTTTTCGGCATGTTTTGACATAAATGCCGAAAGCGCACGAATGGTAATGCAATACCAAGTGCCTAATAACCAACCTGGCCAATAAATAAGGTGTGAAATAGCAAAGTGGGACTATTAAGACGGACACGAACTTCTAGTGCTCTCTGCGATTAAGTGCCACAGATACGAGTTAAAAGCACCTCGGAGCAAATGTTATTCGTTTTAATTGGCCAGCTCAGGTTATGGGAAAGAGACACAAAAAGCAGCTGAACTGCAGCTTAAATTACAATTAGGAATCTGAATGATCATTTTATAATTCATATTTAATGTGAAACATACTTTTCAGTGCTGAAGTCTTGAGTAAGCAATGGGGATAATGGAATGTCATTGAATGTCATTGTCTACAAGTTGTAAGTTTGCTCGACTTCTGATTTAATTTCTCTTAATCTTGAATATGCCTTAATCTGATTACAGATATTTTAGATTAATCAACACAAATGCATCTATAAATATTTTTAATAGCCAAGTCACAATATTTAACTTAATAGCAAACGCATAATTATAGTTATTCAAATTTACTCAAATGATTAATTCTTTGCTTTTTTGTGGTGCCGTCAATTTAATTTGCTAAATGACTGAGTATTTGATCCTCCCCAAAAGTAAGTTGACTTTTAACTGGAACGTCTGTCACATTTGCACGCCGTTTGTTTGTTGATTCAACTCCGTCTGTGTTTGCCCAGTTTCATAATTGCAGCAGGCGATACAAAAGGATTAGCATTGTCAGTGTGCTCATTTGCATAGGTAAACAGCAAGGAAGGAAGGAACAAACGAACCAAAAGGATCCTCCAGTGGGTTGAATTCGTCGCATGTGTCAAAAAGTAAACAACTCGCAATTTGCATAGGCAAATTAAAATGGATTTATGTCAGCGTATCGCCAGCAGGACAAACAATTTCCTCGGCATTAACTGGCATTAAGAAAGGACTCGCAGCTAGCGACAACAAAAACCGTAGCATACTTAGAGGTGAGTTGAACGTGCCACAGCCTGCTCCGAATAGAACTGAATTGGCTGGGATTGAATTGGATGAGTTTGAACGAGATTGAATTGGAGGCGCAGTTTTATGGTCGCTTCGGTGTGACGCTTAATTGCCAGCAGTCGAGAGTAATCAAGGAGTCGGCCCAAGGAGCACGTGAGGCTTGATTAACAAAGGGTTTTCCTTTTTCCCTGCTCAGAGATTTCCTCGTAAATCCATCCAAATTAATACGGTCAATGGGGAGTGGGAGGGTGGAAGAAGCATTCATTCATTGTGGTCATGTAGCATCTTAGTCGTCTTATATCCCTTAAATGATGTACACAAAAAAATGGCAGCGTAACGAGAAAAACCAAGAGAAAGGGAGCAGAGGAAGGCCATAAATGGATCAACTCGCTGGCGTGCGCACCTGAGGCCAAACAGGATAAACCAACGGCAGTCCAGTCCAGCAGTGGCAATAATAATAGCCAGGACAAAGAGTGCCGCCGTTTTATGGCCCAAACATGCGACGCAGTCTCCCCCACCCCCGTACACCTTCTACTCCCTCCCCCCTTGAGGGTTCAGGGTTCAGGTTTCGGTTTCAGCTGCAACAAATCAGTGCAAGGATTTTTTTACGATTAACTGCGTAATTGAGTCGTTTCGCAGAAGACGCACACGCAGGACATAGAAACGAGAGGAGGAAAGAGAGTGGGAGAGCGGGGAGGTGGGTGGAGAAAGAGAGGGAGATAGGGCAAAGGACTCGACACAGAGGAAATTTAATTAAACTGTAATAAAGCAAATCCTAGCAGTCGTCCCACTTACTTCTGGCCTCGTTCTCGTAATGAGAGCTAAATCAAGCTTAAGCCACTCCACAACTAACCGCCCACAACAACAACAACAACAACAACAACAACAACAACAACTCGAACAACAACAACAACAACAATTTGAGAAACAAGAACAAAATTGACATGAAACTCTCCTTTGATAAAGGTGCAGGCAATTGATGAAGGCAACATCTCAGATGCTGGGCGGGGCATAAGGTAAATAATGCAATACCCCACTCCCCCTCTCTCCACCACCCTGTGCGTTATGGCAAATTGAGGCAGATTTATCATCACAGCACAGTGGGTGCCATAAAAAAGTTTATGCCTCGGCAAGGTGAACACAAAAGCGGAAAGAAATTGCGGATAAGCGCCAAAGATGTGCCAGGGAATGCAAAGTACTTTACTTACAAACAAACACACACAAACAAATGTATCAGTATATTCTGTATGTGTGTGTGTGTGTGTTGCTCTTGTTCTTCTTTGGAGATGCTCATGGAACCGCAAAATGGCTGCTAAACTGACAAGCGAACTTTATTATTTGTATCTTTATTTTTTTATATTTATACCTTCCGCCCCCAAACCGTCAGTAAAAAGTTTTCCTCACCTCCCTCTCTATCTCTCACTCTCTCACTCTACCTCTCTCTCTCCCTCTTTCGTATTTAGACAGCCGCGATGTGTTGTTGTCTCTGCCAGTGGATGATGTGGCAGGCTCAGTTGTTAGTTGAAACTGCGCGAGTTGCAAGGACACAGATGTTTTTGGACTAAATTGTCCTGTGCTTAAGGCTGTCGAGAGGGTGGGGGTGGGGTGGAAAGGGGACCAGAAGTTGACTGTTCAATTTGCTGCGACAAAAATGGCAAATGTGTTTATGCGCAAAGATGTATGTGAAGAGAGAGGCAACAAGAAAAAGGAAAAAGATATAGAGACAGATGGAGATGGAGAAAAGGAAAGAAAAATATGAAAATAAAATTAGTAAGGTAGAAAGTAATTGAAAATATAAATTTCCAAATAATATTTATAAGACAAACACCCTAAGTATTTTCATTTTATATTCCTAGAACTACATACCTCCATACCTTAGAACTACATGTGTTTTCTTCAATTGTGTTTTGAAGTAATTTTAGTACATTTAATTTTAATAAACAAAAACTATGAAATTATGTTTTTCTTCCAGCATCTTTTATATATCTCAGTAACTGAATAAATTTCTCCTTTTGCCACATTCGTAAAAGCTTAACTAAGTTAATGCAAATTAATAGGTATTCAAATATAAGTTTCATATTAAATATTTTACAATTGCCTGGCATGCCAAGTGCAATTAGAGAAAGCAATTGAAAACGAGTACTCGTGCTATCTCTTTTGCATTTTTCACATGTTTCACTTTTAATTGCATTTTCTAGGCCGTCAATTTTCGCATCAGATTGAAATAAAAACTCGCCAAGTGTAATTTCAGCACTTTGGCTCTTCATTACGTGGCTGTAATTGCACGTGAATGCGATGAATACAATCGTATTCGTGTGAATGCATTTGACCGTTGCAATGCGAATACAAAAACTCTACATTTTCAACACTCACAAACGGCGTCAATTGTTGGATGCATGAAACTAAGAAATTTCCGCTGTCATATAAGTTGCAGTTATGATATGGATATGAATATGGTATGCTATATATGCCATATATGGAGTGCCATTTGTGAAAACCTGTTAATTATTAACAATTTTTGCCTCGAGCTAAGGCCTCTGCGTGTCTGTAATTAGCTGCATTTCCATTGAAAAGCTGCCGCAATTAAAAAGAGGCCAACACACACACACACACACACACGCATCGCCGACAAACCGACAAACCGGCGAAACTCAAAGTGTTCAGTGCAAAGTGTTGCCAACTTATCGTACAAAATTATGACACAGAAACCAACAAACGCAACTGATGAAGAAGAAGTAGATGAAAGAGAGAGAGAAAGAGAGAGAAAAGTGCATATCTATAGAGCAATATAATAGAACTAATGGACCACGCTTCAGTGGACTTCACAGTCGAAGGCGGTTCGCTTTGAGGAAGTTCGAGTTCGAGTTCGAGTTACCAATCTGCGACTCTGCAAATAGAGGTCTATTGCCACATGTGGCAATTGCAACTAATTGTAGGCCAGCTTGCATTGCTAACTGTATTGCAGATGCGGCTGAGATGATTTGAGTACAGCGCCAAGTCAATTGTATGAATTGCCAGTGGCTTAAACAAATCGAAGTTGCTCTTGGAAAGATCATAAAATTATATTAAATAAAAAAAAAAAATTGTTGAAAATTAAATTAGAAAAAATGTTCAAAATAAAATTAATTAAATTCGCAAGAAATACTAATTAAGTTAATTCTTCTAAAAAATTCAAAGCATTGATACTCCAAATTTGAAAACTGTAAAACTTCGTCAGAGAGTAAGCTAAAGATAGTAGAGATAGAAAAGAAAGAAAATAACTATAAACGATTTAGAACATTTGGTTATAGTAAAGTATAAAAGGCTGAGAGCTAAAAAATGTAGAGTTAAAAATAGTATTCAACTTTTCATACTCTTTCAACCTTAAATATTTAAGCTTTTGTGGCTTTACAAACCTCTTAACTCTGGCACATTTACACGCCCATATCAATGGCCATAAAATGATAAATTTCTAAGCCCACACGCACCATGATGGTCAAAAGGCATCACACATTTTTCCACACATAAATTATACAAAAAAGAAGAAACGTTTAGTGCCACTAATTAATTGGGCAACATTAATTTAGAATACAGACATAAAACACAACATGAAGGCAAATGAATAATCGAAAACTGTGCGAGATGAAGGTTAATTCTCAAGCACAAGTTCAGAATTTGTACAGAGCATTGACCACCACCACCACCACACCACCACCACCACCACCTTCAGTTGCACCACCGGCAACTGCACCACATGCCATGCACAATGTGCAACCGCCGCCAACTTTATTTACAACTTCATTTGGCGCCATCAACGGTTAGCGACGTGTCGAGACTTCCCAATAGTAAATTTGTCGCAGAAAACTGTACAGAATTCGTACAGCGCGCTCACAGTTCTGCGCGCCGAGTTCGTGTAAAACCCTCATTCGCTTTTATACATGCGTGGCCACAATTCTCTGTAGGAAATTTAGAAAACCGCGCGGCAGGTTCCGCTACGAAGTCGAACGTTTTAGTGAGTTCTTCGTAAGGTTCGGCTGCATACTTTTCTGTATGCGTATTTCTGCTGTATAAAATTCTAGTTGGAATTCTGGCTGGTTCTAGTATGAAATCTGGTTGGAATTCTTATTGAACTGCCCCACCCCTAGGCAGCGGCAAATCTGCACGGCAGTAGAAATAAAATGTTTATACATATTTTTAATTAATAATTTTATTTAAACATTGATTTACATTCTTACAATTACTTAAACTAATTTAGATATATAAGAACACTGAAAAGAAAGAAAAAACAAACAATAATTACAAATGTAATATTTTATGTGTTTTGTATTTTATTTACCTGGCTTGTGTGCATATACAAAACAGTAGCACTGCCGAATGTGGAAGACTGTAATATATTAATTGTGTTTTATTTATAAATTATATTAAAATACGCAATAAATATATTTAACTTACCGCTTCACTTATGTATGTTGTCTACGCAACACGAGCTAACACTTAACTAAAACGCAAAAGAAAAACTGCAAGAAATACACACAAAAAGGGTTGCAACCCATACAAAATGTAGCTGATCGAGTTTTTTTGTACACTGCAATAACTGCTGCAAAACCCTATGACAACCCTACAAAAGTCAATACAAACAAAGAAACAAAGAAAAAATCCAAGCAGCGTTCTCTGCAGCAGAGCGCAATGTCAAACTCAAGCAAACGAGCGAACTCATAGCGGACTTTGCTGCGGGGATTTCGCACAGCTCAGAAACAATTCTGTGCAGCGTTCTCTGCAACAGAACGCTATGACAAACTCACTAAAACGTTCGAGTTCGTAGCGGACATTGTTGCAAGGAACTTTTACCACGACGCAAACGATTCTAAGCAGCGTCTTGTACAACCAAGCACTATGAGAAACTCATGCAAACGAGCGAACTCATAGCGGACTCTGCTGCAGGGATTTCACACTTAGAGACGATCGATTCTGACTACAGAGCGCGCTCATGAAAGTTTGCAGAATCAGGGATGTGCAACTTAAATCTGAAACGTTCTGTACAGCGGCCGTATAGAATTCGATCACCACATGCCTGAATTTCCGGCTGGGTTGTTCGCCAATCCCCCACCTCCCTCTCGCCTCTCTCTCTCAGCCAGCTATAATTATGGCAAATTAAATGCAAAATGTGTTTAATCTCAAATGCCTCTCCCTCAATCCCCTTTGCCCACCTCTGCCATCCACACTTTATCAAATATCCATTGGAGCTGCAGTTGCTTAGTCTACATTTTGATTGCCCTGTAAATTTGTTGCTCGCGTAGCGCTTGCTTTTTTCTGTACCCTACAATCGGGTATATTAAGTGAGGCAATCATTTGTAATGATAGTTTGAATATTATTAAATGAAATCGCAATGCTAGACGCAAAAACGAGACTATTTTTAAGTATTTGTTTTTGACTTCTAAAATTGCTAAAACAAAAATCAGAGCAACTTCAAAACTAAATAGATTTTTAAGTTACATCATTTTAATTAATAATTTACATTTTATTTATTCCATTCAAATAAAAATTTGTCAGAATCAAATTTTAAGCAAATGGTCCGCTTGTGTTTTTTGAAAATTTAAAATATTAAATCGCAAGTTTCAACTTTTAACAAACTTCTTTTGTCGTAATTTGTATGGAACAGCACTTTTGAATTTACTGAAGAGATTTTCAAGCGAACTGTCATTTTGTTCATGGTTTAGCTTCTAAACTTATTCTGCATTTCAATTTAATTAATATTGTTCTAATATATATTTGTCTGGAGATGTCATAATTAACTGAATTTAATTGTGCTAATGAACCACGTTAGCAAAGTCCAGTTTGTTATCGATTAATCATGAAAATAATTGTAGACAAGTACTTGAAAATCAGTTCCACGAAAATCGATATTTCGATGTCTTTTTACATTACTAGTTACGATCCTTTTAAGATTCCTTTTGTAAGAGTATACAAAAGTCGCCTTTAAATACTTGTGGCTAAATTGTTGCAAAGATCGTGTCCGGAGTGTAATTATAATTATAGCGGGTCTGCACGCTAATCAGCGTAATGTGCGATGTATAACTATAGGCAAAAGTCAACGCATAAATAAGTAGGCAAAGATGAGATCAGGGGACAGAGAGAGAGAGACAGAGTTACTCCACATTGTGGTGATTATACGAGTTTTTGACCAGGTCGGCAGTTGTGGTCTTATTGAAAAGCAGGCTGACAATGACTCCTAAAACAAGAGTTATCCGAGGAGGAGGCAGAGTTGGCAGCCCAAGGCGCTACAAGACAATAATAAAGCCAGGCTAATTAAACCAGCAACACAGCTGGCTGATGCTCTACAGTACGGATAAATGAAGAGGGAGACAGAGAGGAAAGTAGATCGAGGAGGGGTCGAGCCAAAAATCGAGCTCGACTTTTGTGTATAATTTATGAGCAACTTTACAAATCAAGCGAGAACATAAACAATCTGCTCTTCATTCCATTCTTTTTTTGGGAAGTGAGAGAAAGAGAGAGGGAATGAGAAGGAGAGAGATGGCATGAGGAAAAATATTGCTGCTGTCACTCCCCTCATTGCGCCCTCTTTTGCTGAGTCTGTTGGCATTTCCTGTGGTTGGGCAACAATTGCAGAACAGACAAAACAAAACAATTGTGTTGCAGTGTTGGCTCGATTTTATTACATTTGCTCATTAGTGTAAATAGAAGAATCCCTCGTTGGGTTCCTATTCAGATCCTCAGTCTTTCTCCTTATCGATTTCAATTTCTATGACAATTCACGGGAAACTTGTTTGCGGGTTTTGTGTTCTTCTATTGACACAGCTTGGCCAAATGTGCCAAAATGTGTCGAGCGCTCCTTCATAAAACTGTCCAGAGGAAAAAGGTGTTAAACTGGCAAAAAGTCACTCCGAGCCTTCAGCTGATTTCGCTGAAAAGCTGAAAATCATTTGACCAGCCCTCCCATTGTGTGTTGGCCAACTAACAAAGGTAATACTTGAGCAAACAAAGTACCCCCGATGTAGGTTCCATTTATCATGCAACCAAATGAAAAGAGACTATTGATGTGATGGCTGTGGCACGATCTAGTTGACTATATAACATAGGGCTGGGAATAGAGCTGGGTTTCCTAATGATCAGGATGTTTTGCATTTGAATGGACAGAGAAATATGGCAGCAGACTTTTTAAGATATTCAAGGGAAAGAGAGAATGAAAACTTAGCTGTAGTAGATTTTATTTCAATAAAATATATACAATTTAACTGTAGTTATTTTCTTGTAGTCAAGATATTTTAATGAGAAGACACACTAAAAAGAGGATTTAGTTTCCTTAATCTCTTCACATTAAGACTAAGAAAACAGCTGAAACTTTCTAACTCTCTTCTCCTCTCAAATTTTATCTTACACATTTTAAAACTGCTGAAAAGATTGATATAATGTAATTTATAATTTTAGGTAATATAATGCTGTGCTACTGAGGGGCAGACTTCCTGCCTTTCCCCAGTTGGACCCCACGCAATGTAACCCAAAGTCGAATGCAAACCTTATTCGTAAACTGAATTTAAACCCATATTAAACGGTAGCTCCGACATGTGTAGGGGCTGCACCTTTTTTAGTATATTTTATATTAAGCAAATGAAATACGAAATGCTTTGAATTCAGTTACAGCTTCGTCCCCTACTCGTAAGCGACTAAACGATCTTTATCGCATTGTGTCCTGACCCGCTTGGCGTTTGTTTTGACCGAACAAATGAGGCTAATTTGTCAAGAAGGGGCTTCTACTTATTCGAGTTGAGTTCTTGGCATTTCTTTTATTTGGTGCATTTGTGGCTCAAAGCATGAAATTTTCATTTGACAGGCATGGACATGCGTAGGCCTGACACTTGGATATTAATAAGCCAAGTTCGTTGTGTATTATTTTTTTTGGGTCCTGACTGAACTTCGCCTGTCAACTTACGCCCAGAATAACAGCAGGCGGATTGAGACTGAGAGACTCAGACTCAGTTCAGGAATACCGTTTTTGGACAGTGATTAAGCGAGAATTAAGTGTCAGATCTGTTCAGTCTGTTCAGGAATGTTAAGGTAACGTGTATTCAGAAATGGAGAGGATACAAAATTGGCTGAGCGTGAAAAGTGGTAGAAAAAGGCGTTTTACGGGCATCATCGGAGAACTCAAATTGAATATACTATATAAAGCGAGACCATATGTTGTTCGAATATGAATACGAATACTCATAATCGTATGCAAAATGTACTCATGAATGTGAAACGTCAATCAACACAGCGTCAGCTTCCAGCTGCCAACTGTTCGACTGGCCAACTCGCTAACAAAGGCCGAATATGAAATGATTAAAAAAAGATTATAAACTTGCCATATATAATAAAATATATGTTTATATATACATATATATGGCAATGTCAGCATCGTCGTTCACTCAACTCAAACTTGGACTTGTGGCTCATTAAGCAGCCATGACGAATGCAAATGAAACTGATATATGACTGAGAGCATCCGAGACAGACTCCCGACTTCGACTTCGACTTGGACTTGGACTTCGAGACTGAGTAAAAGACAGACCCCAAGTCAGTTGCCATGTCGTGTGGCTTTATATGGCATCTTGCTGGCTTAACAACCTCTGAAGCTGGAGTCTGAATCGCCATCTGAGTCTCTGCTCACTGGATAATCATTTGGGTGGTCTGTCGCTGATTTTAAGGTGACTTGGCGTGAATTTGTTAACTTTTGCTTCAAGCTCCTCTGGCGCTTCTGACGGACAGCCTCTCAGTTCCAGCAGCAGCATCCACAGCAAATTCCAACAGCAACATCAGCCAATCAGTTCGGGTGCCATAAATACTCGTAAGCAGAAGCTAAACGCGAAGCGTGATAGACAAGTCTGCAGTGCGTTTATGCGTGCGCAATTCATGATATCAAATGTTAACTAACTTATTGTTATAGACAAGTATTTAGCTTAAACGTACACTTCTAATGGTTTCAAATGTTTAGTTGATTCAGGTATTTAGTTTATGCGTCAACTTCTCTTGATTTCGTGCACTTTACATGATTCAAAATTCAGGCTAATTTTTTATTTTAATATTATTTTTTTATAATATTTATTTATTGATATATGTCTAATGCTACAAATACCTATTAATTATTGCATAAGTCACGAAATTATATTATATTAAAAAATTATAATTTATTCAATTCAAGTATTTCGTTTATGCGTGAACTTTCATGATTTCAAATGTTAGCTAATTTTTTATTCAAGTCAAGGGTTTCATTTGGGCTCTTAAGTAATCAGCTGATAAACTGTCGTGTAGTCCAAGAAATTTTGTTTGTATTCGCTAGCTCCTAAAAACAATTTCGCTAATTTAAAATACGAATAAATACATAAAAACTCCGTTGGACTGTCAAGCTCCTGTCGTATTTCCAACCACAATTAGCTCGAAAGCAAGAAAATCGGATTTCAAAGCTGTTCTCTCTTCAACCAATCCATAAAAAAACCGTCGACTAATGCACATAAGCAACGACAGAAATGACGATCCAACGGCGTGTGTCGAAATTTAATCAAATCAGGTAAATTTGTCATAAAACATCAAGAGAAAAAAAAAAACAAAATAAAATAAAACTAATTTTGAAATGGATTTCGTACGCAGTTTTGAGCACAGATTGCCGGGATCCGGATTGGACCTCAACTTGGACTTGGGTGTTTTATTTACTTTATTATTGTATTTCTTTTTGCTGTTGTCCTTCTGCAAATTATGCGAAAGCATTTCCAAATTGAACGCATGACAGGATGTCCCAGAAACAGTTACAGTTACAGTTTCAGTTCTTCTTCTATCCCCGCCTTCTGGCCATTTATCCATTATGACATTGGTCAGCAGAAAAGTTGCAAGTCATGGAAATGACCACGTGTCCCCATGACGCCTCCCTTCCCCCTTCAACTAATAATAAACCAAGACAAGACATTTGCCAGCATGAAAAACTAATAAAACAAAAGTTTCTTATTTGTGCTGCCCTTTCTGATTCTTTTTTTTACCTTTTTATGTTAAATCACCGCAAGAGCCAACGGAATGGTCCATAACACATGTGTCCCCTTGTCAGGACCAATAAGCAGCCGCAGGACTGTTCGAAACTTGCGCAAAAAACAAGAAGAAACTGCCACTCCATTGTTAATACCCGGCACCCGATGAGCACAAGGGTGCAATAGCTTTGTGGGAGTGTATGTTATGGGATGGAGAATGCAGCCTCGAACCTGAAAAGCATATAGTCATGATCAGCATTAACAATTTACAGCCATAATCATCAGAGAATATGACTAGAGACATTAAGATTAAGATTATTTTAGTCTATAATTAAGGAGATAAATTAAATTTTAATGTCTTTATTAGACTATTGTATATTCACAATTGGACTTTAAGCACAAAAGTTATTTACCAATAATATATATAAGTTTATTATATGTATGGGTACCGAGCATCTCAAAGTCGAGCACACTCGACTCTAGTTTTCTTCGTTGCTTTGTTGTTGTTCTTGTTGTTGCTGCTGTTGTTTGTTGCTTGGGTTCGTGATTTGCTAAACTTATGAAATTACTTTACGTGTATCTCAGATACACGTCCAGTTCAGCATCCCCCACTTTCCCACTCCCTCTCTGTCTCTTTCTGTCTCTCTTTCTCTCTGGCTGTCTTTTTTTCCTTTTCCTGTGCCGGCCATTTGGTCAATTCCTGCGGCTGTCATTGTGCTATTCCGGCGCCTTATCTCTTTAGGATTTACATACCATGTGCTCGGATGGCTTGCAAAACTTTTACGCAACTTCATATGTTGGATTAGACGTCCTTTTCTATGAGTTTGGAGTGGGTTGCGGGTATTCCTTCACTAAAAAATGCCATAAATAGCAAATCACATTAAGTTTTGGAAAACTCTGCTGTCCGTTGTTTGCATTTCCATATATCCACATGGCCTTTTCCAGATAAGCACTGCCAAAGTTTAAGTTTACGACTGCCACGTTTTGACTTCAAACTAACAAGAGAAAAAAACCTTCATTTTCTTTTCGTATTGTTTTTTATAATCTCATGCACTTTACAAAATTATGCAGCAAATAATACTTGTGATCAAACGGATAACATGCGATAGTGAATATATTTGAATTAACGTAAATAATCTATTTTAAATATAATTAAGGTCTTAAGATACTTATGTTCTTTCTTTGGAATTTTATCTGATCATTTTATTTTTTATATTTTCGTTATTTACAGATTCAAATATTGTTATACTCTTGCTGATAAATAATTGCCACTTACACGTAATTGAGTTCTTACTAAATTAAAAAGATTCCCCTCAAAGATGTTTTGTTTTCTCGGATTATAGGGTTTCATTTTTTCACAATTACTTATTCAAATTTCACTTTGACGTCATTCCTTTTGGCATCTGTTGCCTCCCATTGACACGGTTCTTTATGCTTCGCACACTGCAATTTACGAATTGACAATCTAATATTTCTACGCAATTTACGCAGCATCCAGAGCCGAGAGTCGAGTCTGGGCTGGAGAACAACTTGCGATTGGCTTAATAAAAGTCCAGCGAAGCGTTAAGAAAAAGCAGTTAGCAGTCAAATTGGCAGTGGACAGTGATTGAGACCAATGGCAACAAAAAAAGGAAAACAAGAAAAATAGAAAAAGGGATATCGAATCGACAGGAGGAATAGAAAATGAGGGAGGGATGAGGGCAACTCTTAATTTAAACAAATATTTTGCCAGCGTGTAATATTGACTACAAATGCAAGTGCAAATGGTGCCACGCTTTGAAAGGATATAGATTCAGATTCAGATACAGTTACAGATACGGTTACAAGGATCGAGGAGGGAGTAGAAAAAAAGAAGAGAAATAGAAGAACGAGAGCAAAAAGCAAAGCAATTTAAGCCAAAAAGGGTGTCACATGTGCCAAATGACTTTTGCGTGTGGAAATGAAAATGACAATGATTTCTGTGCTATGGAGACAATAACGAAATGCAAACAAACAAAGGACGAGACGACACAACAAACACACACGCACACACACACACAGAGGACATGTGGCGACTCCATCGAAAGCTGTGACATTTGCATTTGCCTGCCATATTTGTAAATGAAATTGCCACAGCTTTGAGCTCAGGCAAAACTTCAAATTAGTTTGGCCAAATAGTTTATCCAACCAAGGAAATGATTAAGCTGTAGGTGGCCCTAACCCCTCAATTCCCTTCCTCCCTCACATCCTTCGGGACAGCACATGTTGCCTCATAAAACTGTCACAGAATGACTTTACAACTTAATACAGACACTAAACGTGGCAGCAACGAGGGAGCTGTTGCACTTGCAACTGGCAGAAGACATCAATCACATTGAACTGCCACAAATATAAACACGTCAAACAAAGCTTTCAGACTGCAACATGCAATGTCGTGTTGGCTTCTCTCTCTCTCCCACTTGCTCTCTGGAAAGGGGCATCTTCTTCAGGGCCAGACAGAGTCGCTTTTGGCCATGGCCACAACGGCAGTGTCATTAGCCAGCCGCGACATTAGACATTCGATTTTTGGCCGCAAAGTGAAAAGTTTTTGCCACCAAATTTTTGCCATTTGGCAGCTGTCTAAACGTCTCGCGCACTTTTCGCGACAGCTTCACGGCTTTGTATTTGTCCCCCAAAAGAACACATACAACAACAACAACAACAACAAAGTGGCCAATTTAGAGAAGGCTCCATTGGAATTGGAGAATCGGACAGTCATGTGCCACATGTGGCAATGTCTGCGCTAATTTGATGTCTGCCAATAAGGCAAACTCACATTTCTGACTTGACTTGATCGACAAAATATGAGTTAGGGCAGTAAAAATATATAGATTGAAATGAAAAAAATTATAAACAAATCAAACACTGTTACTATTGATAAAAAAATAATGACATACAAGGCTATTAAATTTGTTTACTTTACTTTTGTTGTCTCTGCTTATAAATTATATTATGAGACGTATTAACGCTTTTTTTTTTGTTTCATATACTCTTAAAATTAATCATATTTTAAAAACTGCAGAAAATTAAAATTTATTTTCATTTTTTTAATATTATTTTAATAAACATTATAAATAAAAAGTTATATTAAAAGCTATTCACATTGGCCTTCAACAAACCAATCAACATCATCGATTATTTATTGACAAGTATGTAATACTTGTAAATAATTATCAAACGTATATCATTAGTAGAGTTACATGCGAAAATAGGAAAAGCATTTACAGTTTTACATTATTTATAGAATTTAATTTTATAAAATTTACCATTTAAAAAAAAGCTTGTATCTTCGTCATTAAAAAGTTAGCAAAATATTTAGACTTATGAAGACAATTAATTTGACAGAACTATAAGCTATATTTAAATAATTTATAGTGCATCAAATTATACTAATTTATATGTACAATTAATATATTTCAACATTTTTCAAAATCGTCTCCATAAAAGAAATACATATATAATTAGTTAAGCCCACAAAGCAACAATTGCAATGGCTGACAAAAAAAAAGAAACAAAAAACTCAATGCATGCAACTAAGTATAGAGATTTTTTATTTTTAATGACAGCCTCATATCGCACATTTACACTCCCCCATTGCATGACAAGTTCAGCTACAAATTCAGTTGCCAACTCTATTCAAAGTGTGCAACATATAATTAAATCACAACAACAACAAAGAAGACAAAAAATGAAAATTATAAAAATGCAAACACTTTGCGCTTTAATTACACAGACTGCAATGGCAACAAAAGCAAAAACAACAATAACAATTAAAGTTGCAGCAACAAAAAGAACAACAACAACAGGAATAATGATACAACAGGTAATAAAATTGGTGACTTTGTCACTTGTGGGCGTCTGATTCTCAGTGGCTGTTGCAGCCATTGTGTGGCACGTAATGCCCTCAAATTTAATTGCCCCAACAACAGTTCAGATCCCGATATATACGAGTATATATATACATATATATTCCAATCTGGCCTATGGTAATGGATCGCGTGAATTTGCCAAAGTTTAGAGCTTCATTTTGAGGCATTTTTTGCATAGACGATGATGAAATTGTCGCGACACGAAGTTGCCTCTGACTCTGGCTAATTGCAACCTGCGATTGCACCTGCTGTTGGTGGGCTGGAAGTGGGCGTGTCGCCGCCTCCCAATTGAGCTATTTGACTAGGCTGCAATAGCGTTTAAATACCCTAAAAATATGCTTACTTAATTGGACTTGGAGGGTATATTGTGGACAGATTGTCATAAATAAATATTTAAAGATGAAAGTGAGAAATGATTTATAACTTAGTCTCTTTCTCTCTGAGGGAGCTCATTACTTTATTGAAATATACATTTCAAAATAGGATTATAAATTTGGTAGTTTGATTTTAAAATACTTTTAAACTAATTTGAATTTATTTTAAAAATGTGAAACCTGTACCTTTAATTTTTAAAAATTTGTTCATCAAATTTTATTTTAATTTCATTGAAAAGAAAGTAGACTCAAGGGAGAGTATAATTTTATTCACAGCTAGCGTAATTACAGAAAATAATTATGAATTTAGATTTTTCTCTATTTCAAAGTAAACTAATTTTAGGAGCGTTTTAAACTACAATAAATGAATATAATTTAAAAATTCCCAACTTGTATCAGTTATTTCAAGAAAGTCATGGAAATACACCAAATTAATTATAAATTTCAACTAGAACTCATTCATAACTTATGCCCGTGTTTCAATTGTTTAGTTCCTGATTCCCAGAGTTAACATCTCTAGTTAAAGGGTATAAGGATAGTCCAGTCGCTCCGTCAACTCGCTGAGAATCTCGCCGAGTTGATTGTATCGCTTGTCGCATTTGCCCAGCCCCAAAGTTGGTTCTGGGCCCCACCCATGGCCATGTAATTTGCCATTGACAGGTTTTGGGTCTCTAAAGTCCGCATTCATGGCGACCACCAACGAGTACTCGTATTCACATTCACATTCACATTCACCTTCACATTCATATCCGGATCGCGTGCTGCATGTCAACGCAACGTGTGTTGCACGTTGCAATGTCGTGCACTGCAATTGTCGAGGTTGGAGCTTCAAGATGGCGCTCAGTTCAGTGCAGCTTTCAAAGGCTGAGCGCGTGAGGTGCAACCATCAAGTGGATGCCACATTTCAAACGGGGCAAGCATATGATTAATTGCAATGCCTGGCAGTGATTGGTTCCTGGTAAACAGCCCATTGGCATGGCATGCCACAGTCTCAGTCTCAGTCTCAGCCTGGTCAAAGCATGGACATGACATGAGCAGCACTTCTAGGAATAAGCAGATAGAGTTAAAGAGAGAGAGACAGAGAGCGTCTCTTCCGACTGCTATCTACATTCAGAGATCTGGGATCTACCACGTTGCCACATGCAACAGACACTCGCACACTCGCTGATCCTTCACACCTTGCAACGCCAGTTTGTCTATTGTTTCGGGTCTGTTTTGTCCTTTCCCTGTTGATATAAATCGCATTAATCACAATCTCGGCAAGACAATGCCGCCTGCAAGGTGTGAGCCCCGTTTTGACAGCGACAATGACAAGAATTTAAAACTAATACTCACACACATATCAAGGGAAAAGACACTTGATTGGGGTGCAACCTGTTGGCCAGGGCCAATTCAGTGGAAATCAAACACGCCTAAACTGTCTGACATTGTGTCTGCTGCCATTGTTAACAACCAGTCGAATTTTCCCAGCGTTGACTTTTCTATCTTAACGAGAAAGATACTCCGAGTTGAGTTCTCAATCTCATGTGGGTGGTGATCAAATATTTGATATATTTTGATTCTGATATTTTGATTCAGCCTGTTTCCAACGATTCTGTTAACGTCTTTGATGTTTGATCTTGCCGCTTGTTGTTTGCCCGTTAATTGTACGGCAATTGCTGGCTCATAAATTTTGACAGCAAACGGTTTTGCCACAGGATGTGGCATCGTTAAACGTCGAAGCATTTGATGTGGCGGGCAATTATTATGCCACAGCTTCTCTCCCTCTCTCGCTCTCTCTCTGTCTACAGGAAACTGTCAGCCCCCAAAGCCACAAGCAGAGAATTAGCCTTCAATACAAATGTATCTTGGCATTTGTATCTGCATCTCATTTTTTTCTCATTTTTCTATATGCAACACCTGTGGGCGTGCATCATCATCAGCAATTTTAGCATATTATCAACGCATCTGCGAACCGACAAAGTCTTTTCAACGCTTTCGGTAGTATCTTTTAGCATTTTTTTCTAGCCTTTTTTCTGTTCTCTAGCTGCAGCCTCAAATAGGCGTTGCCAGCTGCAGCGGTGGAAGCTGCAAGATGGAGAACAAGCTGTAGCCGTAGCTAAACTTCGATATTGTGCACTGTGAGACATGGGGGGGGACTTAGAAGAGGTTTTCAACTTGTTAATAGAAGAATACTGCCCTGTTAGGGATACGGAGTAGCTTAGGAAACAAAATAATGTATTTATACAGTCGAGATTTTCTAGCTCGAATCACCATTATCCTAAGAAAAAGTTTGAATTATGGAGACTTCGACTTATGGAATTCTTTTTTTTGAGTTTAGTAAACGCTATTGCGTTATAAGTTGTTGAATTCAATCGCTGTCGCTTGGAGTCCCAGACTCGAATTTCGGTTCAAAAATGCATATAAAATTTTAAAACAGAGATCTATCTTTCAAAGCTTAAAGTTTACAAAACAAAAATATTTTTTTTTTTTTTAATTTTTAAAAAAGTAATATAATTTTCTTTTCATATCTAAACTCTTATGTCTACATTGTAAAAAATATGGAAAATCAATGGAAATAGCTGAATAGAATTAAAATCCTGGTGTGTTTTTAATCTCTTTAATCCATTTATCTCTTCATGTTCCTTACGATAATCAAGATAAAATAAAATAAATTTTTACAATATTATCACAGCCTTCCAGCTTCTTTCTCACTCTAGCTTTTCGCTCAGTGTAGCTGCAGCCGTAGCTGTAGTTGCGCATGCGCCTTTCGCTTCGATTAATTTTCGCATTAAGCTCGGTTACAGCTCCGCCCTTTTGTGCACTGTCAGTTTTCCCTTATTTTTGCCATTTTTCTTGCATTTTCTGAATCACTTGTGGGCGCGGTAATGAAATCAAATTAGAGGCAAGTGTTGCAAGGCATCCATCGATGCTGTGGCATCCACACGTTCATTCTGGACCAACTGGACCAACAGTGCGGGGGAAATCAGTTCCAGTTCGATGCTGGAGCAGCTGTTAATTGATTTGTGCCACAGTGTGGCAAGCTCAAGGATAATTGCCGAGGCAAAGGCGGCCAAGAGGGCAGAGAGGGCAACTCTGGCTGCGAGTTGCGGGTGTTTTTCAATGTTGGTTGTCCTTGAGGCCAGGAACAAGGGACACAACACCTGCAACAGATTCGCAGTGACACGCGCTACACACACCCACACACACTCACACACACCCACACACGCGCACACTCACACACACACACATTAAACGGAATTGTTTGCAATTATGTGAAGTTTTTTCTTCTGCTGCCGCACCGACAAAGGATTAGAGAAAACAAAACAATTTGCTACGCAATTCATATGCAACAACAACAACAACAACAACAATAATAGCAATAACAACATCAACAACAACAACAACCATAACACGATAACAATATGCGAGTGTGGCACATGTTGCTAGTTTTTTGGTTAGCAATAAAATTGATATATATCGAGTCCTGCAATATGGCTGCCATATGGACACGGCTTATATCCTTGTGGCTTAGTTTCCATTTTTCCGCATTTTCCTGATTTTCCTTTTTTCGGGCTGTGCCCGCTTATTGGCCATTTAGCGCACGTAAGCGGAAAAAATAGTGAAATTTCTCTGAATAAAAACTAATGGCACAAAATAGCAACAACAACAACAACAACATTTGTAACAACAACCACAACAACAACATGTTCCAATCTGCGGCATTGACTTTTGTCATAATCCTGTCAAAGCGTAAACAAAATTTCAACTCTACAAAATCCTCAGCATGTCATTGGATTGGAAATTCTCTTATTTCTGGGATTGGTTTTCGGGATTGGGCAATAGATATTCCCCATATCCATGTGTGGTAAGTATAATATGTGGATGGATGAATGTTGCCCATTCAGCTTGCAACAGATTGCGTTATGCGTTGCCAATCTAAACAATTTTCTATTGAGCAAAAACAATCTTTCAAAATAAATACATGCCCCTAACTTGCAGCAGGTGGAAGACCTAAGAGTTAAGATTCTATTGATGGAAATTACTTGTGTTTTTCAGGGACTTAGAGGCAACACTTTTCTTCATTTACTTCATTTTTACTCAAATAGATCAAATAAAAGTGTCCCAAATTATGCCAATAAAATTATTGTGTAAATATTTTGCAAAGATCTATAAGTTAAATATTCTATTGAATAAAATTCTTCAACTTTTAATAATTTTTTTTATTTTTTAAAACTTAATAATAAGAGTAAGCACCAAAGTAGCACAAGAAATTGAAAAGAATTTTAAATTTATAGTAGATCAGAGAGTGTAAGCGATTATTTTTAAAACAAAATATGTATTTTGTAAATGTTTATACATATTTTGCTTTTTAATCTAAGAAAAAAACAATAAGTTTAAATTTCGGTGTCAACTTTGTTTCTTTGGTCAACTGTTTACTTAATAAAAAACCCATTTTAGAAATAAATCAATGTTTAAATTCTTTAATAATTAGTTTCAAAGCATAGCCTAGTTGTGTAATTATTTTAATTAGTTCTATTCACATTCAATCTAAGCAAATGACTTAATTTAGTCCTTAGAAAATGTTCAGCAAACGCGCCCATTTCAATTTGATTAAATTAAACGCGTTCAAAATATCAAATGAAACACACGATTTGCCAATTTTTCAAAGAGAGAGAGAGAGACAGGGGCAATGTTAGAGCAGCAGGGCAATACAAAATATGGTGGCACATGCAAATGAGCTGCCAGGAAGCGGCGCACAAATCATTGAAAAATTGTCACCGACTTGCAACTCGCTGAAAAAAAGAAAACGAAGAAAAAAATAAAAATAAAACAAACAAAGCACCCTACCCAGGACTACGCTACCCCACCCCACCCCACTTTACCCCACCCCTCGCATCTACAGTCTGTGCTGTGTCCTGTGCCCACCATCAACGTGGCCATTAGTCGCAACCACGAACCGCATGCAAATGAAACCGCAGCACAGGAGGAGGCAGGAGAAGGAGAATAAGAAGGGGAAGGACAGGAGAAGGAGTAGGGACAGGGGAAGGAGGAAGTTGCCGCGCATCCTGCCCAGACTCAAACTCAAACTCAAAACTTGAAGGGGCGCAGCTGACGAATTGTGAAAAAAAGATGGCTGTATCTACACACACACACACACACATATAGACAGAGTAGGGAGTATCTGGGTGTGGGTCTGTAACGGGAAATGGGACCGAGTCCTGGGATCGGCAGCGACGGCGACGACGGCGTCGCTATAATTTTCTGCTGCGTTCACACGCCATCGTCGCGTTTTTTTCATTTTCTTTTAAGTAAACATTTAAATTAAAAACATTTACATATGCAGCGTGTGTGTGTGTGGAGTGAGTGTGAGAGTGAGTGTATGTGTGAGAGAGAGTGTGTGTGTTCGTGTTTGTGTGTGTGTGTGTGTGGGTAGCGCTGATATTCAATTATGATACATTTCAATTGGAGGGCGCGACAGTTTTCAGATAAAATTCGTGAGTTGTGCGTTTTTTTATGACGTGGGCCCGAAAAACACAATATTGAAACGCCAAGAAAATTACAGTTATTTATACATATGTACATACATTTTTATGCAGACAACAAACCATTTTTGGCATAAATAAATTGAGTAAATTATGAGATTATATGAATGAAAGTGAAAAAACAGTATGTAAATTGAGTAAAAGTTACATGTCTGAATATAAAAATCTATAATCAATTTATTGCTGAACTATAATAATTTAAAATAAAAGGAAATCTAAAATGTATCTATAATACTCAATATTCAATCTATATTCGGCTCTTCTTATCTCCTTTATTTTTAGTATAAATAGTGATTTAATCCAGCCAGAATTACTAATATACATATTTTTGTTAATTATTTCCTATTTGCATACAATCAATTCTCACAATTGGCATTATCAGCTCATTTATCCTTAGCTTAACACTCAACGCATTTCACACTCGCTCACTCACTCGCACACTCACTCAAAACACACAGCATTTAACTCACTCAACACTCAACGGAACGTGGTGGGTTGGAAACGCAACAAAATGGAAATGAAACAAGTAGGAATAAAATCATCATGCCTATGGCTGTGAAAAAAACTGTTGTAAATAGCCGACGAAAAGTACAAAACACACCCCCTCCCAGAGCAACCACACACACACACACACACACAGGCACACAAACACTTCCGTATATGCACACATATGCAGTCTCACTCCATGGCAACAAAAGCAACAACTAAGCAGACCAACTGTCAACAGCCCAAAAACAAAATGACGAATTTATGAACTTGTTTGCGCTCGCCAGAGCGAGACAACACTAAGTTCGACACGCGCTCAATTTGCCGGCCTCACTCAATACGCTCAGTGTATGGCCATCTCGCTTACACGCATGTCCAAGCAAATTGTAGGCGAATATGCGCTCAACTACTGAGTGTATGGGAATTTCGAATTGGAAAACCAAAAAAATGAGCATGACTTATGTCGACGTCGCTGTCGCTGCCGCGGTCGCTGCATTGGAATGCTGTCGCTGCAGCGGCAGCGTATACAGCATATTGCCTACTCACTCGCACGCTCATTGCTCATCGTTATCGCAGCTCGTGCTGTAGTTGTTGTTGCTGTTGCTGTCTTGCCTGCTTGTCTGTCTGTCTCTTGCGGTTAACCGCTTTACGTTGCGTGTGGAGCTTACGTGAGCGCTTCCACAAAACTTTGGCGCTTGGCGAGCTGCGTAAAGTTGCGACCTCAGTGCTGTCAGGTATTTTGCGCTTGCCGCGCAGAGCCGGACAAATAGGCACAAAACAGACGAAACTCACAACACAACGCAACACATAAAAGTGCCTTAGATTCACTCGTTAGTCCGTTAAGTTGTCGTTGTCGTTGCCGCTGCCGTAACGTCACGTAAGGGCGTAAGACTATTTTTAGCGTTACGTCGCCGCTGGTGTTGAAAACTTTTGCCGTAAGATCGTCAGCTGTGCGCATCGCTTTGGGGAAGGGGAAGCAGTAGCTGAGAGGCAAGGGGGTTTTTGTTGAGGTGGAGAGAGAGAGAGAGTCAGAGAGAGGGAGTGAGGGAGGTGGAGGTGGCACTCGCACTTCGGGATTGTTGCGAATGCGTTTACATGGCAAAAAGCAAATCGCAGCCGCCACAAATTCATTCAATGGTCAGCTGTGCGACTGTAAAGCGGTTTTCTCGGCAAACGCAAAACGCAAAAGTATCGCAAACAAACATCGCAACAACCAAAAACATCGCAACGTCGCGCGTCGCAAATTAAAGTCGAGTTTTTGTGTGAACAATGTGTTAATAATAAAACAGTTGTAATTGATTTAAATTGAAATAAAGATTTAAAAGTTAAAATAAACAAAAAACAAAAAAAAAATTAAAATGCTTTTAAGCAATCAGCCGGCAAATACAAAGCCACAGCAGCCGTCGCCGACAACGCCACAAAGCTTCAAATCGAAGCTGCAGCAACAACTTGCCACAGCAGCAGCAGCAGCTGCCGCCACATCAGCAACAACAAATATTGCCAACGGCCACAACAACAACAATAATCATCATCATCTGAACAATCATCATCTGAATAATCATCATCAGCATAATATTTCCTTTGCCACGGATTTCTCAATTGCCGCGATTATGGCGCGCGGCGGAAACGCCTCAAGCGGCCAGTCGAGGGAGCCATCGGAAAGGAGTTTGAGTGAGTAGCTAAAGTAATTGAGAATCCCTCCATTTGCCTCCCCTCTTCTCACTCTGTCTCTCTCTTGTTTATTCTCTTTCTATACATCTACTTTGAGTATATTTAGAACAAACATCTACATATATAACGAGACTTTGATGGGATTTAGATAGATCTATCCCTATTAGTTTTGTGGTAGTTGGATTAATTATCTGAATTAGTTAGAGATCTCTGACTATGTTGTATTTAGTTAATATACAAATATAGAACAAAAAGGTCAAGCTACAGCAGCTATCCCATTTGCCTATTTAGATAGAATATTAATAATACATTTTCTTTTAATAACTGATGTAATTTGCGTTGATAACTAGAATATAGATTTAGTTCTATTAGATTTTATTTAGATCAGTTATAGTTAGGCTTATTGTACTGATGGGGTTTTATATCTTATAGAAATATTTTTTGTATAATATTTATTTCTTTTATTATTTACTGTAGATTCGTAACTGATTCCTTCTTTTATATATTGCATAAAATCCTTGACAAAATCAATTCAAATCAATTGAATTATGAATCTGCATCTTTTAGATCAGTTTGCTGCTGGATTTCAGTTTATCTTTGTAGAAAATGAAAGAAATAATTCAAATATATTAATAATTTTTAATATGAGAAACAGTTGGATTGAATTTTTGGATGGGTTTTTAATTTTCGAAATCACTTTTTTAATTTTACTTCATGATTATAGTTTTATTAGCAGTTATTTCTCTCATTCTCTGAAATCTCATGAAATCAAGTTTAATCAGCTAATAAGTTAAAGTTTATATTTAACCCAAACATTTCAACTTACTAGAATTCTATTTGAGAACATCAACATCGTTCGAAATTGATCGAAATATGAGGCCATCTTCATTGATTTAATCTCCTGTTAAGAAGTCAACAAACCTTTCATATAATGTTCAATAAGTTAGCTGATTTTATAGAACTTTACACCCAATTCAATTCTTATGAATCGCCCCAATAACAACTGCAAGTCCAAGCAATCGTATTTCTGCATAAAAATCTTTTTTAATCTGCTTAGAATTCATTTTTGAGTTGTTTTATCAGCAATTATTATTTATTTTTTTTGTATTTATGCTTAATTTAATTTCATCAATCGTTCAGGTGCGAAATTTTATTTCCTGTTTTGCATTTTGGTTGCCAAAATTTATGGATACAAAAATTCCATGAAGTATTCAAATATTTTTAACAGCAATATTGTATTATCATATGAGTGAATTAATCAGAAATTTGTGTATCAAAAATCTTAAATTTGCATTTAAATTAATTAAGCCGATAATGAATTCTGTAATTTCAATTAATCGAACTTAATGCCGTTACCGTTAAAAAAATTAAAATTCTGTTCATTAAATTTGAATGAAATGAAAACGTTTTAAGCTAAGCCTATTTTTTGATTCTTATTCAAATGAAATATACTAGGGAGTAGAGCTTTTATTATTAGCAAATAGGAATGAAATGAGAAGCGTTTAAGTGTGTAGGTGCTCTGGTTAGTCTCACAATGGAATTAAAAATAAACGTTATTGATTTTAATAGGAATTGGGTATCAGAAATAAATATTATTAAAAAATTCTTTTTAAATCTGTCCAAAGTAAAAATATTACTTTAATGAATGATTTGGGTATCAGAAATAAATATTATTAAGAAGTTTTTTTAAATCTGTCCAAAATAAAAATATTACTCTAAATATGGTAACTATTATTTTCGTATAAAAGCATAGAGTAAATATATATTTTTAATAATTTGAAATTTGGCAAAATATACAATACAAAAAATCGGGGATATATAATATAAATACCTTTCTAACTTGTAATTGTTGAGTTTATGAGCTTGTAAATATAATGATTTTCATTAAATAAATTTATTTTCTCGTAGTCCCATAATCAGGAATACAAATTAAATTATATATTATACTTAAATGTTGTAATCATTCCGCTGTAAATATAATATGAAAGTGTGTTTGTATTAGTGAGTGAAAATCTTTTAGACATATAATATTAAATTTAAAATTTTCTTGCATAGTTTTTAAGTCAATTGAACATATGTTTAAGTGATTCGATCGCCCGATAAATCACGGAACTACTCGAAATTAACGAACAGAAGGAAAATCAGAATAGTTTTCCCCAAACGAGTTTAGTGACAACTTGTAGTTATATAATCAGAAATCAGAAAATATCAAAATACTTAGTGCCAATAAATCAAAAGAGATATATGTACAGTATATTGTTTTTAAATTCGCCAAGACAGCAAAGTTAATTACTTAATTTTATTCAATCAATCATTTTAATTAGCTTAGTGGCAGAAATTGTATATAAATATTTAAATATATATAAATTTTTATTTCTTCACAAATACTTTTAGCAAACACTTTAATATCTTTTAATTAATTTGTATGCAATTATAGCTGTTAAAGTAATCCAATGATTCAATTGCAGTGTTTAGCTTGACACTTGTCTCCAAATGTGGCACAGTTGCATTTGAGATGTATTTCATTTCTTTTTTTATGTACGATACTCGTGTGTTGCCATAAATTGCATATTGATGACAATGCAACGTTGATGACTTGATAATTGCGTCAAATGCGCGGGCAATAAAATAATCAAAGCCCATTTGAATGCAATGCGAGTGAAGGGGCGTGGCATTGTCTGTCCGTCTGTCTGTCCATCTGTCTGTCATGACAATCACAAACACACACTTACACACACACACGCAGATACGGAAACACATTAAGATATACATCTACATATATATAGTATACTATTTAGATGCCATAATTGGCTGCAGTTGGCACCGCCAAATCGACCCCTCCCCCAATTGCAATTCAACAGCGAAAAACAATGGAAAATCCAGCAACAACAAGAACAACAACAATAGCAGCAACAACAATAAGAACAATTGAAATGACAACAGGCACAAATTAACATATGAAATTGCATTTCGGGGGCTGAAATAATTGAATTTGGCGTATCTGTAAAATGCATCTGTGCGTCATCGTTAGCCGCATGCAACACGTAGTTGTTGTGTTGCATGCCACTTGATAACTCTCTTTCAACTGTGCTGACTCTCTCTCTCTTTCTCGCTCTGTCGCTTTCTCTGTCTGTTTGTAGGTCCCTTGTCTGTGGAGCGTTATTCAACGCAGGATGCGGACGATGATGTTGACGTTGATGTTGTCGACTGCAGCGACTCCGAGACGTCAGCAGCGACGGCAGCAGCAGCAGCCGCAGCGGCAGCAGCAGCAGCCCAGCAACATGCACGTCATGCATTGCGTGTTGCACAGCAACAACAACAACAACAGCAACAACGACAACAGCAACAGACACATGCCCATCATCATGCAACGCCAAACAAGCAACGCCAACAACACAATCAGCATCACAACAACAACAACCACAACAGCAACAATCACAGCAATCACAACAACAGCAACAGCAAATCGAGCAGCCATCGAGGGCGTGGCACGGCCACACCAAGTGCAGCTGCAACTGGAGCTGCCACGCCCTCACCGCCCCCGGGAGGTGGTGGTGGTGGCGGTGGCGGTGGTGGCACCAACAGCCCCAACTCGTTGCACGCCGAAGACGAGCGCCTGTCGCCTGAGGAGCCAGCGCAGGTAACGAAACGCCACAAAGTTAGCACAAATCCAATTCGCGTTTTCCCCCTTTTTAGTACACTCAGAAAAATATGACAACCTAAAACTAGGTATGTCCTTACTTGAATTTATACCGTTTTGTTCTTCAAATTTAAATTTGTTGCTCTGGAATTAAGTAAGAAACAATCTGTATAAATGTAATTTGTCATTCAAGATTTTTAAACTAGTATGATTCGATAAATTACAGACTTAAATTAATCCCAAAACATACTTAAAATATCCCAGAAAAATTTAAATTTAATTTCTGGGATTGCGAACTTGTAATTAGACTTTTGTTCCCAGTTTTGTAAATTGCGAACCTGTTTGAGAACGGAAATCTTGATGATTTTTCTGAGTGTACATATGACACGTATGGCACTAAGCTCTCTCTTTCTCTCTCTACATCTCTCTTCCTCTTCCCACTCGTCATCATCATCATCTTCATCTCCTATAGCTGCCCACGCCCAAAATACTCGGCTCGTGCAATTGCGATGATCTCATGCCCGTGCAATGCCATCTGGAGACAAAGGAGCTGTGGGATAAGTTCCACGAGCTGGGCACCGAAATGATCATCACCAAAACGGGCAGGTGAGTTAACTTAATCCTCCTCTACTTCGTGCTGTTCTTCTTTTTTGTACTTAAGCTGTATATCAGGTGTAGCTCATGTCACGTGTCAAAGTATCTCTCGGAAGGAGTTGCAAGACTTTAGATGTCTTTAAAAGCTACAGAGTTGAATAGCCCACAGTTTGATTGCAGGGTATCTATAAGTCAAGCACATTTGTATTTAGGGTATCTCCAAGTCGAGCATATGCAAACACAGGGAAAATAAGTGACGAAAAACCATAGAAAATTTATAAGAAATATTTATTTTTGTTAACCAAATTAACGTATTCAAGATAGTCAGTTCTCTCAATTTCCCCGAAGTGTCAATTCATATTGAGTACAGGATATCCGTCGTCGAGCATTTATATTGTATTCAATCAGTTTGTTTCCTAATGCACTTAAATTATTTATTGGAAACTCTCTTATTTCTCACGTATTACTCAGCTGATACTTTCTTTTAATATCAATTAGCCGCCTAAAGGAACACATGCCATTGCCACAGCCCGTGGCAACAGGCAATTCCGCATGTTGCCCGCCCCATCAATCGCCACTAATCAGATACTCAAAAATACCATCCTTGAACACTAACTACAAAGCTTGAACAATCAATTAAAAAAAACATGAATTCTCTGCCTTTCACTCACTACAAAACATGCGATTATTCACATTCACATTCATATTCGTGAAACATATTCACATTCACATTTACAATGATTTAACTGCAAAATATCAGCGAGTTTTTGGTTAGTTTCTCATTACGGTTGCCGCTTTCCTCCCGGCTCTGAGCTCACTTCCTTTTCCTCCTCCGTCTTCACGCCTTCTCCTTCTCCTTCTCCTGCTCCTCCCCTTTCTGCTGCTTGTCTACGCCCAATTTGATTGACAAGGCATCGAAATAATGTGCCGTCGATTTTCGATTTTCGATTAGCAAGCGAAAAAACCCCCAAAACTGGCGGCTGTTTCTTGTCAGCTGCTTAAAAGCTAACACACACATACACAACAGTCACACACACACACATAACACTTGTACACACATACCCGGCGATTGCTTAAACGACTTTTCATTCGCAACTCAACAAAGTCGACTTCAAAAATTATTGCTTTGACGATTTTCGTGCGAATGTCGTGTAAACTGCGAAATGCGAATGAAAAAGACCACAAAAACCAATTGAGAATTTAGCAAACGCCTAGTGACGAACTACAACATACCCTGTAAGCAGTATAGTAGCAAAATGTATAATTGAAGACTAATTAATTAATAATTATCATAATACACTGATAAATATTACTAATATACCATAGATACCCTGTAATTTTTATTTTTTTTTGTAGAATGCTACTTATTTTGTTAGTATCTCTATAGTAAACTTTATTCTGTTGCTATATACAGTCGAACTTCCCTAACTCGAACTTCCCTAACTCGAAGTTTCTCTAACTCGAACAAAATCGAGTGGCAATAGCGTTTTCTGAGCAAATTTCATACAAATCTGCTTCTCTAACTCGAACTTCCCTAACTCGAAAATCTCCTTAACTCGAACAAAAATATTGGCCCGTACTTCTGTAAGTCGAATTTTTCGGGAAAATCCCCAATAAAGTTTGAATTTTTTTTCGTTTCTATTATGCGTTTTTGTTACCGACTCATTTTGATACGTAATATTGATGTACATTAACATATGGAGATGGTATATGATAGAATATTGCATCAACAATTATTACTTAGGCTTAGGCTTAGGCTTGTGAGATTGCTATAGGAAAGATGTTTGTAATGTACTCCTTTGTCAGCGCATCAGTGTACAAAAATGTTTAAAGAAATATTCAAACTTATTAGTTAAGGAATTTGAAAGTAGACCAAATATATTGAAGTTTTATCTCAGCAAAAACAGTTTTCATTATATTAAAAAATGGAAAATTAATTATGATGACATTTGAACCGAGAACTTCTTCCGGATACAGCAAAAGAACGAAGAAACCAATTTTTGAGAATATTAACAGGTCTTGAACAAACTGGAATCCTTTTTTGTTGAAAATAACAAGAAAAATTTGAATTTTGAAATGTATTTATGATTGAATGCATTTGTAGTTTCTTTTAAAAAACTAAAAAAAAAAATTCCCTAACTCGAACTTTTTTCTTGGATAATGGTGATTCGAGTTAGGGAAGTTCGACTGTATTTTCAAATCGATAGTAAGTCTGATCGACTGGAGTATACCCTGTAATTGTTCTTTGTTTATGCACAAGGTTGATATTACTTTTAATATGCCTATGGTAATATTTTGATTTATAACTTTTAATGGATAACAAATTATGTGTCGACTATAAGCTACCCTGTAACTTTGTTTTGTTCTTACTAAAAACAATATAAACGGTATCTTATTGCATCCGTAGGATTTAAAAAAAATTTAAAAAGTCGCATCGACTACAGAATTCCCTGTAAATTAAAGTTTTTCAATCATTTATGCTTTGAAATCACGCTATTTTTTTGTCATATATTTTTAAAGTGATCTACTTTATCTAAAAGTATTTTTTAGCATTAACATTATACCCCTTTCAGTAAATTAGGATTTACAGGCAACCAAAGAGCGATACATAAATGATACATAAATTTCAGCATAGTTGTTATTGCTGTTTCTGAGGTTGTTGTCGTTGTTGTTCGCAGAGTTCGTATGTTGATGACATGCGAAATGCGCATTAGTCTTGACTCGAATATAACCCGGTAGTTAGGAACTGAATTCTCTTTCTTCTTCTGGTTTTTGTGCTTGGCAACTTTTGTTTGTTTGCTGTTTATTTTCGTACTTTTTTTTGCTCTGTTGTTAACCCCTTTTTTGAGGTGCCTTGCCCCAAAATCGCCCGTTCAACGCGCATTTGCGACACATTAACAAATTTACTCCTTTCGCTGGCTGCCATTCATTCATTTGTGAAGGTCCTGAAGTTCTGACTTCCTGACAGCGCCACAAAGTACAAATTGCAATGTAATAGCTGCCGATTGTCGCGCTAACAACACATTTGCATGTCCTTTGGCCTTACTTCCATTTCAGCTCAGTTCAGGCGAGTTCAGCTTATGTTTTTGTGTTTTTTTTCTGTTATTCGAATGCGACTCCTGTTTGTTTGTGTTTGTGTTTGTGCTCCTGGTGTTTTGTGCCCTGTAATTAGCCGAAAGGACTACGTTGGCGATGTCGATGCCCCGAGACTTATTTATTTACATTTGTGCGGGTTGGCAATGCAAAGTATACTCGTAACCCTTTTGTCTGATATCCATCTATGTCAGCACATCGTTTGGCCAACGAATGGACGGACTGAGGGGGACGGGGGGACAGACGGGCGGGAATCAACAGCAGCAACTAACGGCTTTCAATTGCAGGTTGTGTTCTTTGACTGATACCTTTTAAATTGCTAAAATATGGGTTACTCCATATGCAAATGTTTTACTCTCGGGGTGTATCGCTTTTAAAACTATCACATTTGTTTTCAAAATGAGTCAAAACAACTCTAATCTACAAATAGTAATAAAACCAGCAAATAAAAGGAAATTTCGATTGAATTTAAAGAATATTGCCTTACAATAATTGTTTGTATGTAACTCATGGCTTGTTAATGTTTTAAAACCTTTTTAAAACATAATTCAATGACCATCATAGTGCCTAGAGATGGGCATGGGCCTCCTTTTTGAGGCACGGCACGGCCCAAGCACGGCTGGTAAAAACTGAGGCCCAACACGGGATTTTTTTAAATAGGCACGGCACGGCACGGGCACGGCACGGTCCATGCCCATCTCCATTTTTGTCACTTCGTGGCGTCACTTTTTTATTATAATGGCATCAATCGTGCTATCGATGTTGTAAGAGTTCGCAAATTGTGTGATACATCGATGAATCCTACAGCTCAAGCTGACAAACAAGCTATAAAACAACGCCAACTTATCGATACTACCATATTTAAATTCAAAATCTGTACCGTGCTTTCCGTGCTTTCCGTGCCTACCGTGCCTACCGACTTTGGCACGGTAAAACACGGCAATTTTTTATAAGGGGCCCAACACGGCCCAACACGGATTTTTTTTTAAATAGGCACGGCACGGCACGGACACGGCACGGCCCATGCCCATCTCTAATAGTGCCTAAGAAAAGTTTTTATATAATAAAGTAGCTTAACTTTCAGTTTATTTTATTAAATATAATTTTTCTTTAGCTAAAAGTTTTCATTAAGTTGCAATTCTAAACATTTTAACATTATAAATGTTATTTGTAGTTTTGGGTTTATTTTTAATGCTTTTTTAATGCTTAATAAACTACAAATTAATAAATCAATTTTATGTACAGATTAGTAGAGTTATCTTTACATATATTGTATTGCATTCCGCCTACATGAGTTTAATTATTTCGCCAGTCAGTTTCCACCTCTAACAGACTATTAAGCAAAAGTGTTAACGCCTTCACATAAGTCCAACAATTTGGCAACATTTGTTGCAAGTGACGCGAATCCGTGGCAAATGTTGCCGAAACATGCAAATGCGCATGCGTAGCGCACATCAAAAGAGAGAAAAAGGAAAAGACATGATAAAACTCAGTGAAAGACCAAAATATATGATTTATGGCCAAAAAAATATGGGAAAAAGGATCGATGCTTCTTTGTTACCTGTTGCCTGTTGCCGTTGTTCAGTTATTCAGTTGCTCGGTTGTCGATGCTGTTGTTGCGGTCATTGAGATAAAATATCACGTGGTTTTTGTGATTTTGTCACGCTGTCAGCGGTTTTCGTTGGCGGTTGCAATGAGAATGAAGTCACAGGCGGCCCTAATTGTCCTGCCAAATCAGCAGGCGACAATTGAGACCTTTGCCGAAGGGAAAGGGAGGAGAATACCGAAGAGAGGAGTGTAGAGTGCAGAGTGCAGAGCGCAGATATCGTAGCGGGCAGTCAAGTAATGTTTGTCAATATTTTAGCGACAACTCTTCACGCATTTTAGGTAATTGTTTTCGGGATAGTCTCAGATCCAGGCTGGACAGTAGCTCTGAAAAGACGCGTAGCAATTGCAATTTTCATGCCTGAAAACGGTTCAAAACACCAGAAGTTGTAGCTGCCCCACAGAAGCAGAACAATAAATGAAATTTATTAATTTCTACCAATTTTTGTACAACTTCATTAATATTTCATTGTGGGGCAGCAGCTGAATTGTGGCCAGAACATTTATCATTCGAGGGACAACAATGAAACAAGTTAATCCCCTATAGAAAGGTGCAGGATCAGCGACCATTAAGAGGAGTCTACTTGTTGGGACTGAGACAGAAACAGACACAGAGTGTCCTTAATACAGTGACTAAATACACGCAAAGAAACACCTGAGTTTTTAGGAAAATATAAATATTAAATATTATTTCTGTAAAATTATAATTACTTATAATTATATTTTATTCTTGCATATATCCTTAAAATATTTGTTTCATAGGAATTTAATAATAGGAATTATCCTTAATTTCTTTTAGTGTATTATTATTTTATTTAAACTTTATTTAGAATGAAAAATGAATTTTTAAGGAGGAAATGTGTTCAACAACATATCCACCTATCTTTTCTGCGAGTGTACAGCCAAATTATGAATTAATTAAACAATAAAGTCTAGACAGAGAGGCAGAGAATGAAAGAGTGAAAGGGAGAGCAAGAGTCGTAGTTGGAGGCCGAGTCGAATGGACTGCGCTTCATATATTTTTACAAGAGGCGATAAGATCGGACAATTTAAGTTATGGCAGAGTTGCAACCCTCTTAAAAAGGCAACTAGAATTAGCATTTAGTTGCATTTATTAACTCACCGAGCTGGCGGCTTAATTTGCTGGAACTAAGGTGTTGATAATGAATGCGAGGCACTGTATAGTAGTTGCACTGTATAGTAGTTCAGTTCCCCCCTCCCCGGAGGCGGAAGTGCGGATAAGTTGCGGCTCATAAGGCCCCGGGATATCCGAGCATAACTAGGCGTGGCAAGAAAGCTAATTGAAAGTCGGGAAGGACCAGAGTCCACTCGATATGTAGAGTGCTGAGCAACCCTCCTTCGGCAAATGGTGTGTAAACTTCATAATTGTAACCTTTGGCACCTCAACGCAACGCAACGCAGTCCAAGTCCAAGTGAAATGAGTGAAAGCCATTTCCCTAATTTTCCCATAAACAAATACATAAAATCCACACTTAGACGCATAGCAAAAATAGCAGAAAATAAAAATAAAAAAAGAGGAAAAATAACAACAACAAAACTGTGCCACGCCTCCCACACCTTCAACCGCCTCCCCGCCCATCGCTCGCCGAGTGTTGTGGGCGTTTGTGGGCATGGCCCGCAGGCAGCACGTTGCTGAGCTGCCTCGTAAAAATGTATGTAAATGTTTGAATATGATTTACGACATTTCCGCCAGCAGCGAAAACTGCCAAAAGGGGGGAGGTGGAAAGGGAAAGGGAAAGGGAAGGGAAAGGGGCAGCAGCAGCAGAAGGGGCGTGGCAGTTAACTGAGGGGCGCATTTGGCATTTTCACACATTTATGGACACATTAGCATGTTATCAAAAGTGTTAGAAGCTTTCTTTTAGCTGGACAGTGAAGATACGATATATTTGGGTGGATAGATTTCTTAGCCAGAGTTGCCAACGTCAGGCTCGACTGCACTGCCAGAGATGCCAGCTGGGCGATAAGAACCGCAACAATGGTGCTAATTGTGGCATGCAACACAGCTCGGCTGAATCGCCTCGTTGACAGTTATTACTGTGGCAAATAGTTGGCAACCCTGCACAGAAAACAACAACGACAATACATCATGGCGGCCAAGTGCATTAAACACGCCCACATCGCATGAATATCTCCGCCGTCTACTTCGGGTACTCGTTCTGCTTGTGGGCGCAGCCAAATGAATGTCTTTTGTGGTCTAGAGAAACGAATAAAACTCAGCCGGAAATCATGATCATAAGTATTTACTCAGTATTTGTGTCTATGCTAGACATGACATTACAGCTACATTATTATCAATTACACATTATTATCACAATTATTATCTGGCCTGTGATTTATGGCTTTGCCTATCACGATTTGTGAAGAGAAAAGGTTGCAAATTGAGCATTGAACATTTCATTCATAATATTCATACAAATATTCAACAGAACTCAGATTTTAATTATGCAAAAACTATATATTGATTAAAAATTAAATGTCTGCATATCTATTTATCGATCTTTGAATCTATATGTTTAACTTCGAAAATTCAAAGTTTTGAAACGAAAACTATAAGTTGTCCTTCCTCATGACTATCTCAATATCCATCTATCTTTTGTCGAGATATCTAGCTATCAATCTTAAGATTGTTGTTCCATCTGTATTTCTATGTATAAATATAATTATATATATAAATTTACATCTACTTAAATTGTATTCCTTAGTTAGTTTTCTTTATTTTCTTCTCCCTCTCAGTTCAGTTAATTAGTGGATGATTATGACAAATGTTGCAACATTCATTTACAACTCAACTAAAAGCAACAAACACAACCACAACAAATGTGTGTGTTTGCTTCATATTCTGATATAAAAATGAAACCCGAAGATAAATGACAAAAACTGGGCTGGGTCATTAGCGTCATTTACACTTAGCTGGCCACAATAACAGCAACAACAACAACAACAACATCTACAACTGTTATATGAGGTGTTGTTTCAGGTGGGGTTTCAGGAGCAACTTCGTCGCGGAAATGTGTCAAAAACGTGCTAAAAGTCATAAAATTAAATATGCGTCTTATTTACATACAACCCTCGCCGGGCAATAAAAAACCTGAGCACGATTCGTTTTTGGGGCTTTTCTTTTGCTTTATTATGTTTTTTCCATAGTTCTCTTTATATGTTGATTTCATGTAATGTAACGCTGACATTTCCTTTTCCCCTTGGTCTACTTTTAGGCGCATGTTCCCCACGGTGCGTGTTTCGTTCTCGGGTCCCTTGCGCCAGATTCAACCCCCGGATCGCTATGCCGTACTGCTGGACATTGTGCCGCTGGACTCGAGACGGTATCGCTATGCGTATCACCGCAGCTCCTGGCTGGTGGCTGGGAAGGCGGATCCGCCGCCCCCAGCCCGGATTTACGCCCATCCCGACAGTCCGATAAGCCCGGAGGCGTTGCGCAAACAAGTTGTCTCCTTCGAGAAGGTGAAGTTGACAAACAACGAGATGGATAAGAGTGGACAGGTGAGTTCAATTCTGCCACTTGCTGCCAGTCAAATGGGTCAAAGGTTGTCGGCATTTGGGATTTTGACACAGTGTCTGGTAAAAGCAAAATCGATAGACGATAGATTTGAAATTTCAGAGAGCTTTACAATTCGACATATTATGTACACAGATTAGCATGTAATTCTCCAAAAATTTTACAATACATATTTTAAATAATTGAGAGAATTGCGATCTGTCGAATGTTATTTCCTTGCAAGAAATTGTATATAATATGATAGGGTATTCAATTGCAGTTAAAGAAAATCACAGCAATGGAAAAGATTCTTATAAACAACTTTTATTAAACTTAAGCAATTTTCAATAATAAAAATAATTTTCAGCTGTAGAAGAATGTTGTTGGTGTCACATATGAGTCACTGTCTAGTTTCCTTAGTCACTTTCATTTTGCACCCCAGAAAACTGAGAAAATTCACGGGAGATTTTCTGTTATTATCAAGCTGAGCATTTTCCTTAGGCATCCTTGGCCACAAAAAAGAAAAGAAGGAAATAACATTTATGAATAATTTAGGCAAAAGACAAAAGACATAAAAAGCGGCGACTGGGCTGGCATTGTTTGTATGTTGACGGCAGGGCAGTCTTTGTGTGTGTGAGAGAAGAGAGAGAGAGAGAGACAGCGAAATAACCTGTCATACATGCGGTATATGCAAATTCCAAAGAATGAATGAAAATTGTTGGCAATTTGGTGGCAAATGCAAAATGCGCGACCAACAAACACACAGGGCAGTCTTTGCTACCCCGCATACCCTACACGCCCTACATATACCCTATATATAATTGTACACCAAGCTTATGGCGTCTCTTGGAAATCCTCGGGAAGTGGCGACGCTCTGTTTACGAGCCAGCTACCGTTTTTATCGCCACCATAAAGGATGCTGTTGCCCCGGAAAAGAAAAGCCGTCAAAACAAACGCCGACTACTTTTTATTGTTGTACATTTTTTATAAGACTCGAAGAAGAGCAAAAGAAGGGAAAATAAATATTTGGCTGTTTTTGTTACCGTTGATTTCTTACAGGTCGTGCTGAATTCGATGCATCGATATCAGCCACGCATTCATCTGGTGCGTCTGAGCCACGGCCAGAGCATACCCGGCAATCCCAAGGAGCTGCAGGATATGGATCATAAAACCTTCGTGTTCCCAGAGACGGTATTCACGGCCGTGACGGCCTATCAGAATCAATTGATTACCAAATTGAAAATCGATTCGAATCCGTTCGCAAAAGGATTTCGCGATTCGTCGCGTCTGACTGATTTTGATAGGTGAGTTTTATTCTACGACTGCAAACACAAGACATGAAAGACTCAAAGACCTCAACAGAACAGAACTATAAAAAAAGGGGAACTCGAGTGCTCTTCGACATAATGTTTACTTAGAGTAGTAAGTAGTTGACCCAGCAATTTTATGAGGCTTGCTTGCTGATTTACGACCTCATTTACGATTGAGCCTCGTCTCGTTGCGGCTTCCTTCTTTTCTCTTCTTTTGGTTTTTTAGTTGGCTTAACCTTACAGTAGCTCAAGTTGTTGCTGATTAGCGAAAATGTGTGAAAGTCCGCATCAAATGTCGTAAAAATAAAAGTGGAAACTGTAGCAGAACCGAATGGATTTCAATTAGTTATTGTTCAAAGCGGAGTAAAAGGAATTTTTTGGAAATATTTTGAGGGATTTGTGAAGAAATTATACAGGGATAGCTGGTAGAGTTTCTTATAAAAGAATCAGATGAATCATAAATTGTGTTTCGAAGAAAATCTTAACATTAAAAATTGAATTAAAATTATGGTCTTAGTTTCTTAGCGACTGGAATTAAATGAATTTAGATCGCTAATAAATACCATTATGAGTATTATTTATTTTATTATTCGAAAAATAATTAAAATTTCTTATACATTTTGTTTAATTCATTTAATAATATATTTTCTTTCACTTCATCAATTGTATCAGTTTGTGTTTTTAATTTCTTAATCATCTGTTAGTTGTGTCCTCAATAATTACTCAATTATTCGGGCTCTGTGGGCTTTATCTTTAGATCGAAATGCAAATAGATATGTTTTGCCACTTGTAGCAACATGTTGCATATGCGGGTTGCACACAGGACATTCAAAAAAACGTCAGCAACTTTTTGACTCTGTCCGACTCTTTTTTTTTTGGGATCCAGCCCTTTTTATTTTCGTTATTCTCTGTGCTCGCGAGACGACAGCCAAAGACTTCAAAAGTGTTGCAAGGCGGCGGCTACGTGGACTATTAAGACAGCAACGCAGCCGGACAGTCGGACAGTGCGACAGTCAGACAGCAGCAGCAGCAACATGGAAACAACAGCAACAAGAGGCAGCAACAAGAGGCAACAACAAGAGGCAACATTCAATGTTTTTAGCCGGCACGGCGGCGGCTTAAGTGGCGTAAATTACAGATCGGCGCTTTTAACTTTGATGCCGATTCGTACATGAAATGAAAACACGAAAATAATGAGTGAATGTTGCTGTTGTTGTTGCTGTTGTTGCTGACGTTGTTTAGTGTCGGCAATTGGCAGTTACTTTCAACGTAATTATGTTATTGCTCTTTGCGGTGCCTCCGTGTGCTGCAGCAACAAGTTACTCACATGTCTCTCCCTCTTCCTCGATCCCTTTCTCTCTTCAATCGATTCATTCTCGTTTCTCTCTTCTCTTCTCAGGGATCCCATGGACTCGTTCTTCTTCGATCAGCACATGCGCGCTGCTCCGCTGCGATTCTTTCCGGATCCGCTGATGTCGCAACTGACGCCGCAGGAGGCAGATGCCGCCTCGTTGGCCCTGCTGGAGAAGGCCCGCCAGCACTTGCAGATGTTTGGCCGCTCGCCGTACACGGAAATGCTGCTGCCGCACTTGTATCAGCGTGCCGCACCGCCCGCACCGCCGCCCTCGGCCCTGGGCGCCTTTCAGCTGGGCATGTGGCAGCAACAGTGGCCCCAACTGACCGCCGGTTTCTTGGCCAGCGCCAATCAGCAGGCGGCCTTTGCTGCCGCTGCCGCTGCCGCAGCTGGCGCCAGTCGCACGCCACCACCCACAATAGGCGGGGGAGGAGGCGGAGGAGGAGGTGGGGGAATAGCACCACCAGCGCCTGCCACGCCCACATCATCGTGTGGGTCGGCGTCACCAGATCTGCGGATCAAAACGCAGCTGGGGCATTATCCGCAACGCTTCAGTCCCTACCAGGTGCCACAGCATCCGCATCCGCAGTCCGCCTCATCGCCGGCACCGTCGACGAGAGCCGAGAGTCCCTAAGTGGAGCAGGTGGCTCATCAAACGCATGAAATGTATGTGCAATGCCCGAAAATGTTTGTAAATAACCCTCGAGCCCCAAATTCACAAAGCTGTGTAGCTAAACATGTTGCAGCAACATGTTGCTAACACTTAACTTAGTAGTTCGTTTATGCGCGGCAAACTAAACGTGATAAGGAAGTTGCTTAAGCACATCGGAATTGTTAATTGAGCATCAACTTAAGATAAATCACAAATAAAAAAATGGAGTTCCATGATAATAAGTTATTGCGATAATCAAATGATTATCCAAACACGTATTTTTTATTAATCCCAAAAATCTATGGACATCAGCTAAATAAACATTGCAGATCTTAGTAAAATTTCACTATAATTTTACGAGTGTTGTGCATTCCATTGCAAATTAATTTAAAAAATTTCAAGCTTCTTAATTTTATTTTACCATCACGTTTAGTTAATTTTCCCAGCCAATTTCCTTTATCACGTTAAGCTGCGCATAAACGAGAATAAACTTTATATATATGTACTTAATGTAGTTTTTAGCCCTAGCCGTGTAACAGTATTAGTTAATTTAATTAGGCTTAGCTTTAGTGCAAACAATTTGCTTGTGTTTTCTATTGTATATTTATGTTTTTGATTTTATTTAATATATTTTTTTTATTTTTTGTTATTTATCTTGTTCCTAACTACAAAAATATTGTAAAAATTCCACGCTAATTGTACACTTTGGACACGCCCAACACTCCTCAGATCGGATCAAAAAATGCAATAAATAAAAATCAAAAAACAAAACAAAACAAAGAGCGAAAAAACAAATGCAAAACTATTTAAATTATGTGCAAAAATAATAATAAACAATTTATAACAGAAAAACAAAAGCAAAAGTTGTTCGTTGTTCGTTGTTCGAGTTGATCAAAGTATCTGAAACAATTATTAATGATGATGATGGGAAGAATCGCCAAACAAAATGCAGTTGCCGTTGCCGTTGCAGTTGCAGTTGCAGTTGCACGTGATGCGCAGTCGCGCGTGGCAGCAACGTGGGGCAGACAGAGAGACAGACAGACGGACACTGACATTTATGCCTCGAATGCCGAATGAAACATAATTTATAGAATTTTGTGCTCTTTATGAAAGTCGAATTAATTACAAAGTCCGTGTTTAGTGCCATAGGCATTTCATACTCCTATCATATCATTTCCACCTTTTTAGGAAGAACGAGAGAGGGAAGAGTTGGGGGAGTCAATGTATAGGGTTGTCAGTTGTTGTTGCTGTTGTTGTACATGCAATCAACTATGAATACAGATGATACAAGACAAGATTGGGGGCGAGGAAAGAGGGGAAAGAGTTAATGTTGCTGTTGCAGTTGCAGTTGCACGCGACATGCGTCATCAATTTCTAATGATGTATGTCTTCAGCATAGACATTTATTATTAATTATTAATGTTGTTGTTGTTGTTGTTGCTGTTGTTTTTAGTTAAGTGCAGACATTAGTTATTAATATTGTTAATGCACTTTTTAATTAGTTGCTAAGCCAAGATAAAAGCGAAATCAGAGTGAATGAGTTGAGTGTGGAATCAGCTGAGAGCTGAAGATAAATAATACAAATCAAAAGAAAAGGAGTTGAGAATGCTCGACTGGCAAATACCCTGTCTTTGGGTATACTTAGGTAGAGAGAAGTATTTATGTAAAATTGATCAGGCGATTTAAGCAAAATATGTACTTAACTAAATCAATGATTCAAATGATTTGAATAATGCTCTATATCACAGACTAATTTCAGGCATTTTTCGGATAGTACAGCTGGACTTTTGAAGGTCATCTTAAATTTAAATGCTACGAATAAGAAGAAATATTTTATTTTATCATTAAATGCATTTTTAAATGTGATTTGTTTTTTTTTATTTGTCAACCTTTATTTTTAAATTTGTTTCAATTACATTTTCTTGTTATTTTCAATGCGATTCACAACACATTTCAAATCCGTGCTGTCAATCACATGTAACTAATTATAAGCCAAACACAGAAGGAAAGACCCCAGCATATGGTAGGTATTACTCGGAATATTAATAACTTAATTTTCATGCCCATAGGCCACGAAACGGCAGCTCAGAGAGGGATTGGAGGTGGCTCGGCATTTAAATCTGACTTATATAAGAGGGCCAGGTTGGGTTTACCTGGCCTAACCAATAACTAACTAACTAATAATTATACACTCGAAACTTGCAATTATAAAATCATTTTTTCGACCAACAAACAATGCCAGCTAAAACGTTGGAACAACTTTCAAAATATCTTAATTAACTACTCTTGGATTGACCAGTATTATTTAGTGTTTAGGCCCCGTTTAGAGAAGTCTGTGAGAAAGTGTCATATTTCCATTAAGTATTTATACAAAGCATGAGAAATATGAAAGTGAAATTGTCAGTTATGAAAACTTTTAATTAGCAGTTGTAACATTTTTAATTGGTTACATTTCATTGGGCGTTTATTTGGAATGTTTGTGGTAATTAAACTTGAAACATACAATATAAGGTTCTATTTTCAGTATAATCTATTCTTAATTTGACTATAATACATCTTTTACTTTATAAAGATTTTCTTCAGAACATTTGCAACATATTCCACCAGATTTTATACTCTCAAAGCCGCCGCAATGGAATCTGATGGAAACACGTAGCTGACATTATAAATTCAGAAGTCTCTCATTCCTAAAAGATACACAGATAGGCATGGACTATGGGGCATGTAGATTAGCTGCAATTTTCTCACTCACTGCGACAAAGTCGTACACAAATTATCTCGCCACTAAAAATTTGCCTAATTTCGAGCATAAATATGAAACATCTTATCATAAGGGACCGATCTATGGCCCAGGATATCTTTCTAGCTGCCCCAGACCCATCGGCAACCTTTTTTCTACAACTCCCTCTCTTTCGCCCTCTATCTCTCTCTCTCGCGCTATCGTTGCTGACTAATTTTTGTGTATTTTGTTAAAAAGAAACAAAAAACAAAACACCCTCGACATGAAATTGGTAGCTAAACCTGAACAGGCGCTAACAAATTTATGTCTTCTTCGGGCTTAGACAACGCAAAAGGTGCCACTAAATTAGCCGAGGAATGAAAAAAGAAAGGAGAACGTGGTGAGAAAGGTGAAGGCAAAGGTAAACGCCGCTCAGCTCATTACACACAATTTGCAGTTAGGTGCGAGCATATAAATTTCCTCTGCTCGTAGTCCTGTTTCGGGCCTCTCCTTATCAAAATTATGCAGACTTTTATCTAAATTATTATTTTGTGTTGCTTTTTTATTTTGTAGCTGAAGGGGATTCACCATAAATTGTATTGCTGGCCTGGATTTTGGCATTAATTCATGGAGAACAGCTAATAAAATTTTAAAACTAAGAAAATTATAGTTTTAAGTTAATTTTTAAAAACTAGCTTATAGTTCGACGGAAAGGGGAAGTGAGGATTTGTATGAACATCAAATTAAATTTCTACAACACTCCAGTTTCTTGGCTTGTTAAGGAATTTAGTACAGTAAACTCTCGCTAATGTCTGCATCGATGCGTTGAACATGACGTGACATATAAATGCTCGCATTTAAATAAAAAGCTATACAATATCATATCTAGAAGTTTAGAAAATTATAGTACAACTCCATTGAACGTGTCCAATTGTGGACATTTTAATTGTGTCGACTGCTTTTGCGAGGGGGCGTGGCATTCGCATTAGCTTTGAACATGAGCTTAATTATACCATTAAGTCTATTCAATTTATTTAACATGAAAACAAACAAGCGTCAGCTTGTCAAATAACAGATACATCTACATTTTACCAGGAACTGCACTTCATTCCCTCCTTACTTTCCCCGTCTTTCATCTATCCATTTGAAAATTTCTTGTTTATTGAAATCGCTTGTGTTTAAATCCGAGTAGAGATGACAATGTTTAATATCCAAGATGACTGAAAAGATAATCTGATTGAGTAAGTTAGTTATAAAAGTATAAATAGCAACTCATCGTTATGGGCTGCCATCTCTAGAAGGCGTACAAATAATGCCAGTTGTGCTGGCACATATTAAAAGCACCTAAATGGCTTGCTGTACGGTAATTATGGTCATTTTATTATATGTATTGTACTCGTATATGTCTGTGTATACAATGTAAAAGCCAAAGACTTTAACAAGCCACATGAAAGTTGCTATGAAATTAATTTCCCAACTTTGGGATGATGGGTGGGAGGGGATTGGAAGTTGAAATTGTGAATTACGTTAAAAAGCCTCCTCGTCGCGAGGAGTTTATGTTGTTGTTGTTGTTGTTGCTGTTGTTGTGTCCAGGGCACAAACAAGCGATGCCTACATCACACTTCAACACAATCCGGCAATTTCATCGAATGCCATTATAGGGACAGAGGGGAGAAACAGGGGAGAAGTCAACCCTTTAACCCAAATGCATTTCACGTTACGCCAGTTGAGAATTTCTCCTGTGCAGGCATGCATGTACTCACTCTGTCTCCTTTCCTCTCTCTCTCTATCTCTATCTCTTACTCTCTCACTCTCATACACACACACTCAGTCTGCCTGTTTTGTCTGCATATTGAAAATTTGCATGTTTAAGCATATCCTTGCCAACACTTTCCATGCCGGCCATACTTGTATACTCACATACATTTGTACACACACACACTTACATACGTGTTTACTCCACATGGATTTGTGCAGAGGTGCAGCCAAAAGGGGGTTACGCCAAGAAAAGCCCCCTTCGCAGAATTCAACACAAAAAATTACAGACTTTTAAAAAATATAATAATATTTTGAGTAGCAATTTTCTAAAAAGATCTCGTCTGAAACCTTATTGGTGTATAAAATTCTTGTTATTAATTTTTCAAATTTATAATTAACTAGTTTCAAATTTTTGTCATCATTTTGTTATTTGACGGTAAATAGCATTATTGACATTTATTTTTAATTGTATAAAATGATTGTTGTTAATTTTTTAAATTTATAAATCAACTAAATATTTGACATTATTTTGTTTTTTTTTACGTTAAAGAAACAAAATTAATAAGCAGCCTCAAAACAATACTAATAAGTTTTTAAAATACAACATCTAATTATATAGTAATACAATATTACACGATTTCTAAATACGCATTTACAATCGATGCTAGGACTAGTCTTTAAAAATGTTATTGGAGAACTAATATAATGGTAATGTGCATAATATTCTATATAACCCCCTTTCAAATCCAAGTCGCACTACGCCACTGTCGCTGAATGTGGAGTGCTGCAGGGTATGTGGTGGTTCAGCATGCCGGAAGTGCGCGCAGTTTAAAGCTTATCGCTGCAATTTAAGTTGCCCGAGGATATGCGCCGCCTTCAAGCAGACTGAGACTGAGGCTCAGGTAAAGCCTCAGGCTGAGTTACATACATATATCAAAGAAATCAAATATAATTTCAGTGCAAATTAGTTGCAATTTTGCGCACGGCGAAACGTTCAATGAACTCTCGAACCTTCCGCAAAACATCCTTTGAAAAATGCTCACTTCAAAAGAATGAAATATATCTCTGTTCTTAATTGTTGGTTCATTAAGTTTTCGACAAAACTGTCAAATGTGAAATGAATTGAAGATTGAGGAAAGAAGATACTACAGAGATGTCAGGCTGAAAAATAAATGTATCTCTGTATAAGTACTTAATGTATCTTTAGACATATGGGCTAACTGTTGCGTGCCGATTGATCAGCTCGAGTCTTGGCATCTGTATCTGTATCTGTATCTTTATCAATATGCGACAAAGTTTCATCATTAGCAGGCGACTTGCTAATGACTATTAATAAATGCCAAAAGTGTAAGTATTTCTGTGTATATGTGTGTGCATTAACTAAATGCAATGCTGCAATGAAAAATGGTTATTTCATGGCCAGAAACACACACACACACACCACACACACACACACAGTATCTGACAGATACACACAACTCTATTGCTCACTTGGTGTTGACACTTGAGAAATTTGTAGCTCATCTTTTGCTGGCATATCTCGATGCTCAAAAAGGCCCCGGACAAAAACTGCAGACGACAAAACGGGCAAAGGGTGGTGAGAAAGAGAGAGAGAGAGAGAGAGAGATAGAGAGAGACGGAGAAAGAGGGAGAGAAAGGCAGCTTTGGCACTAATTACAAATACCAACATACACAAGCAGACGGAGACTGCAACACACATTTGCACATATGTACACACGTATGTACAGAAATGTATCTTATAGCACAAGTATTTGTAGCTGCCAGCTTTGGGTGGGCGTTGTGGGCGTTCCCTCAGCCAACTTAATTTGCCAATGCTTATTTTTGGCATTGCTTGTAATAAGACGTCAACGCTGTTTAAATCATTCTAGCATATGAAAGTCATTGAATTTCATTCAATTTATTATGTGCAACTTAAAAGGGAGTATATTTTAATATAAATATACATATATCTGTTTAATAAATAGAGAAAATATTACCCAAAAACTTTATATTTTTAAAATCTGTTCCATAAATTCAACAATCTTAATTTTTCACATCTAATAACAAATAATTATAGCCCGATTTCCACATATTTCAAATCAAAGGCAGATTTATATATCTTTTATCATGGCTCACACCCTTCGACGAGCTGTCAACTGATTTTTATGGCAACAGGTAAAAACAACAAATAAATAAAACAAAATATTTCGAAGAAAAAACATGGTATTAATTTTAGATAGATTCGTGATTTTCCTCATTTTCCAACTTTTCCTTATGGGCTGAACATTTTTTATGGTCTGTGAATTATGTGCGGCGAGGCATTTAAAAATAATGTGCGCCAAATTCGAATAAAACTTAATGTTAATCAGGTGCGAAATATGCGCGAACGGACTTCAAAGTGAAAACGCTGACGGGAAATAGAAAAGCGGATGGAAAGTCAGCGCGGCCCCCGATGCGGCCGACAGTTGCGGCGAATGTGAAATGAAAGCGACCTCGCAAAAAACTTGATGTCCAACAACACAAAAGGCAACTGACTAGTTTTGAGTGAGTTCCACAAAAGGCGGCCATTTTGGGCGGCTCAAGCTCAGGCGCAAAGGAGAGCGCCAGATAGAGAGCGCGAGCGCGAGCGAGAGAGGTAGAGGCAGAGACGGAGAGCGACAGCGAGAGAGCGCGCACGCGGCTTTCCAGTGGGCGCATTCCAGGCCAGGCGCAAAAAAAAAGGGGAAATTCTGAGCACAAAATTGTGACTGTGTGTGTGTGAGAGTGTGAGTGTGTGTGTGAGTGTGTAAGTGTGTGTGCGTGTGCTAAGCAGCCAGATGATTGAGGGCGTTGCTTGGCAAAAATGGCAGACAATGTTGAAAGCTTTAACTACAGCAGCGCACGCACTGCCAAACAAGAGCGAGAGCTTGGGGAATGTAAGAGAAAGAGAGAGAGAGAGAGAGAGAGTGAGAGCGAGAGCGAGCAGCAGTTGTCGTTTGGGAGGTGGAGTGAGTGCAAAATTGTGAGACATATGAAAACAAGATGGTAGTGCAGCGTAAAGGCAGCGAGGCAGACAAGTTGCAACTTGTCCGTAGCTTGTTAACAATTGCAGCACTCAAATAAATGAGACCAACAACAAGGATCTGCTTTGTGTGTGTGTGTGTGTGTGAGTCAGAGAAATTAGTTTTGGCTGAGACTGAGTAAAAGCAGAAGAACAAGATGTGATGGAGGTGGAAGGGGGAGGGGGTGGGGGGAGGACGCAGGAGTTGGGGAAGGGAAGGGAAGGGGAAGCCCTTGTAACAGTTGCCGCGCTGCAGGCAATATACTCAATTAAAAGTCGCACGAGACAAAAGCCAAAAACGCAAAAAGTGATTAAAACAAGCAACACATTTTTTTTATTTTTGTTTTTTTTTTTTTCATTTGTGTGCCACAAGAGGCATGCTGCAACAGCAACTGCTGCTGCTGCAACAACAGCAACAACAACAACAAGTAAGATCTGCTCCCTTTTCCCCATCCCCTTTCATGCCCGCCTTTCACTTGCAATTGTTTGTCACTCAACAGCGTTGTCTTCCGACCTGCCATCTTCCATCTTTCTCCCTCTCGCTCTTGCCTTCTCCTTTTTTTTTGTATTTTGGGGCTACACATTTCACTTGGCACATCAAAGTGCGCAGTGTTGTTGTTGCTGTTGTCGGTGCTGATTATTCACATCGATTGGCATTTGTGAAATTTCACGAATTGGCACTTTTAGCCACTTGGGTGGTTCTTTCTTTCTATCTTTCTCTCTTTCCTTCTTTCAGCCGCCTTTGTGCGCTAATTTTGTACACACTTTTCTTTTCTGTTTTATTTTGGCTTATCATGTTTGTGCTTTGCTTTAGCTATTCGTGTTGTTGTTGCCACATTCCCCAAATTACATTGCAACCAATTGACAATTCGATTCACACGTCAAAGCGACTTTTTGTGTGGTCGCTGACAGTAAAAAACGAAATAAAAATCACATCTAAGGTAAAAGCAAAAATTGAATGGGCAAGAGACACTGATAAAAATTAACAGTCTATATATTAAAAAATAAAAAATGTATAAATAAATATAGTTTGAAATAATTAATAATATCAAAATAAGTTAAAGTGTAAAATGGTTTATAAATAATTATAATATTTCATCTCAGTAAAAACAGTTTTCATTCTATTAAGCCCCATTCAGACGAGCACTTTTTCACCGACACTTTTTGTCATATTTTGTCAAAAAGCTGTCCGTGTCGCGTAACCATACAAAATTTCAAAGAGTCGGTAAAAACCGACGCTTACCGATGGAAATAGAACACGTTCTATTCCATCGGTGAGCGATGGTGAGCGACACGGACGGTATTTTGACAAAAAGTGTCGGTGAAAAAGCGCTCGTCTGAATGGGGCTTTAAAGAAGAGAAAATTAGTTATGATGTCATTTGAATCAGGAACTTCTTCTGGATACAGCAAATGAACGAAAAAAACCAATTTTTGAGAATATTGACAGGTCTAGAACAAACTGGAATCTGTTTTTGTTGAAAATAACTAGAAAAGTTTGCAATTTTAAAGGTATTTATGAATGAATGAAATTGTAGTTTCTTTTAAAGAACTTAAAAAAAAATAATTCCAAAGGTCGAAGTCGCTCCATAATTCGAACTTTTTCTTTGGATTTCTTTGGTGATTCGAGATAGGGAAGTTCGGCTGTATTTTAAAAATATATTTTTACCAACAATAAGATTAATTTTTACAATTTAAGTTTATTATCAGTCAGTTTAATATTTCTCGGAACATTTATCGATCAATTCTACAATCTTGTGGGTAGATATTAAACTCTAAAATAGCTCAGTTTGATGACTCTTCAAGTCTTTGGCCTACAACACCTGCCCTTTTGCTCCCTCTTTTCAGCCACTTTCAGCCACTGAATCCCTCGTCGATGTCCCGGAGTTTTCCAGCTAAGACGAAGACTGTTACAGCTCAGTGTTAAGGGTAGAAAAACTCAAAATTTTGAATGTAGGGCGCGTGTTCATTTGATCAACGAATATTATAGTTTCGTTTAAGGTTTAATAAATTACAAAATATTTGTTTAAAATGCGCGCAGACGCTGTGAAAAGACAAATTGATAAATGAATGCAGCTCCGTTGAATTGATGTGAGTTTTCTGAAATAGAAATAGAAATAGAATTATCCACCTGTTCCAGCCATAGAGATGGCAATAGAGGAACATGTGTTTTCGCTACCACGAACGAATGATGAACTATCCATTGATGTCTATAAATAGTGACAAACAAACGTAAATCGTGTTGATTAATCGTGCAAAATTAGAGGCAACAACTGTAAAGTGAAACATGCTGAGCAACTAACCAAATAAATTATTATTTATGTGAAAAACGACAACTGACAACCTACATAGAAAATACGAGTATATCGAATATCAAATGCGCACATTTAATTATGAAAATCTTTCAATTTTTTGTTCACGTTTATGTCAGTTTTGCGCACGGGGGAAACGCTGGAAATTTTCAAATGAAAAATATAGATTTTTGGGGCCACCCACAGTGGCTGCTAAACTACTATAAAGACCAGGGCTGCACATTTGTTGCAGCGAAGGAATGAGAAGCTAAGAGATACTCTTGTTTTTCGAATTTAAGAAATACTGTACTTATAAATAGTGACATGAATCCAAGCTTTGTATTGATTTTAATATCGAAACGTAAAAATCGACAAAAAATTAATCGAGTTGTCGATATATCTCCATATAATAAAAATATATCGAGATTTTCCTACAAAATAAAGGGAAACAATACAAAAATTCACTCGTACTTTTCAGTAAATTTTGACTTGACTTTCATATCTTTGCCAAACTTGATCCGATTTCATGTTGTTCATGTGTTGGCTTCTAAATTCAATCAGCTTCAAAAATTATGTAATTTCGCTAAAATATTTGTTGCCTCGATTTGTCTTTTTCGAAAGTTCAAAGGCATTTAAATATTCTACTGTTTGAACTCTATTTTCCCAAATCATCTTCCAAAGTGCAATTTAATATTTTCAATATTTACGAAAATGTAAAAGTGATCAGTCTCAAATCGCTTCTCAAATGTTCCATACTCTAACTCACAGTTAATGATGCCTTTTATACTCTTTCCAAGGATTTATATGCAGCCACAACGCTAATGAGCGTATCGAAATTTATGACATTCCAGCAACAACAACAAGAACATTTAAGTATGCAGTTATTGGTGTTGTTGTTGTTGTTGCTGTTGTTGCATGCAACATGGATCGCATAATTCTCACACTTCGACAGGCAAACGAGAAACAAATATAAATTGAATGCCGCCAAAGTTGCCGCGTTTTAGTTTCCCTTCCCGTTTCCCCCTCCGTCATCTCCTCCTCCTCCTCCGCCTTCTGCTTGCAACACACAGTGAAATGTCAAATTTAGTTGACAATTAATAAATTACGCGACTGGGCGCTTAAATGGCGCCACTTCAAGGGGAAGGAGGGTAAATAGGGGGAGGGAAAGGAGGGCGGGGGGAGCACAGACGTCACATTTTCATATTGTCATTAATTTAAAATAATTATGCGGCAAGGCAGCCGCAAATCACAACAATGCCACCGTTTGTCTGGGTGGCCCACATATGTGTGCCACGAATAAGGAGTGAGGAGCGGAGAGGGAAGAGTGTAGGAGCCTAAGACTCACTTAATTAACTGCCTGAATATCCTGCGCTACAAATTGTTCACACTTCAACGTTTTCTGGTGCGACTTCTCTCCCACTTCCTGGCCACGTGTGTTTGTTGCTCTTCTTTCGCTTTTTTGAAATTCTCCTTAAAAATCTGCCCCCCAAATGTCCCCAAGTTCGGGCATCTAATTGACATGTTCGTGACACATGTTCAGCTACAGGATAGCACAGAGTGACAAAGAGAGAGAGAGGGAGAGAGAGAGGGAATCCCAGACCTCACACGCGCCTGCAGCGCAAGTGTCAGCGATATGCGAGTCGATGATATATGATTAGGAAGCCGCGGTTCGTTAGCTGGGGAATATATTGAAATGTTGTTGTGACATTGCCCCGAGATGCAGACGGTGTCAAATTCTACAGATGTGACTTGTGGGGATATCGCACCAAAGTTTGGCTGCCACTTTAAAAATGAAGCCCGATTGAAACTCGATTGTAAATTGAACGCAAGGAATTTGAATTTCTGCAGGGTCAGTTTATTAGCCATTTATTGTTAGCACTTCAAAACAATGTAATCTCGTTCAAGTGTCACTTTATTCCTTATTCACTTGATACCCATTAGTTCACCTCCATGTTCACTTTAATTGCCATGTTTCACATTGAATTGTGAATTTGGTGTTCAATTTCTCATCTTACATACACATACACATCCCACTGTTACCCGACTCTTCCCTCATCCCCCATCCCTCTCCTCAGTCTCTTCTCTTCTCTTCTCTGCTCATCGGCTAATCCACAAAATCTGCGCTTTCATAGACCATTAAAATTAACTGACAGTTGTTGTTTGGGCAGTTTTCAATTGAAGCCGCATTTTATGCACACTGCCAAAATCCGATTCTAATTTTCTTTCTCTTTGTTTTTGGTTTTGTGAGGCAGCAGCAACAACAACAATGTTAAATCCGGTCATGGCGATAATCGCCAATGGACCCAACAGCAACAACAACAGCAACAACAACAACAATAACTACACCACCGCCCATGAGACACGCACACACGCCCACTCACTTACACACACACACACACACTCGCACACACACACGTGTCAAGCGGCTGTCTCTCCCTCTCCCTCTCTTTGTGTCTCTCTGTCTGTCTTTGTGTCTCACTGACAGCTACAAATTGCGCTACAAGGCTGAGCTTTACCTTTCCCCTTCTCCTTCTCCCTACTCCTTCTCCACTTCTCCACCTCCCACCTCCCTCCACCCATACGTATAGTAAGCGTCAACGCCGACGTTCGTGTAACTTTCAGCATAATGACCCAGACACGTGGCTGTCTAATGTGACCAGCCGCACATAGACAAAGTGTCAGAGTGGCCAGGCGACAGACGACAAACGACAGACAAGAGACAACAACAACAACAACAACGGTACTTAACCATTGTTTTTCCACCATTTTTATGGTAAAATGAAATGTGAAATGATCGAGGGGGGAAGAGGAGAGAAGTAAGGAGTGATTTTATGTGCTTTGTGCCTCGTTTTTAATACACTTTACTGCAATTTGGCATTCGGCAGATTTGAAGCAATTAAATCGTTCATCTAATTGAAATTGCACTTGATGTTCCAATTCAGCTAAGTACGTTTGAGATTTTCGACAATTATTTATTCATTGCATTTGGAAATAATGGAAATTGGGATTACAGCACAAGATTGTCGAAGCAGCTAAAAATTTAACTAATTTCTAATTAGAGCTTCAACCATTTGAGAATTATTAATTCAAAAAAATTTTGTATAAAGAAGTATTTATTTTGATTTGAATATTTGTTTACATTTCGGCACATTAAGACATAATTTATGAATTTTTCTAAAATAGTTGCACTGTCAATAGATTCAGAGATTTTCGAAAGGAACTTCATATAAACTTCGTGTAGTATTTCAATGAGTTAAATTTCAGTTCTTCTTCTCCTCAATTTAAGAGTAAAAAAAAGGAAGCGAACCAATAACTAAAATTTCAATTAAGGAAACAGGTAACCGTTTTGTCTTTTCTATCGGTCCGTGTGTGCGACAACTCTATTAGATCCAAAAAAAAAAAAACAAAAAAATATATGTATTTGTGTATAAAAGTTGATCAGTTGTCAATGATATGAAGAGCATGTAGAGCAATCCATCAATCAAATGTGATGTGCAGAGGGGCAAGGGCAAGGGAGTAGTTTGGTAGTGTGGATAACAATCTTTCTGCTGGCCAAAAAGTTAATTTATTTATAATTGCCAGATGCGGTTGAGACTACACTACACTACACTACACTGCACAAACACACACTCACTTGGCTGGTCAGTTTAGTGTGTAATGACTTGTAATTCTAGAATTGTGTAATTCTGCTAATGAGCGCTCGTACCTGAGAGTGAGTAACATGTGTAAGTGTTACGCTTGCGATAAGAACTCGGGCATTTCAATTAGCCTCCCCCCTTTTAGCTTGGAGTTCTGAGTCGGGAGTTGGAAGACAGAGTCTTGAACTCTTCCTGTCGATATTAACGCGCAATAAATTAGCACAAGCAAAGCCGCGGCGAGGTGAGACCGCAAGAGACTTGTCAGAGAGAGGTAGTTTCTTCTAGGGCCGAGAAGACTCTAAAGAGAAGACCCGGACGAGTAGAAGACTCAACATTAACATGCAGAACCAGCGTTAGCGTGCGGTCCGATGCGATGCGATCCAATGCGATCCAATGTGATTCGATGCGATGCGCATAATCTGTTCCCAACTCTTTCGACGGTTAATTTCAGTTTGAGATAATTATAGAGCGGCTGCCACCAAAGAGCCAGTTGACCACGAGACGGGGCAGGTGCAGTGGCAAGGGGGCAGGAACATGGGGTAGGGGCAAGGGGGCAGCAAGGTGGCATGCGCTTGCACGCGCTCGAATTTATTATTAGGCATCCCTCTCTCGTCTTCGTTATTCTGATTCCTCAATCCTCATTCCTCATTCGTTCTTCTCAACTTCTGCCCGCATCTTTCGACAATCATGTTGAGGCTCCTTCTGTTCCTTTTCGCTTCTGCAGATCAGAACAGGGCGTTGAGTGTAGTAAGTGATAGTGGGCAGCATCCAACTCCAACTCCAACTTCAGCAACATCCACGGCAACAGCAACAGCAACAGAAGTGGAAGCAGCAACCGACACGTTGCACAGTGCATAATTATACAGCACCTGAGGTTGGGGTACATTGCCAAAGTGAATCCATTTGACAATCGATTTCTTTACTTGACTAAACTTTAAAGATTACGATGACGAGTTTATAATTATTTATCGAAAGTTATCAATTGAGAAGTTGCTCAATGAACAAAAGATATTCAGGCCTGTTCCGAATTTCACTTTCGATAAGATTTGTCGGAATTGGATTTCTTTAAACTGCTCTAATACCATTTCGGCCATACTCAGCGGATTGATATCACATTGAGTTGATGAGTTTAAGTCCGATAAAGAGAAAAACGATCATTTTCAAACACTTCGTCTAAATTCAAATTGAATAAATGCATATCACTAAATGCTAAAAAGTAAAAAGTGAAAACCGGAACAGGCCTGATTATTCGTCAAATTCGTTTCAGTTTTACTTGAGTTATGAGAGTTCGGAAATTCATCATTAATCTAGAAGAAATCTTTGTAAAAACTGTCAACAATTCACATTTAGGTATTTTCCTATTCTGAAAACACATTCACAACATATTTACAACACAACAGACGAACAGGAATATTTAATAGAAACTTGTTTGAGAAATCATCTTTCAAATTACAAAGGATATCCGAAGATAGACATAGTATTATGGAGCAACTTCCACGTCGCAGTAAACGACTTCTTAGACTCAAACAGAAGAGACTGAACAAGCAAATGAAGGACGAACTCGAGAAGGAACAGAAGAGGTTGGCATTAGAGCGAATTGTGGAGCAGGCAGAGTTATATGCCGAAGCCAGATGCAGATACAACTATTGCCTGTGCCTTGACGCCAACGGGAAACTCTACAAGCTTGGCGATGCAAATAATAAAAATAATTAAAATTATAGACAAAGGACTATAACTAAGATGTAGAATAAACCTAATGATCCCACTATAATATTTATCATTGTCGTTGATTATAATCGAGACTTTGTTTACGAAATCTAGAAATATATTGGAAAAGAGGCTGTGCGCATACTGTAATAAAATTCAACTGTTAAATTAACAGTTTAGTCAGATAGCAAAGCTATATTAATGATGACTCAATCAGAGAGATTTTAGATAACTTGTAGCTCTAAAATTCGAATTGAAAGAGCATTCATCTGATCATGCAACTGCATCGTCTTGAATATCTTTCATAATTTTAATAGTTATATTATTTTCAGCATTCCAAAGAGCGAGACAGCGACAGAATCTCAACTGAAGACTGGCTGAGAGGCTGGGGAGAAGAAGCGGAATGCCGACAAATATCAAAGTCATATGCGCGCCACGCCCCCAATCGCATGTTGATCTTCATCAAGATCGCTTCACCCGCCTCACTCTCGGCTCAGCTCAGGTCAGGGAATCAGCGGTGAGCGGGGACTTAAGGGGTGTTGGGTTCTGAATTCAAACTTCTGGGGCTGCCCTCCATGGAAGCTAATCAACAATTTTCTCACCTCTTTTTCGTGAGCTCAACAGAGAGAGAGAGAGAGAGAAAAAGGAGGGAAAAGAAACGAAAAAACGTTGCGGTAGGCGTTTGTCGGACTGAATGTTCTGTCGGCAGAGCCAGAATCCCCCCTCCCCTTCCCCACACACACCTCCCGCAATTTGATGTTGCGCCTTTGTTTTAAGCCGCATATTTTTTATTTTCCATTTTTTGATAATAAGACACCGTGAGGCAGGCAACATTGAAAACTCAACCTGAACCTGTTGCATGTCGGCGAATCGGGTTAATCGATTTTAAATCGTTTTTATGTTTTCATTTCGATATATTTATGTACATATATTCTGTTCTCTTCCAATTTCACTCAAGATTAATCTGCTGTTAACTATTAGAAGTTCGTTAGGAGCGCAGATCTATAGAAAACAAATATGTTTGTTTGGTAGAAAAAGCATGTGCAACAATCGCGTTGGAATCGCGTGAATTATGGAGGTCGTATTATTGCGGTCTATGGGACATATGGACAGCCATTTAAATCAATTCGAATATATGGCATCGTTAATGGAAATTTATTCGCGCTGTTACTTGCCGCAGACCCCACACACGCAAACAAACAGGCGGACAGACAGACAGACAGACTTGCAACATACAACGTACAACGTGCAACGTGGCTACCAAATAAAACTTGCTGAATATTCGCACAGCCAGTTGCAAATTGATGGACAACCCACCGGGCAGAGACACCACCCAGTAGAACCTGAAGGCATGTGGTGAACAAATTACACACAGCCTTCCGCCCTAAAACTTCAGGGGTAAAGCTACAGCCGAAAGTCTACTAAGGTTTCAGGGCGAGACACCTGAAATTTTTGAAGAAATTTTCTATCGTTTCTTCAGGGGTAAATTTTGCAGCAAGAAAAAAGTCCCTGCAGCCAACTTAACGTTGCCAACGCCTGGCAATAAATATCGAAATCACTTTTATGAGTTTTAAACCATACTTTTCAGTAATTCTGTATTGTTAATAGAATTCATAATAAATGTAATATATTAAATAACTTATTTTATTAATTAAACATTTTAAAATATGGTAAAATGTTGTTTTATTATTTAATATTTTTATCGTGGCAGTCATCGATAAATACAAAGGGCTGGCAATGTTATTATCGGCTATCGAAGACATTGCAGCCCTTCGTTTGTGTATTTTGTCAATGTGCAGAAAGTGTCAAAATAAGGTAAGTTTTAACTATAAATATATGAATAAATGTTTAATTTTATTGTATTTTAACCTAGATCGCCTGACTTAATTGCCCGATGACGAAGTTCATAGCTTTTGCAAGCAAGACCAGTCACACGTAAGTAAATTAAACATTTAACCAATTAGACAACAAATTTGTTTTAATTATTGTATTTTCTTATAATCAACTTGTAGGAGGCTCTTCAAACTGGAAAGTAAGATTGGCAAATCGCCCAACAATTAGGTAAGAATAAATCATTCTAATGCTCCTCCAACAAACAATTAATTGATTCTAAATTTCAGATTGACCCTTCAACCGAATGCTGTGGCCAGGAGGAATTAAATAATAAGTAAAGTTAGTTTTAAGCTTTATTATAAGTGAACTAATATTAAGTTAAACATGAAGTGCATTAAAATAAACAAATATAAACAAACATTTTGTGTGCCTAAATTTTTGCCGCCGATTCGGCACAATTTTCTAATGGCATACAGCAAGGGAAATTCAGGGCAAAAATTCCCACCCCTGAAAAGACGATATAAAAATTTCAGCGGTGGCTGCCTGAAACCTTGGCGGAAGCTTCCGCCAAATCTTCCGCCAGCGTATACCGAATTACCCCGCTCACGCTAATGTAAAAGCGAATTAGAACTTTACATAAAGTCGCTGCACAGCTCCGCTGAACTTTCAGCTAGCATTCTTAATGTTTTTCGCTACAAAAGAGCCACTGGGCAGCAAACAGTGCCCCCCTCCTCTCTCCTCTCTCCTCACACTCCCTTCTTCCCTCTCCTCCTCCTCTTCTTCTTCTGTAGGCACATTGTATGGCGTTGTGTTTATTTATAGCCGCTCTCGCTGTGCTGATTTTTCAAATACTCCACTAACTGACAAACGCCCCGAGCTTAACGCAATGCTCAGCCGCTGGCCAAGTCCCCTCCCCTGCCCTCCCCCATTTGGGGTGCATCCCCCCTCACTCGGTAGTTCCATTTGGAGAGAGAAGCCTTTCGAGCCACACATGTAAGCGCTTAAAAAATTACGTTTTCTCAATAAGTTTTGATAAAAATCAACATCATTTGTGGTCGGCCCAGTTGGGGGGAATTCCAATATGGTAGCACAAACAGCAACAGAAACAGCAGCTGAGCTCTGCTTTGGCTTAGCAGTTGTTTTTGGCCAACATGAATAAGCAATGACCTGCTAAAGTTTATGGCTTTAAAGAGAATTTACCTAAAATTTAAGGAGAGAAATTATTTAAAATATTGTTGGTCCTCATTTAGAGATGATTTTATGATCAATATTATCAACCATTTATAGTGAAAGTCTAGGAAGATTTTTAATATCTTTATCTTCATAAATTCTAGGTTGATTAAAATATTCAAGTAGCGTATTCATAATGAGGACAGTAATAATTTGTTACTTATAATACAAACAATAGTCGAAAATCTGTGCAGAGATATGAAATGGGAAATAAGTTTCAAATTTTAGGACAACTTTAGAGTATTTCCCAACACTTCAAGTCCCTAACTAATAAGCCGTATCTTGTGCCATGTAGTGTATTCAATTCGGAGGACCGTTGCTCATTAGGCTACCCGTACGCCTCTTATGAGACAAAACCAGTTAAAAGAGCACATGAGCAGCTCCTCCACACTCACACACACACACACCTCCTGATCCGCCCTTCTCCTCATACTTTTGTATTCTCCTCCTTCTCCATCTTCACTTTGAGTTGAGCGTCGCTGTTGTTCTTATTGTTGTTGTCAGCTTAAGCTAAGCAGTCGCCACACATCCGCAGTGATCCAGCGCTCCACCTCAACCACATTCACATTCACATTCACAGCCACTCATAAATATTCACATACGTATTCACATGCTCTCATGTCTTACGCTCGTCATTTGCGCGATTTTTAAGCTGATGATCAGCGACAAACGATCTTTCACTCGCCTTATGATGGATTCATACCACCAACAAATTTGCCACTGATGAATGGATTTCTGTCTGAGTATCTCTCACTCTGCCAGTTGTTTTCTCCTTCACTCTTCTCTTCTCTGTTTTGCTTTACCTACTCTACTCTACTGTAGCTATCCAAGTCTCAACTCTCCATGTCTCCATGTCTCCATGTCATTCACGCAGTTGCGCAGTCAGCCGATAAACGCCAACATGGTGCAGAGATTTTGTTCAGCTTCTGGAATGCGTAGCAAGTTGTGGCAGACATGAGACAGTCCAAGTCCCAGCCTTTAATCAGACAGACAGTCGCAACTTGAGAAACTCAGAGACAGACAGAGAAACAGAGACTGGAGTCTCCTGGAGTTCGAGTTGGGAGTGTGTAACGCATTGTAACAAATTGATTTGGCATTTGTAGCGACAGACACAGAAGCTGACAGTCGAGCACTCCGGATAATGCTCAAGATTAGGCCGGGATAAGCCCAAATAAATGCGAATTCATTGCGCGCATTTATGATTAACTTAAAGCTGGCTTAAAATGCATTATTTCTTAACTTATTTATTTACTTGCGTATATAAATTATGTAATATTTTATTATGATCAGCTTATCAGCTTCAATAATCGATATATTTCATACTCATTCATGCTCTTCGACTTTTAATACTTATTAGATTGCTTATAATCAATGTCCATTGCGACCACCCAGCCATTCACAATGGTCATCAATTGTTGGCAGCACCTTTGACACTTTCCTTAAGACAGTTCTTTGATTTCTTTTGATATGCAAATTGACCAAAAGCTGCACAAAGCAAATTGCCGCCCGACGCCGACAATTGTCAGTGGGATATTTCAAGCCTGTCTGCTGTCTGTCACAATCGTCCGATATTGAAATTGGTAATTTACCAGGTATGAGTATGAGTATGAGTACATTTACAAATAAAAATAATAATACTGCCAAAGGCTAATGTCGAACATCAGACGAGAAGACCGACGACTGAGCGCGTTTAATCGCCACTTTTGTCAAACGCGTCAATCAAGTTTGATGTCTAGTTGAACTCGCCACGCCCTCGCCAGTCCCCTTTTAAAGGGGGAGCACTCGCTTTCCTCCTTTTATTATTAAGCACAGTGGTTGAAGGCTTAACAAAAAAATATTTAAAAAGAAATTTGGTTTTATTTAAGAATTATGTAATACTTACACAGAAAAAAAAATCCGGATATTTAGCCCGAATTCAATCCGAAACGATGTCAGAAGTGGGGTAATTTCGGATTTTCTTAAATCATGTATGAAATACTTGATTTTTTCAATCCCGAATTCAATCCTGAAATTCTTAAATTCAGACTAAAATTTTTGTATTAATTATAATGTTTTTTTTTAACTTTTTTTGTATGATTTTTTTTTTAAACTTTATTTTTTTTTCTTTTAATTTGAATTTTTAGTAGATATTTTTTTTTTGATTGACGGGGGGAATCGAACCCAGATTTTTTTCAAACTGGAGTCGGCGACTTTAACCATTGAGCTACCGGACCGGTTGAAATGAGAGAGGCCGAGAGAGAATATTCCTCTCGCGCTCAGCAAATGTGTATTTTCCCATTTTAATCCCGATACAGGCTTGATTATTCAGTTTAATCCTGAATACATACTTAAAAAATGCGAGCTTAAATTAAGTACTTTATACTTGATTTTAGAATGGCATTTTTTTTTCAGTGTAAATTTGTAAATTTAGTTGGAAAAAATATAAGATTACTTATAAAATCGATTTAGAAAGTTGATTATAATAATTAATTTTCTAGCAATATTATAAATAAATTTGAAATTGCTTAGAGTACATATAAATTTATTTAATTTTAAAAATCTATATCCATATTAGGTATATCTTTATTTTACCATTTTAAATATATTGATTGTTATTTGATTTTTTTTTATAAAAGGTATGTATTTTCATTTTATCTCTAATCTCTAGTACTTTTTTGATTTTCCTTAAAATAATAATAAAAATCATTTGATTTTCTAATACTTACCTTATTTAAGCGGAAAGAGCACCTTAATATTGATAATTAATCTCTGATTTCTAATCCTCAATCTCCATTTATAATTTTCACTTACAACTCTATAGATTTTGTTTCAATGTGCTTTCTGTTCCAAGATAAAAACCAAAGCCACAAAAATTAGTAACGTTTCCAATTACAAACGCAGCGCGGTCAACTCTACACCCTATAGGTGTGTGTGTGAGTGTGTTGTGTGGTGTGTGTGTGTGTGTATTAGAGAGTGTGTGTTGGCGTGTAAAAATCGCCGCGCGTTGACGTGTCAGAATTTTCATATGCATGTCAAGTGTCAAATGCTTGAAATCACTCCATAAATGGCACCACACAACAACAACAACAGCCTCCCCCCTCAACTCGTGATGACCCCTTCTCGCCCACCGCACGCACCTACAAAACGCTGATTACAGCAACTGTTCCGCTGACTGTTGATTTCGTTTGATACGTCGAGTCGCCTGTCATGTCAGTTTTGACAGTTTGTTTGTTAGCCCAAAAAAATAAAACAATACTGAAAATGATCGAAATGCCGGCTGATGCTGGTCCAGAGTCGGAGTCAGAGTCGGAGTCGGGGTTGGAATTGGAATTGTGATTGGGATGGAATGGGAGTCAAAGTACTGTGTACTGGACTCTCTTTCTCTCATTCGTTATGCTTAACTTCAATTAGACGAATTGAGGTTTCTCTTCACACATACATCTGCAGGGTCAGAAGCAGAGATTGAACCTAGGGGCCCATCGGTTAGGGGCAGGGGCAGGGGATGTTACGGCATTATAATTGCCATTAGATTAGCTGTCATGTTTTAGCGCGAGATTCTTTGTTTTTCTCAGTGCTGTGCGATTTGATGACAATGACACATTTTATTTTGTTGTTTCGCCCTGAGGCTGAGGTTGAGATTGAGGCTGCATCTGCGCTAGAGATGGACGTTGTGCCGTGACACGAAACAAGATGAAATTAGAATAGAATATTTTGTAATACTTAAATAATATTTTGATATTTTATTAGTAGTGAAAAAATGTACTTTAATCAATTTTATTATAATTATATTATTTAAAGATGTCATCAAATGTATAGTTAAAAAAAAAGAATCTCATTTGAATATTGTTAATATTACATACTATTTTTTTTTTTTAAATTTATCGCTTCTCTCCCATCTCTAATATTTCCCATGGCTGCTGTGGATTGGCTGGCGCTTTGGGCTGAATTTGATTTGACATTGATGTGTCAGCCCGTTAAATGAGCAAATATGACAGGTCTAACGGGCTTGTTTTGTGGTTTTGTTAAGCACCCTTAGCTCGAGGGGTTGATTGTGCATTGTTTTCTGTATTCCGTTTTTTGTTTTGTTTTTTTTTTTTGCTTGCCATGACTTGACTTTCTCAGGATTTGTCAGTTGTTGAGCTTGATTTGATTTGATTTGCGCAACAAAAACTGTAACTCCAAGTGAACTGAGCCTAACCTTGAAGTCAAAGTTAATTGCAGTTGAAGCAAATCTTTCTTTCTTTTAGACAAAGCCACAAAAATTAGCTGACTTTGCTGAACCTTCAATTGGAGGTTAGATTGACACTTAGGATCTGCTGAGGCATGTTCTTGTTTTGGATTCTTGGGATTTCTAGGTCAATTTTAATTTAATAACTGAACAAAACTAGAACAACGAAATTGAATCCAAATTTTCTTGTTACCTACTTTTACCTATGACTTCTCTCTCTCTCGATTAAAAGTCGATACTATTTTGTGAAATTGTGCTTTTCTTTTAATTTAGCATTCAATTAGTACATTTTATTGTCTCTATTTCCTTTCCTTAAAAGAATTCTATGACTCAATACACTTCTTAAGCTCAGCATATCGTCACATAATCTTCTAGTATAATCCCTAGCAGTTACGCCCAAACTAATCCAGCCTAAATCAATAATTCAGCTACTCGTTAAGCTGCCACGCCCATTTCGTAAAATTCTCCGAGGGAGATTGGGTCACATTTAAAGCATATTAGATAACTTTCAGACTTGAGACATGGAAAATAAAGCAGAAAATTTCGATTTCATGGCGATAATCATGAATCGTGATTTATTTAGCGGAACAATTTGTCAGTGTGGTGGCGTCGATGTCGACGACGGCGTGGCTCTGATTTTCCGATAGCCACCGGCTACAAAAACCCCCTAAAAGGGGTGGCTACAACTCGACCATTCGCATTCGCATTCGTAGCCACTGCCTGCTGTTGACTTGTGAGTGCTTTGCACCAGGGGAACACGTACACGGCAGAAGGATGCTCGACCGTCCGCACTCGACACACCCTCTCTTTACCCTCTTCCTGCGTCGTCCTGCGGAAATTCGCGCAACTATTTGTGAAATTCGGCAACATAAAATGCTGTTATCTATGGTCTCATTATCATCAACATACACAGCACACCATGAACAGACACACAGAGCACTAAGCGAGGGTGCGCCCAACACCCCTCCCACTCCCACTCCCCCTGTGCGGGCCACCCCCTTCTCGACCGGATGCAGTCAAGTTGAAAATTAATTTTGTCACAGTTGCGCATCGTCGGATAGTGTCATTATGATATCGACAAGCGACAACCCGACGACCGACGACCGACGACGCGAAATCGCAACTTCGCATGTTGAAACTGTGACCACGACCACGAGCATGATGATTATGATAATGATAATGATGAGCCTGTCTAACTGTTTTCTGGTGCGAGGGTCGCAACGAGCGTTGCCAATTACAAAGCATACGCCGTTAGTTACGTGAGTCCGACAAATTGAAAAGATTCGCTAGACGTGCGTCAGGTCGCGTGATTTCAATTTTTCGGCATTCGTTTTTTAAGCGATTCGACAAGCTCGCAATTTGCTGGGTATTAACTTAAAGTTTTGACTTGGGGTAGGCTATAATCCGAACTAGTTTTGACTTTGCTCTTTTTATATTCAGGCATACGTGGGAATTTGAAAATTAATTTAAATTAAATTTTTATTTTATTAGCGGTGCAAATTGATACACGCTTTGGTTAATCGTTGAAAGGTTAGAGAATTGCGAGTTCCGTGAGAAAAAAAATTAAGAAGGGAGATAGACTTTAAGAGTATGTGATAGAAGAGAGTAAAAAACTTCAAACATTAAATAAATTTAATAAGTTTAGAGTTTTGTTTTTTAAAGAGCCTGAAATAAAACATAAAATAAGCAAATCAATACGAAAGAAGTTTATATGGAAATCATTCTACTTCCCACATCTTTGTTATATAAAGTGCGCCTTCTAAAACTCAAATCCAAATCAAAAATCAAACGCTCCAAAGTCGCATTGTCAACGGCGGCACCTTTTGAAGGCGCGAGAGTTAAGAACTACTTTGCACTTCAAACTAATCGCATCTAATTTGACAGATTTACATAGGGATTAGTCAGGGGAAAACGACGTAGACGAGGTCGAGACGCCGTACAATGTCTCAGTGACTACGGTCACGGCTAAGAGGCAATAGTACTAAGTACATATTGATGACTTGACACTGACTGACTGTCAAATGTCACTCAGACAAGACGAAAAATCGACGCTCATACACGATACGAAAGTGAAGGATTAGAGCGAAACAGAGACGACGGCGACGAGGCAAATTGGTAAGACGAGCAGACCCAAAGACCATCCAAAAACAGTCGGCGTTGACAGTGAAGAGGGGGAACAATGGGTGAATGAGGGGGAGGTGTGGAAATAAAATACAAGTGGGCGTTCAAGCTCGGCGTAATTCACACTTTTGTCACGGGCAGTTGGTCAAGACTGCAGAACAGAACAGAACAGAACAGAGCTGAAAACTGTATGGAAACGGATATTGATGACACAATGTTGCACATTAAGTCATTCAATTCGAAATGTTGCACAGCTGCGACGATTTTTAGCACCCATCAGCAGCAACAACAAATCAACGACACATCAAGCGCGAAAAAAGGGTTTGGTTCGATGCGATACGCTCGTGTTTGGTGCTAGAGATGAGACAAAGTCGTGATTGAGACATTTACCTAAAAGTAAATCTTTTATGTACTAAAAATAAAAATGTGTATATTTTATTAAAATGATTAATGTCCGGAAACTACAGATAAATATCTTAGTACAATATTTTGTATTATTTATTTTTAAACTTAAATTTAAATTTACAACTGTTAAGAATTTTATAACAAAATTGATTACAATTGCCTTTTTTAAAATATCATAATTTTGATTGCGAGTTATGTCTCTCAACTTTAAAAAGTTTTCTTAAACCATATTTTATAAAATATTTAATTTAACATCAGACATATCCAATGAATCAATATGTCTGCCACCTCTAGCTATTTGCCTGGTACCAAAAGGCAGGGCCCGTTGGGATCTTCATTACTCTGCGTCATTAGGCACTCAAATTGTTCTTGCCATAGAGTTCAACTCTTTTGTTAGTCTGGCCAGTTGGATATAAAAAAGTATTGAAACGGTTGCGCTTCAATGCTAAACGGAAGTGTGCTTCTCCAGTCTCCAGTTTTCAGTTTTTGAGTTTTCAGTACTGTCTGGTCGTCTACATATAAGGTGCGTCTATATAGAGTGACAAAAGGTCGCGCTTGGTCAGCTCAGTCGTCAGTCGGCTCAATCGATCCATCGAACGCCCGACCCATATCGAGAATTGCGCTAATATTGTCGAGTTAACTGGCGCTGTAGTTATCGTTGTTACGGCTGTTATTATTGTTGTTCTTCGTTGTTGTTGTTGCTGTTGACTCTTGGTTGTTGGTAGCTCGTAATTTGCTTTTAATTTTTATGACTCTTGCACCCTTTTTTCGCCTTTTCCATTTGCTCAACTGTCAATGCGTTGCCATCAACGCTCATGGGTCTCAGAGAGAGAGAGTGAGAGAGAGAGGCGCAAATTAACAGCGTTAATGATCGATTTTATAGCAATCGATAGATGTGACGCGATACTTCGTATATTGACGCGACTATTGACAGTTGGTCAATTGTTAAAGGGGTGTTAGTATTTGACACTAATGGGTATAGATATATGACTAAGAGTATTAACATACAAATAAATGTATAGTCATAATTATAGATATAGACATTAATGTATAAAATTTATTATTTCTATTAAAATTATAATTCTGATCTTAAATTATCCTTATAATTTACTAAGAACCAACATGTTTCTAAATAAAAAAAGTCATACATTTTTTTCACTCCATTTCATTTCACTTTATCCTTAATGATTTTTTGTTTTTAAATGTTTAAATAACTTAAATAATATATAATGCTAATCATCAAGCATTTTAATGTATGTATGTATATTTATCCAAAGTTCTAAAGTCGTTATATTATTTTAATTATACATTCAATAAATAATAAGAAAAATTTATTATACATTTCGCAGATAATGAATTGCAGTATAAATCATTTATCATTAGAAATCAATTATTAGATAATGTATAAAATACACACTCAAACGCAGAAACAGTTCTTAGTGATTTATGAGCTTATTTATTATTAATTATTGCTTCACACACATCAAAATCGCACTGATGTTAGATTTAAAGATTGAAATTGCCCGAAATTAGCTTGAGTTATTATTGACCCATATTATCTGTAGACTCTGTAGTAAATTGCCATGATAGAGTCATTAATACCCATCCTCGATTGGAAGTGCATTCTTCTATTGCACTCCATCCGAAAGTTGCAATCATGCATCGAGCTAGTTCTGAACTGGACTTTCAGCCTGTTGGCCGAACTGGTTCCATTAGCCTTAAATACTTCCGCAGCTTCTGTTTGTGGCTGTGTGGCAACCGGCTTCAAAAAGTGGTAAGTGTGCAAAGTGCACGACTAGTAGATACGCAGTAAATTAAACAAATGAAAATAGGTCAGATTTCCAATTTTAATTTATATTTAGTTAGTTACAAATAATGTGTACTCTGATATTCAAGTGAAGTCAGATAAAAGGGAATGTGGAATTTAAATATTTTCCATATCTTAAGAAAGCTTAAGTATGTAGATAAATTGTGTGTTGTGTATATCTCTTTGGTTACTAATTTAGTTACAGCGAACACTTTGTCGGCAAACATTGATAAAATTGCATTGAAATTGTAGAAGCTTTTCAGCAACTAACGACAATGCACGATACTCTAATTTGCAGAGACACGTACCACAAAAAATAAAGAAAAAATAGAATAAGCTCAATAACAAAGTGGAGACCGAGTTGATGTTGAAGTCTTGGTTGCAATTCAAGTCGAAGTCCAAGGCGAATCTGTGGTCGCCATCATTTGCATTTTGTGTGAAGGAGCAGCTGACAACTTTATTTTGTTGGCCAAAATGGCCTCAAATTACAGGCGGTCAAGAACCAGGCCAGAACTGTTGAATAGAAGGCTTAGAATTGGCCAAGAGTCTGCTAGCTGGTTTTCTCTTCATATTTCTGTGTGGTGTTTTCTGTGGTGCAGAGTGGCGCAGGCGCATAAATAAAGTTAGCGCCCAATTTATCATATTTTGCATATCTTTTTGTTGCACAAACTGGCGCCCAGACTCAGACTCAGACAGAGTCGGAGTCGGAGTCGGAGTTGGCTTGTTGAAACCATGTGCATTCGCTTGTCTGGGCTTTCACAAATCGCTGTGGCAGTCGTCGCAAAAGGAGTTGAGTTGCATTGACTCTGGAGTCGCACACAATGGGTGGTGGGGCATTCTGTGAATGCCACTTAATTACACGGAAGTTTGCCTCAGCTGGCCGCAACTGGTAGCTGCCACAGCCGATTGGATGCCCCCTCGTTGCCTCGTTGCCAAGTTGGCGGTTCAAGGTTGAGACGTAAACTGATATGCGGCATCCGCAATAGTAACAGATACAGATACAGATTCAGAAACAGAAACAGAGTCAGAAACAGAAACAGAGACTTACTCGCTGGGTGGTGATGCAAAAACTAATTGCAACAAACTTGCAGTTGCTGCCCCAACATGGTGAATGCGACATGCACACACATTGACACGCATATGGCGTGCCACAAGTTGCAACAAAACACATTCAAACAGAATCAGCCTCAGCCTCACTCCCAGCCCCATCTTCATCTGCAGCCAATAAATCAGCAAATATTTCAGCAATAATTCAGTATCGCAATCCTGGGGCTCAGGTGCCATCCTGTTGACGCTGCTATTCACGCCTTGAGCACGCGTCTCTCCACTGAACTGAACTGATCTGAACGGAAGGGAAGGGAACTGATCTGATCTGATCGCAAGTGATGGTCGCTAGCTTTACATAGGTAATTAACAGCGGGCAGGGACGACACTCCTGAGGGGGCCACACTTAGAATAACAGTCAAAGAGTATTAAAGAGATATGAGCCAGTAGAAACGCTTACGAATATAGTGAAAAGAGGAATTACTCTTAGAGATCAAAAAACTCATCTTTTTCCAAAACTTCAAGCTTTCATAGCTTGGTCAAAAATTAACTGATTTTCTTGCGGAAGGTCAATTATGATTGTTGCATTAAAATTGTATTTATTTGGTAAAATTTACTTTTTTTCCAACTCTGTCCACTTTTAGATAGATTTCTTAGCATATTTAATGATTCACTTCTGATTTTTCTCAGTGCAGAATGGCATTGCATGCGACAACTGCTAGGACACGCAGAGAGAAACCTTTTTTACATTTCGCTTCTCGCACCTTTTGCGATTAATCAGAACAGAACAGAACAGAACAGAAAAGCAGCTTCAACTCCAACTCCAACTTTAGCTCCAACTTCAGCTCCAGCTGTGCCTTTGACACTGCCTTAAAATGTAATGATTTAGTTGCATATTCATAATTAACGTGTTCGGTGGGGACAAGCGGATGAGTCATGCTTGAGACTCTGTGGACCTGAATGGACAACGAGTGCAACATTTGATAGCTGGGGGCAAGTCGCAGTCGTCGTCTCATTAACTTTCAACTTGCTGCCAGTTGTGGGGGCATTAGCGGCATTTTGTTATTATTTAAGTTTTTTTATCTCTTTTGTTTTTGCCAGCTTTGCGCCTAATTGAATGTCGGCATCATTTCAAATGCCAGCCCATCATTCAGAGGTGGAGTTGTGGCCTAATAGCCGCCGATCTGGCTATCTTCCAACTCTCGGACCGATATCCCAAACTCAAACTCAAGCTCAAGTTTAAGGCCCAAACCGAAGCCCAGAGTCCAAGTACGAGTAATTCCGGTGTTAATTTGTGCGCAAGATGCCCATCAATCATGTGTGTAGAGCAGAGCAGAGTGGAGTAGAGTGGAGTAGAGAGAGAGAGAGAGGTAGCTGGCGGTGCCAGGGGCTCAGCCACGAAAAAGGAAGCGCACTTTTGTGGGCGTTGGCGGTCAAGCTTTTTGTTGTTGTTGCTGTTGTTGCTGTTGGCGGCGGCAACTGAAAGATGCGTTCGCTTTTCGGCCAAAAGGAGTAGCCAGACAGACAGACAGACAGACAGAGAAGAAGACAGGAGGCCCCCACAGCCAATTGTGAAACATCGTGAGAAAATTAGCAGAAGGCCAAAAAGATGAAAGTGAACTCAAGCTAAAGTTCATTATGGAATTTTAAAGATAAAAGTTAATTTTAAAATTATATTATTAAATGATGCACATTAGGGTGGGTTAATTTGTATGGACCAAAAAAAACGCACCTTGCGGTTATCAAAATCGTAATCTACGGTGAATTCTAAGAAGATTTGCCCAAGAAACCATAGGTCTAAAATCATTTTCGAGCTTCCGATTTTTAACGAGAAACTTTTTGTATCTTTTTGTCACTTTAAATACGCATAGATACCTAAGCGAGTGCATAAAAAATATTTTGTTTCACTTAACATTTTTTCAAGAAAACTAAAAATTTTTAAAAATGTAACAATAAAATAAAAAAATTAAATTTTATTTTTAAAATTTTTTTTTAAATTAAAAAAAAGTTTCTTAGATATCGGGTTGAAACTTGAAGTACATAATCTCAATACATCAAGGCATTTTTTGAAAATAAAATGAAAGTGGGCGTGGCGCTAAAAAGGGCGTAAATTAACGGTCAAATGCAAATTAATGCCATTTTTTTAAATTTTAATTATTTATAACATTTTTTTTATTAAATGTATAAAAAATTTTAAAAATAAAATTTAAATTTTTTATTTTATTTTTATATTTTTAAAAATTTATAATTTTCTTAAAAAAAAGTTAAGTGAAACAATATATTTTTTCTGCACTCGCTTAGGTATCTACGCGTATTTAAAATGACAAAAAAATACGCAAAGTTTCTCGTTAAAAATCGGAAGCTCGAAAATGATTTTAGACCTATGGTTTCTTGGGCAAATCTTCTTAGAATTCACCGTAGATTACGATTTTGATAACCGCATTGGGTCGAAAAAAATTGACCCACCCTAATGTACATACATACATATATCAAGAAATTAACTGATGAGTTTCAACTGTGTATGTAATTTTTCAAAACTTCCATTTCACTCAAATTTATTACGTAATTTTAAAAATGAACTAATTGACATAATTATTATATGGTCTATTGAAAATAACATTTAATTGGTAATTTGGGAATTTAAAACCTATAAATATAACTTATAAATATAAAATTTTGAACTTTTTTAATATAAAAGTAAGAGCAATATTCATTTGGCTAAAAATGTATAGGCTTATTTAATTGCTTCCATTTAACTGAAAAATGGAACATTTAAAAATTCAAGCACATCTCAATTTTCAAAGATACCCAAAAAAAAAAGCTTCCATCTTCGAATGACAGAACAATTCCAAGTAATCAGAAGAGTGTAAAATGTCACAACTGCGACCACTTACAGCAGCTGTGATCGTGTCAATGATGTGCCACACACACACACAAACACACACACACACACGCTGGCACAACAAGCGAACAAGACATGAAACATGCAACCAAAATAGGCACAAGAAAACATGAATGAATTGTCATATATTTATATGGTGGACTGTGGGCCAAACTAACAATCAAGTCAAATAATTAAACGACTGTCAGAAGAACATGCGGTGTCAGACAGCCAACAACAAGCCAAGCAGGGAGGGAGGTCGAAGGGAGGGCGGGCAAATAAGGAGCCCACACACACTCTACACACTCTACAAACCACACACATTATACAGCACACCGCGAAGTTGACACAATGCTGCGATAAATTTGCTCATCATTCACTCATTCAGTCGGTAAGTCATTCACGATCGCTGACTATAAATAAAGCGGGCCTCATCAGTCAAGATAGCCCTGCGCTCCAGAGGGAAAAGCGGGAAAAGCTAAAGCTAAAACTGAAACTGAGGTGCCAATGATAGTGTTGCAAAGGGAAAGCTGCCGTCAGGGAGGGCGGCAATTTTCATGTATTTCCTCATACCAGTCCAAGTCCCAGTCCCAGTCCCAGTCTCAGTCCCAGTCACAGCATCCAATTTGCGGTGATCATTCATGTAACGTAACAAGATCATTTTGACGTTGTGTGTGGCACAAACGAGTAAAAGTGTCAACATTTACAAGCAGCAAATGTCAACTTGGCTGACAGCTTGCAGCAACTACTTATTGCCAATTGGCAGCAACTGTTGCGAGTTGCAAGTTGCAAGTTGCCAATTTCACCTTTTAATTACAGAACATTTACGTGTATATTTATACATTTTTACAACCATATGCTGCACCCACTTGCCACAGTCTGAAGATCTTCTTCTTCATCATGAGCATCTTTTGTGTTGTTTTTTTCTCCTCTCTCTCTTCATTTTTTGCATTTCGATTGAGTTAATTGTTTTTATGCCCGGGGTGCCACTGACTGGGGTATGTCAAACAACTGTCAGTTAGTTCGTCATCATCATCAGCAGCAGCCAAAGATCGGAGATCGAAAATCGAATCGTGATCGTGAGACATGTGATTAATTTGCAGTCATTTTAGGCAGACGATCGTCTTATTGTTTAAACAAAATATTGACTCATAACTTTGTTGATTAATTAAATTCACCAATAAATCACAAGATCATCTCAGATAGAGTCTAACAAAAAGAGAGAGAGCGAGAGAGTTCAGCTGATGAGCTTCAACACCGCTGGCAGTGTTGAAATATTGACACCACAGGTGATTTTATATGGAAGTCAATAATTTTGTTTGTTTGCCTTGTTACACAAATTAGGCACAGCGCCAGACAGACCCTGCATATGGTACATACATATATATCTCAGTATCTCTGACCCAGACAACGTTCTCCCCCTCTCTTTCTACATCTTAGGTGAATAAACCAACATTTATTCAGCATTTGCTGAGGGCGCCATGCGGGCTTGAACTTAGGGTTAAGGGTCACTCTCGTATCAAAATCAGCATGTGTAGATCGGAAGTCTACCAAATGAAGCTCATTAATTCAACTATATCCACTATCTTTCCATTGCTTATGTTTAATTTATTGAATTTTAATAAGACATTTCCTTTCAATTTTCAGTGTGAAAAATATTGATTTATTTAAAGAGGTTGTTTTGTTAATATAGATTTTTGGGTTTGTATAGCCAAAAAAGTGAATTTAATTACTAAATAAATTTGCTTTAGATTAGCAAAAGTACAAAGAAGAATATAAAAAATAATGTAAATGTAGTGAAAAAGTAATGAGATATTAAAGGAGTCCGTAAAGGTTTATAGACTTGATTAAGCTATAAAAATTGAATTCATTTATACTTAGGTCCAACGTTTGATTTTAAACTTTGATCAATTTAAACAATATTAATTTTCTTTCTTTTATTAACTTACAATTTCGTTGTTTTGCCTGGCGAATTTCTAGCGAATTACGTAAATCGCAAGTTCCGTCAGAAAATGAATTTCCTACTCCCAATTTGCGTCAGCTGCTGGCCACTTGTTTGGCTCCCAGCGAAACAGTCGCGGCAATTTCAGGCCAATTTTAATGCATTTTTAAACACTGGAAAGAGTCAACTTTTAAGTGGCTTAGAGAATTGGCTTTTACTGTCTGTCCTTTGTACTGCCTAACCAACCTCCTCCAGCAGCTAATTATCTCGCCATTTTGTATTGAAATTTTGAATAATTCAGTTGGCAAATTAGCCGCAGTGAATGTGGCAGTGACAGTTGGCTATAACAGTATAAAGTGCACATGACAGTGTGACAAATTTCACATAAAACAATTGACAACAACAATAATGAGATGGACGGCAACAACAACAACAACTGTCGCTAAATAACAAACGACAGGCAGTCAACGAAAAAATATTTAATTGAATTAAATTGTTTGCTGCTGTTACCAATCGCAATTGGCCAATTTAGCAAAACAGCTAGACAGAACGCAAAGTACAAATTGTTAGCCAAATGAAAGGCCCCAAACGGAACACCAAAAAATAAAGCAAAAAAGAAGAGAAGAGAAGAGAAAAAGAGGCACGACGAAGGTGGAAAGTGGCGTCGAGTGTCGCTTTTATTGTTTACTTTCAATCACTTTTCGTCACGAAGTAACAACAACAACAACAACAGCAACAGCAACAACGACAACAACAACAGCAGCCGCATAAATAAATAATGAACATGACGGCGCTGAGGGAGTTGGCTAACTGAGTCTATTGTGCTGTGTTGTGTGGTGTAGTGTAGTGTAGTGTAGGGGGCGTGCTTAATACATACAAGGTAGGCGGAGGTGGTGCGTCATTTGCATAGAGCAAATCACAGCAACACACACACGCACACACACTTACGCTTGAGTGACTCTGTGGACATTGTTGACAAATTGCACATAATGACATCAAATTGAAAATGATTGTGTGCAATTGTTGTTTTATATCTATTTTGTTTTTTTCTTTCTTTTTTCTATTGCGTGTATCTTCCTCTCGCTCATTCTCTGCATACAAATTAAAATTAATGGGCAACGCAGTGGCGCGTAAAAAGCCCAACACGATACATCACAAAAGTTCAACAGAAACAACAGCAACACACCCACAACAACCAGTAACAACAACAAACAGAAGCTGCACTTGAGATCTAGAGATGGACCCCCGTATGAAGAAAAACTACCCAAGTATCTTTGCCACTTACACGAAATCATTTCACTTTGCCTAATGTGCAATTAGAAAACGCATTTTCATTAGTTTTTATCGCGAACAATTTCCAGCTTCATCTGGTCGAAAACCTATAGCACGTGTTTCCCCCCACGACCTTATGTAAATGTACTCAACGTGGCTTTCAATAAGACATCCGGCGCTTTAGACAATAAGGTATCTGCGGGTATGTTGAAAATGCGCTTAATTCTCTTATCGCTTATCGATTTGGTAAGGCAGCGGAAAGCGCCAAATCAAAATTCGAACAGAAACAACAAGCAACAAACCAGATGACTAAAAGCATTTGGCGTCTGTAATGATGATGGTAATAATTATGATGGGGAGAATACTTGAGGAGCTCAAATTGATTGGGCAATTGAATTTGAGAGGTATGATATGCTTATTTCTTTAACTTCTAGCAAGACAAGTGCTGAAATTATATGTAAATATCTTTAAAGATGAAATCTATTAAATCTATTAGCCTAACAATAATTTAATAAATTTTAAAATTGTGCAAGCTTCAAAGAAACTAAAGAATCTTTTGAAAAACTGTTAGCAAGTTAATTAATAACAAAAAACAATTGTAAAAAAAATTAATGAATTCTTGCGGTCGATATAAAATATACTTGACATTGAGTATGATTTTTTTATAGTTTTTTAACTCTAGAATATGATTTATATATTAAAAATCAATGAAACAAAATCGTTAAATTTTATATCAAATCGTTTTTCCATTAAATTTTATAGTTTTTATCAACTATCGTCTCTATCAAGATGATCTCCTCTCAAAACCTTTTATTTCCTTAAAGCCCACTGCATTTTCTATATGGTATTGGCGTGTTTGTTTAGAGATCCACATTTACCTAATTACAGTGATCTATCTATTTGTTTGCTAGCCATTTCCATTTCAATTGAACAGCCAGAGTTCAATGTCTTTGCTCTCACTTGGCTGAAAGCAGAAAACAGCTTTCGCCACACACTCAGCTCAAAGTAGTTGGCAAATTAGCAACAGCAACAGCAGCAGCAGCAATCACAGCAGCAATTACAGTAAAAAACAACTAACAGCAACAACAACAATAACAACTTGTGTCTTGTACTCGAGTATATGTACATATATACTTGAATGTAGTATTAATAACGTAACGCTCAATCATCCGATCGTGTGAAATGATTTTGATCATTGGCCATCTATCAATATTTCAATATACAATATGCACAATAAAATAAACGCAATAACAGCAACAGTTGATGGCAAAGTTTAATTAACGTGATAAATTGTTTGTAAATTTCTTAATTATTACGTAGCCGTCGTGTGGCCGAAGTCTGAGTCAAGTAACAACAACAACAGCAACAACAATACTCGTAATTTGTTGTTACTTTGTTTACTATAGGTGTTGTTGCTGTTGCCATTCACCTTAGCACTTGCACGCGTATTTATTTATTATTTTTTTAAATAATTTGCAGCGCCAACTATAATTAATTTAATATGCAACGAATCGCTTCAAATTGTTTTCTCTGCCAACATTTGAATTAGTTGCCGAGTGTCGCAAATTGTTTATGAAGTGCACAACAACAGCAACATCCATAAAAGCTATTTACACCAACAACCTGTTCACAATTATTTTATAATTTCGCTATTGAGAAACTGTTAACAAGTTAATTAATAATAAAAAATAATTGTAAATAAAATTGATAGAGCAATATAAATGTTATTTTATCTCCATGTGTTGTTGAGTTCTCGTTATGCGATCTGACAATTAAGCTTGAACATTATATAAGGCCTGGCATTTTATCTAACTGCTGCTAAATGTACAGTTCAAAATGCTCTAACTGCTGCTAAGTGTACCTATTAATTGTGCTATACTGTACAGTTAAACTGCAAGTGTTCGTTATCTTGGAGAAGAGAATGCATTCTCAAGAGATTTTCCACATATCATCTTCCTGTATTGCCATAATTATTTGCTTTAGAATAATGTTAAATATTAATCTTAGATACCACTTACCAAGTCTTATAAAAAGGCGTGTTTTAAATTAAAAAAAAAAATTAAAACACTTACAGATATTTGACGTTGAGTCCATTATATACAAGAATATACAAGAATTTTTGGCTACTAAAATTAGAAAATGTATGACTCCACTGCTAAAACACTGTGTAAAAATTGTCATTCATTCCTATTATACTTGTAAAGAAACTTAAGACCCAAACTAAAAGTGCCTTTAATTTATTGCAAACTATAAGAAAATCGATCAAAATAATTTTAGCTTCAGAACTTGCCAACAATTTATTCGATTTGGCTGAATTCCAAGACGAGACCAATAAATGCAGCTGCCAAAAAGTTTCTGCTTCCTAAGGATAGCAATAAAATGTGTGTGTGTGTGTGTGTGTGTGTGTGTGTGTGTGTGTGTATGTATGTGTATTGAAAGGACTCAGACTAATTAATTAAAAAGAGACTGAAACTGGCAGAAGTCGAAGGCGAAGCAGCTTGGGACACCCACTCACACACTTGTACAGTAAACTGCCTTACTAAGCGCCTTGTGATCCTTTCTTAATTGAAAAATGTCGTCGCAAACAGCAGCAGCAGAGGGAATGGGAAAAAGAAGAGGGAATGACAGTGGAGAGGAGAAGAGAGGAGCGGAGCGAGCGGAGAGAGTGGAAACATTTCCCAAGCATTCAGTCAGGCCAACCAACAAAATCCTTGTTAATCCTGCACTGAAATTGGAAAAACCTGCAGAGCCAGAGAAAGTCTACTGCCCCCTCTCTCTTCCCCTCTCTCTTTCTCCGTGTGTCTCCTCCCTCTCTTTCAATTGACTATTCTCCAGAATTGGCTCGTAAAACATCTCTTGAGCCGCACACGCAGCGCCATTAAATTTGTACCCGAAATTATGTAATAAATGCAACATAAAATTTGGCTTTGTCACACTAATTGGAATGCAATGCAGCAACAATTTGTTAAATAGAAACATTACGAGTCGAGAGATTTAGAAGCGGAAGAAGGCCCTCTTATATATAATCCTTTGCGCACAATATAAAGTGTCACAATATTACACTTTCAAACAAATCGTTACGATTTCTGACTCATACAACAATACAAACAAACATTTTCCCAATACAAAACGTGGCAGACTTTATGTCTTCTACTCGCCAGGGGAGACTTAGTAGTAGAAAAGACTGGGGAACTGTGGACTGGGACTCCCGACTTTTATTCATTCATAAATCGCCCAACTATATTGCCCGTAGCATCATTGAACAAAAGAGGTCGTCACACCTTTCTTTTGGGGAAATCAATATCTAAACAATGCGCTCAACGACTTTTCCGACAAACGTATAATATAAACAAGAAATATAAATGAATTTCAGCACGCCGAACATTAGATGCCCTTACTCACTGTATCCAGATTTGTAAAAGACAAAATCAAATTTGTATTCTGTGAAATTGATTCACCAAAACTTCAAAACTATAATTAATGCGTTGCATATTTCGTAACAGGATTATGATACCCTTTGTAAGGGTATAAGAGATTTCTTTTCAGCAGCCCCAAGAATAAGTTTGACACTTTTTATGACTGTGAAACTTTTGTGTGTAGTGCGAGAGTGTTATTAAGTTAGAGTTGGAGGCAGCTACGACAAATGAGCCCGCCCGTGTTGGCAACTGTCTGAGCCGAGATTCAGAATTCAGAGCCGAGATTTTGGACCGCCGCCGTCGCATTGTCTATGGATGCTGGTCATCTGTCTGGAATTCATTCAGTTTCTCATTTGCATGAAAATTTGTTGAAAACACATTTAACTGAAATCGAATGCTTTTGAAAATATGTTGAAACGGTAATTTGTTGGCCAGTTTAGATGTGTTATTAGCAGCGTTTATATACAAGTTACGCCCAAAAGCGACAGAGAAAAAGGTGTCTATTAAATATCCAGATATTCAGATACATACATAGATCCATAGATACATATTTTGTTTCCATTTTGTGTGCTCTAATTTATGCATTTGGATTTGGGTTGGCGTATGCTATTCAACGGCAGTGTAATGTCTGTATTCGTGTCCGTTTAAAGTGCAATAAGCAAGTCTAAGACTGATCTATGAGCCAAGATATTCAAGCCAAGATTCGGCTTGAATTTAGATGACAGTGCTTAGCCTAAGTTTACATATCTGGGTTTTATTCTTTTTGTTATTTAAACTGTCTGGAATTACCAGATAAGACTTGAGGCTTTGTAGTTTGATATTATAATTTATTGTTGTTGATCAATCAGAAGCGAATTGGAGCTGACTTTTGGTATTAACTGAACACGGCTGAAAGTTCTGAGAATGTCTTTATCATATCGAGTTTGATCTGGAATTGATGAAATATAATTCAATGGGATATTTTAATGGTGTAATTAGAAGCTGTACAAATTCAATTCAATTTCAAATTGTATCTAATAATGATACAATTTTAATATACATTAATTTTCTTGCTTCTTTATTCTACACATCCTTAAGCAACCTCCCGTTACGGGCTGAACTGTTTCCTCATACTAAACAACATGATGTACGCAGGAAACGTTCGTGTTGAAAAATGTGATGTTTAATTTCGCACATTAAAATCAGAAAATTATCAGACACGAAAAGTCATAAACCGCACACCGAATGCCTTCAGAAAGGCAACAACTAAAAAACAATTATCAAAGTTGAATAAGAATGGAATTCCACATACCCTGCAATTTAAATTGAAGTTTATAAATATTTATTTAAAACAAGGAATTTATTTAAAAAATTTCTGTCATTTTATACAGGGTATATCGTAGTCTAGTTAAAAAGTTAACGATGTGCAAGACAAAAAAAATAGAAGGAAAGAGAGTAAGGAGAATACGAGAGTCTGCGAGTCTACAGACGAGCAAAAAGCGCAGTGAGCAAGATTAAAATCTTCTGAGAATTGTGTACAAAGCAAACAGGCAAAACGTAAGTAACATAAATGAGCAGGAGGCAGGAGGAGGAGGAGGAGGTCGAGGAGGAAGCTGCGATTCAGAGTCAAATCGATATATTGGTAAGGCACAGGAAAAGGGAAAGGGGAAGGGGAAGGGCAAGAGGATATGAGGCGACAAGGAGAATGGCATGTAAACAAATCGATTTGTTTCATTGATGACATTCTTGCCGAGATTTTTGCAAAATGTCATAAAGTTTATGACTTAAGTCTTTTGTTTGACGCTGACTGCGACGCTGACGGCGACGCTGACGGCAACTGCAACTGCAACTCTGACTTCGACTTCGTCTTCGACTTTGACTGAGCCCAGTGACTGGGCTTGCTGATCGCACGAAAATATCATTATTAAAACTGATCGAACCGTACCCGAACCGAACCGGTTCTGCTGTCTGTTTAGTCGAGCCCCAGAGCTTCAACTTTATATGCAGATTTTCCAGACGTTTTTGCATTCACACCTACAAAAGTGTCATCCGTTTGGCATTTAACTTCCCTCCCCAGCGACTTCTTTATTTATTTATATCGCCTCTTCTTTCTCTTCGCGTTCTTTGCTTTGCAACAACCACAAATTTAACGATTAAGACGTGTTAAATTGTTAACAAGCCACTTGCAGTTATTGCCAATAAGCTGCAAATTTACGAGTCTTGCATTTGGCTATGAGACGTCTCTCAGTCCCAGCCTGGGCTCGGATTCGTTTCATTTTCCCAGTTTGGACTGTGTTGTCTGTGGTGTTAGTTGTTGGCTGGTTGCTGTTGGCTTGCTGTCTGGTTGTCTGACTGTCTAGTTGCCTAGGCCCCAACAGTCATAATTTGCATGTGAAAGCTCTGCGTCGTTTGTTGCCACATCAAGTTGCATTCGACTTGAGGCTGCGAGTCTTTTGTGCTCTGCCCCACAGTTCATAAGGCTCAAAAACCCAATGAGACATCATCAATGGTGGTGCAGGTCCTCCTTCGCTTTTTTTTTTAAAGGTCCGATCAGTTTTCTGGAGTTGCTTTAGTTCAAATTAAGCAGCAGATTTAATACAAATATATTTTGGAAATATTTTGTATTTAATTTATTTAAAAACATTTAAATTTTCTGTGCTTATCCATTATAAATAAGCGATTCGAATGATGAAATTAAAAACAAAATATTTAAATCTTTATAACTGGCTCACATGGATACAATTTAGACAGATACAGGTACAGAAAGCTATATTAATTCATATATACATGAATTTAAATTTTTCAAAAACAAATACAATTTTTTTATCAAACATTTTTGAAAAAATTAAAGTTCTTCAACTGAAGAAAATTTTAATACATGATGCTTTGGAAATATGTAAAGATTGAAGCAAAAACGCTTTTGAATATCAAGAATTTTTTCAAGATAAATTTTGTCTTATAACTATGAACATATCTATAATTTATTTACATTTCTGTAAGCCAAATATATATTTATAGTAAAATCCTAAGGCCCTAATTTGCCAAAACAGAATCAATTTGAATGATTTACAAAAAAACAATGAAAAACCAGTTTGGTAATTTAGCCATCATCAATTCAAAATGACATTTACATATTTATCCATGAGAAATGTACCCTTAAAACGCAACGCCTCTGGCAATGTTAACATATGTAAAAATTGGGAAATTTGGAAAGAACTTCAACTGCTGCTGGCATCAGACAGAGAGACAGACAGACATACAGACAGTTGACTGAAATTAATTTCGAAAGCCCAAAATAAATAAACAGTCACAAATTATGGCCAAATTAGCAAACAGCAACCACTTGGCCATGACAAAATGCCCAAATTGAGGGAGGGAGAAGGGAATGGGAATGGGAGAAGGAGGAGAAAGCACAAGTGTTGTGACATGCACTGCGTATGCGTATCTATGAGATACGTGTTACATGTGTTGCATAATGCCAACACAAACACAATTACTGCGGATGGAAGAGAGGTGGGGTGTAAAGGGGTGTAAGGGGTGTAAGGGAGACGGGCAATAAATACAAGCCGCATATAAAGCGACGCAGCGGTCGCTTAATCCCAGCCAAGTCACCCCAAAATGTTGTTATTTATACACCCAACAAGCTACACCCTCGCACACACACACACCCCACACACACACATAAATATAGCACACAAACTGTGCGACAACCAATTACTCAACATGATTTCAATGAAATTACCGCACAGAAAACAAAGCCAAACTGGTAGAAGCAGAATACAGTCAACAGTAAACTGGATACAAGGATACAAGGATACAGAATGCGGATAGATACATCTACAGGAGCACTCACAGCAACAACAACAACTGGCACAACAACAACTGGAACAACAACAACAACATCAATCTCAATAACAATTCATAATTCATGTTTAACATGCGCTCCCCGTGGTTTACCCACTGAGCAATTTTGCCAGCACCACCCACCCTATCCCACCACCCGAAGGCAACTTGCCACCCCTTTTCAAGTGCACAACAACCCCTCCCTCTCCTCCTCATCCACCTCCAGCTCGCTTGCATAAATTGTTGATTGTTTGTCTATGTTCGGTCGTAGTATTTATGAGTCGAGTTGAAGTCAACTAACTTTTTGTTGTTGTCTCAATAACAAATGACAACACGGGGGTTGACCGACGACAACAACAACTACAGTACTCCCCCCCTACACTGGCTGCTGCTGCTGCTACTGATGATCATCCCTAATTGGTGTTGAATGGAGTTTTTTTTTTGTTCTTTTGGGGTGAAAGGTGGCAACCTGCAGCCGGTGGTTGAGTAGTTGAGTGGCTGAGTGGCTGAGTGGCTGACGGCCTGAGGAAGCTGCGTGTCACATGGCAAGTGTAATTTTTTATTGTTCACCCCACTGTGTTGTGTTGTGTATATTTGGTGTGGTGTCAGTTGGTGTGGGGTTTGTATTAGCCAAATGCTGTGGATGGGCGTGAAACTTATTAGCATAATTGAACTGTTTGTTTATTCTGCACCTCAATAAGCGAAAGATGTCTAGATTTCATTCTACCCAACTGCAAGATTTTAAGCTGCTTACTCAATTGCTTAGACTATGAAAATTACATTTGTCAGTTTGTCAAGACTTTACTAAATAAATGTAATTTATTCTATATCGCTGATCAATCGAATCAATTATTTAGACCTCTGTCATAAATGTTTTTCAAAATTTTAAAAAAGATTCGCAATCTATTTAAAGTTTTATTTAAACTTACAAAATGGATTGTAAAAATCATTAAAATACGCACGCTTTCCATGAGTCGAGTCTGCACATTGAAGTTGCCAATTTTAATGTGCGACATTTATGAGTTTTCAGTGTAATTTTTTGAAATTTATTGGCACTTCAACTTATGCACAAAGGAAACTGCCAACGCCCGCCGAAAGAAGGAGAAACAAATACAAAGTGAATGAGAAGAAGATAAAGAGCACAGCAAACAACAGTTAACACAGGGAATGATATAGGCCGCAAAGAAATCGACAAAAATCGACAAAAATCGACAGAAATCGACAGAAATCGTAATGAGAATGAGACAATCGCCGCGGGGGAGATTATTTCAGTGTGCTGAGGAAATTAGCATACGCTTATGTTATAATTTAATTATAATTTATTGATTTTAAATGTCTCTTTTATTCAGCGCTTTTATTTTATTTTATTTATTTTTGGTATCGGCGGCGTTGAAGTCGCTTTGTTTACGATCTGTAAAAATGTGAATTTTATGGAACATTTAATTTGCCAAAGTTACCAAAAGATTCCGAAAACTGAATTATGACAGAGTGGGATATTTAGTATATATAAACATGTTAATTCTCTCTCCCTCCTCTCTCTCTCTCTTTCTGCGGGTACGCCCACAACAGTGTGACCATATAAGAGTAGAAGTGTGCTTGTGTGTTGGTATGTGAGTGTCGACCAGCGTTGCCAACTGTCTACAAAATATATAAAGTGCCAACCGCTGCCACCCAATTACCAAATGACATGACAAAACCGCTTTAAGGCGTCGCTTTCCCCACCTCCGCTCCCTTTCCTCCACGATATATAACAAAATTGCAAATTAGAAACAGAACACAATGCAAAAGCGCGACAAAATAACAAAACAAAGGCACATAAAACTTAAACAAAGGCAGCCAAGATAACTGCCAAAATAAAAGAGGATGAAGAAAAAAGGAAATATATAAATGTATATAAACAAATAACATAAAATGCAGGCAATAAAAAAAACTCAGCGGACAAACATGAAAATGTTGAAGAAAAACCGAGAGGAAAAAAGCGAGCATGAACGTCAAGAGTAGAAGACTTAGTGATACTCTGTAGTATTAAGAATGAAGAAAACTCGAATCAAGAAGTTCACATAAAATAGTTACTTATTCATTTTTCCTCTATAATATTATAGCATACCCATTTAGTGCATGACATGTTTACAGGGTACAATAAAAAACATCCTTCTGTTGCTTTTTTTGTTCGTTTTTGCTTATCTTTAACTGCCATCAACAAGATGGCAACTTCCGTTCGCGCGCCATAATGTTTTCTCTACATAGAAACCAACAACACACACACACACACTCGCACACACCACACACTCCACACACAGACAGAGCAGCACATTGAGAGACAAGTCACGCACACTGAGCCGCATCCTGATCCAGTTCTGGCCAAGTAAAAGCTCAGGGAACAAAGGGAAGGGAGAGGGAAGGGAAGGGAGAGGAAGCGGGGCCACAAATGGTCACCAGGGCGTGTAATTGAGTGCTACAGGACCCTTTTAACATTTTTATTTGCACATTAGCGAGGGTGGAAATGGCGAAATTTTCGCCCAAAAGTGACAGCGCGTTGAATGTGGGTGGCAAAAGACCAAAAAAAAATAAAAGAAAGAGAGACAGGGAGACAGGGAAACAGGGAGAGAGAGAGACGTCTCTCCGTGTCTGCAAAAGAGGCAGAAAACAGACGTTGAAACGGGAGGAATATTTCCGTTTCCATTTCCTTATTGAGTTTCAGTTAGATGTCAATATGCTTGAATGTTTGCTTTTTGTGCGTTCATCTCTGAAGTCGTAGACAAATTTGTCTGCGGTTCAATATGCGACAGTTGTTGATCTGAGCGTTTGAGATTGGGTCCGAAATGATGTGGTTAAGGGAGGTTGGAATTGGAGTTGGGTGGTTATTGAAACATATGCTGAAAAGTCACAGGGAAAATAAAAAAAAATGATTGCAGACTGAATGAGTGACTTACCAGTCACAAGAAATATGTAGTAGAAGCATTAATATATTTAAGTAAGATTATATTTCTTAGAGTTAAATCTCATTACATAGAAATCTGCTGAATTTTTAAAGCCAACCCTTATTTGGTTAGCTTCAGCTTAATACGCTCTTTAGCCACAACAAACTTTCAACTTATAAATCAAATTTACTCTTCGCACCACATTCCACCGCAACGCACAATATGATAAAAGCCGCAAAACACAATCCGCAAAATAAAAGCCCCAAATATGCCCAGCCTCATAATTCAAAGGGCAGCCGCAGAAGCCACAGCGGCCATTGAGGAAAAAACCCTTTTTCATACGCGGCGTATGAGTAACATGGCCGAAATTCATGAATAATTCGACGCCGCAGCTGATGATAAAACATGAAAATGGGCAAACATAAATCTAGCACAAGAGATAGGCCATAAACAGGACAACAGGACAACAGGACAGAGGGAAAGGGAATAAACGCAACTACTTAAATATTACATAAAATTTCGGCTTCTCTTTATTAAAGTTGCCACTTTCAGTGGGTGAGTGTGTGTAAGTGTGCGTAGTGTGTGTGTGTGGCTTGAAGGGGTGCCACATTTTTGTTGCCACAGTCTGTCCCCTCTGTCCTCTGTCCGCTGTGCCGTTGAGTCGTTGAGCAAAGTCAACTTTCGTTTAGCTTGTAAATAGCTCGTTTTCGCAGACTCAGTAACTCGACGCCATGTTAATATATAACAATTAATCTTGACTAAAAGTATCTTCTGAGCCGCCCACAGGCGCCACAGGACCAAACGGAAGCAGATCCTTGCCACAGTCCTCCCTCTCCCCTCCCCTCTCCACGCCCTGCCTTGCCCCACGGCTCTCTTGCTCCTGCTCTTTATGCATAGCAATGACTTGGACGCCACTGTTTGCCGCCATGTTGTTTTCAGTCTTGCACACACACACACCAACACACAAACACTATAACAGCCACCCACACACACACACACACACACACACACACATGCACACATTTTGCACATTACAGTGTTAATGTGCCTCACTGCCGCATGTAAAAACCCAAGTAATTTGAGAGCAGCTCTGGCACAGGACAGAGCGGGATAGTGAAAGGGGCATGCTCCATTTCTCTCCACCATCCCCCTCTCTCTCTCTCTCTCTCCTCTCTCTCTCTCCCTCTTCGTTGTGGGTGTGCGTGTTAATGATTTTTTGCACACAGCTTCACAACTTGACGCGTTGGCTGCCCGCTCTCCTCTCATTCTCAGTTTCAGTCTCTGTCTCTGGATCTCACTCTGGATTTGCCTCGTTTGTGGGTGGTTTATGTTTATATATATACAGCTATACAGGTAGATATAAAATTATATGAGCTGGCAGATGCAGTCAACGCTTTTGGTTATGTCCACACATGTGTGTGTGTGTGTGTGTTTTGGCTCTTTTGGTCAGCCACAGCTGATTAACAGACACACAACTTGGCTTAATAAGGTCGCATATCAAGAAAAAGATACAAAGGAAATTAAATAAAAGTGAAAAAGCATCTAATAAACAAAAAGAAGTTGTTAAAGCATTTAAATACAAATTTAGTTAATGAAATACAATTATAGTTATGAAATCAAGAAATTTAAAACAAAAAAAATAGAAATAAACTAGATTTTAATTTATACTCCGAACCTGTACACCCAATTTACGGTTTCTACGGAACATCATTTTTAGAATCTTGCTATTACACTATAATTTTGCAATAATAGATAACACTTTATAAATTCAAATCTTTTCTAAATTTTAATACATTTTTCCTATGTTTGTTATCCTGTGCAAACAATCTTCAAATATATGGAAATAATCTTAATTGTAAGCGCATTCATTTTTATAAAAACAATTATACAAAATACACACATTGTGACTTGCAATTCAAACTTTTATAACTTTGTCAAAACTGATATATTTTTAAAGATGTTCTTTGGCTTGTTAATTCATGCAAAGGGCCCTCCTTGTTTTTATTAAAAGATCAAAATATTAAGTCTTAAGTTTTTACTGATGTCATAATTTGTATAAATAATAAGCTTTAAGCTTCATTCTGACTTCTAACTTCTAACCCAGTTATGCAGTAATGCTAAAACAAAGCTATCATGAGGTTTCATCGGGAAAAACATTCCCAAAAAAATAAAGAGAAAATGTAAATAAATATAAGTAGGTACATATATAATTGTTTGAAAGTCATCTAACGGATCGCGATGTCAGCTGGCGATTACAGCTCCGAAATGCTTCGCTAACTGCAAAGCAAAAACCCAAGGAAATGTCAAGTGTCAATCAAAAGCGCCGCTGGAAGTCTTCGACTCCGACTCCAGCTCCAACTCTGAGTCCAACTCTGACTCCGACTGTGGAATGGGTCGCATTGCCAAATACTTGATGCTTTAGTGAGACTCTGTGAAATCCTTGGCGCCAGCTTGACCAAATAACTCAGGTTTTATATTGTTTTTTTATTGTGAGTCAGCGCGAAGTTGGTGTAAAAACTGTTTATCATTTGAAGTCAAAAGTTGAGGTTGAGTTGGCTAATAGAGGCGTTACCGGCTGGACAGCTACACGAGTCCAGCTGGACAGCACCAGGTTATTAATTACTCTATTTTCCCAAACAAAAAGAAAAACTCTAGTACCGCCCATTGAATTTTGTTAAGGGAAACCCTCCAAAAAGGTAGAAAAAAAAAAATAGAAAACCTCTACTTATTACAATTTAATTGTTTTACAATTTTCGGTGGCGCTTATTAGCATTTTCGTGGTGCTCGCACCACACGTGGTGCAATTCCCAAAAAAATACAAAAATATACAAAACAAGACTAACCTGCGCATGGCTGACTACAACAACAACAACAACAACAATAGCTACTATTACTACAACAAAAATAATAATGAATATGAAGTACAGCGCACTGAGTTTTGAAAACCGTTGCGTCTGATTTTTACCATAAATTATGCAGATAAGCATAAGTGGGCTAAGAGGAAGGGGAAGTTTAATTTCTGTATTGTTTTCTGTTATTGTTGTTGTTGTGTTTAATTGTTTCTTTTTTTTGCTTTTTAGTTTCTAGTCGGAAAAAAGGGCGACCATTTTTGAAAAGCGTGTGCAAAGCAAATGAACAGTTTTGTATTGTTGTGTTTGCTGTGTGTGTGTGTGTGTGTGTGTGTGGGCTGAGGGGGGCGTCAGGTGGGTGGGCATGAAGCGAGAGGCGTGTAATTGCCAGTTGAGATGTGCCCAGGCAATGATATAGATGTAACATGACTGGAAACCTTAAGAAGTGACTGACAAATACCCTACAAATAATACCTTAAGCTTTTATCTCTTATCAGATATGTATTTAAAGAATTAAAAAGGTTTCAATTTCATTGAAAATTGTATAAAATTAAGTTCATTTGTTTTTTCAAAACTTATACAATTTTACATTTCCATAATTTTAGTTATTTTAATTGTTAAATAAGTTTATAAGCATAATTGTTAATTAAAATAATTTAAATACATATAAATTTGATAGAAATTGAAATATTTGAGGTCAACATAGTTTTTCTAGAAATCTTCACTCTCAACAGAGAAATATACCCTATTGAGCTTCTGCTCGCAGGGCATATAAAAGCTGCACTCTTATGTAAGCAACTCAGCGCTCAAATTTAAAATTCACAGCACATTTTCTCAGCGCTGCGCTGCGAGTAACAATATTGACAAAAAAGGACACAGACACAGACACACACACACACACACAGCTGCAGATACAAATGGCGACGAGGCAGCTAAAGGACGAAAAGGAGTCGCTTCTGCTGCTTAAAATTCCGTGAGCATCGTTTCACAACTTTCCAACTTGCCAAAAAATCGAAAAACGGCAAAAAGAAAAATGAAATAAAAGGAGGAAAAGTGGAAAAAAGATGTAGAACGGAGGGAAAACCCAAAGCAAAGCGCATAAATTCCACATTCTGTATGTTGCTTGCAGCACTTTCAGACTGGGTGTGGGTGTGGCAAGCAGAAAGAGACAGCAAAAGAAAGAGATAGAGAGTGAGAGTGAGAGATAGCGACGAGTGAAGTCGAGCAAAATGTGCGGAAAATAAATGAAAATGCTCAAAGCTCGTTCACAAGAGTGCTTACGGCGTCCGCAAGGAGCTGTTGAAGTGGCAAATTTGCGCAAGCGACACCCGAGGCAGAGACAGAGACGGAGATGGAGATGTTGAAGGAGGGAAAGGCGTGGCAGCAGGACAACGACTCCGCTCTGGTTGCTCTCGCTGCCATCGTTACTTACAACAACTACATGCCAGTGTCAACACATACTTGGCCATTTAAGTGGGCAATGGCAAGAGCGAACCCCAAATGGAAAACATATATACAAACAGACAGACAGACAGTCGGACAGACAACGCCGCCATATTTGTTTGGAGTGCCAAACCTTGCCACACATTTTTATGGCTTTGACATAAAAACCAAATGCAGACGAGCAGCAATGACATTTATACGAGTTTTTCACATTCGCCATCCCATTCCAACACTTTGCTTTATATAATTAACCCCATTTCATGACTTTTCTCTCTCTGTCGGTCGGTGAGACAATAAAGTCTTTCGGCTCTGAGAAAAAGGCTTTTTTTAATGACTTTGGTGACAAAAAGTTTTGGCAATTTTTTCGCAATTTGCCGCCACAACGATTTGCGTTTAATTAACCAAAAGTTAAAGTTTCATTTGTAATGTCGCTTAGAGGAAAAGCTAATGAACTTGCCAAATTGTTGTCGAAAGTTTTTGTCTGGCAATAAAATTAATTTTGATGACAACAGCAGTAACTACTGCTCTTCTTCTTCTAATTGTTGTTGTCTTTTATGGCAGCAAAATAATTGAGAAACCGAGTCCAATAATCAACTGGGCAAATGCTTAAAACGCGTAATGAAAGTTGTGGAAACTGAGCCAAGGAAATCATTAAGGACGTTCAGTTAATAGCTAACGACTTCATAATCTAACAATTGCTGCAAATGTGAGGCAACATATTTTCCATCTTATGTATCTGATTCGAAATTGTGTTAGGATTGAATGAGAAGTGGACAAAAAGACTTGATAGCATTTATTTAGTTTTAGTTATTTTGACAGAAATTAAGTAATTTATTATAATTATTTTTCATCTCAATTCACTTGAAAATTTATTACAAAACAACTCAAAATTGATCTGCAAAATGTATTCTCAATCTTATGAATCAAAACACATTTTTTTGTATCAAGCTCGTTTCAGTATTGAGTAGTTAAAGTTGTATGAAAATATTTAAAAAATGGTATAAAAGTTATATACAACAAAATATAAGAATCGTTATTTCTTAACGCACAAATCAATTTAATTTAGAGATAAGCTTAAGTTCTGAGTTCGAATAAAAATATTCCCTTAAGCCAAAGGCAGTTTTTAAATTGACCCGCAAATGTTTGTTAAATCAAATTAAAGCATAAAACTTGAAAGCAGAACGCCCTTTAAATACTACAAACTAGAAATAGAGGGAGAGAGAAGGATAGAGTGACAGAGAGAGAGAGAGAGGAGGTAGAGTTCGTAGATCAAGTTAAATCTGAAATGCGGCGTGTAAATGATGCCATCATAATATTTTGATTTGTGAACGCACAACAGAAGGCAGCACATCATCAGTTAAGGGGTTAATAAAGCGCATAAAATGCTGGAGAACGGATTTTCCGGCACCACAAAATGTCCCCTCCAACCCTGAGTCGCTCGAGCTAATCACATCCGACTTGGCGGCAGCATAAGGTGCGCATTACTCATAATGCGAGCGTGTGATATGAGGATGAGAATGGAGTATGGAGAGACAGAGACAGCAGAGAAGAGACAGAGAAATCAGCCCCCATAGGAGTACAGAAGAGTGTTCAGAGTCTCGGATTCACCCACCCCTGGGTATATATCTCGTTCAGACTTAACTCACACCCTCAAATGCCAATCAGCCTAATCGCTTTCGCTGCGCCGCACGGCTTAACTTTTGTTGTTGCCTTTGCTGTGAAAACTGTGGCTAAAAGTTTATATATTGAGCGACTTTCAAGTCAACTTAAATAGGAGCATGTGTAGCACGAGTGCGAGTGTTGCATGATAATCAGTAGCAACAACAACAACAACAACTTCCCCATCATCATCATCATCATCATCATCATCATCTCCGTCAAACTCACTTTCTCCTCAACGTGTGTCGCCATATTTGTTTTTATTGCTCTTCCTTTGTTTATTATGTGATTTTCCTCATCCATATGGCCAAAAACTGTGTGTGCGTGAGTTTTCGAGTTAATCGCACAAAATTTTATGTTAATTTTCATAAATTTTATTGCCCTCCCCTCCCCGCCCCGCCCTGTCCTGTCCCCAATCAACCCACCACAACCTTACCCCCACAAAAAGGTCTTTTTAATTAGTTTTCTTTTGTGTGGGATTTATTTTATGTGCGCAATAAGTTCTTTATGGCGGCTAAAGAGAGAGGGAAAAGGGGGCTTTTTTTAAGAGTTGTAACCCATAAAGTTGACACAACAAAATACTAAATACTCGTGTTTTCATTTAGTGTTATACGGTGCCGTTTTTCTCTTTTTTTATTTTTTTTATTTTTTATTTCTTGTATATAGACTTGTTATAGATATATTCGTTTGTTTAGCTGCCAGCATATTTCAGTTTGGGCAGTCAAGTGTCAAATTATTTTGAAGCCGCTTTGGGAGCTATTAACATTTAGTCTACACTCAAAAAGATTTGAGTTTAAATGGTAATAAAAATTACAGCCGCAAAGCTGAACAGGTTTACAATGTGTAACTTGGGTAGAAGCAGTAAAAAAAACTTCATTCAAATATGTAATATTTAGGATTAATTTAGAAAGTGTCAATAAGGTATTATAAATATGTGAAGGATAGATATTATATGGTTATCTCGAAGAAAATAAAAGATTTGGGAAGAATTAAGATTATATAAAAATATTATTATTATATAAAATATTTCTAAGAAGTCTGTGAAAATTCAGAATCTAGATTGAATAGTATGCTGATTAATTTTAAATCTCAATAAATATGGAATCATGATTCAGGATGTAACATATAAAGATCAGGAACTGTGAGTCTAAAGCTCTGCACAAATAAGGAAATCATAAGTCTGAGGAAATAGAGAAAGGAAGAGGGAGAGAATTTTCACCAATATGTGTGTGTGTGTGTGTGTGAGTGTGTGAGTATGGCGTGTGTGTGGCCAGCGAGTGGTGAGTGTCAAAGTGTCGATCGATCATCGTCAGTCTGATTTTTGGCATGTGTGGTTAAATAAAGAAAGGAACGAGGATCCCCCCGCTGAACCAGATCGATCAATGACGAAATGACGAAATGACGAGCAAAGGCAAAAATCAAAACAAAGCAAAAAATAAAGAAGATCAGAAATGAAATTGAATGCAAACACAATATTATTTGATTTGAATACATGATGAATACGCATTGTTGTTATATCAAAAGTGTCATAGTTATGGCCATAATGAACAGCTGTTGTTGCAGTCAGTCCAAGTGGAATCCTGAACAGAGATCAGACATTACCAATATGATAGATGGACGAGTTAATTTGACTGAGTGCGTGGCGAGTTCGAGTTATCGAACTGCGGCTAATGTAATTACAAAAATAACAAGAGAAGAAACACATATAATAAAAAGGGCAGCCAAGGGCAAAAGTCGAGCGCATCAACTTAATCATTTTAACTAATTGCCAGAGCGAGAGGGAGAATAAAAAAGCGCTTAAAAGACAGAAGTGGGCCCAAGGGACGAGACTGAAACTGAAACTGAAACTGAAGCAACCAATTATGTTGATGGTAAACAAATTGCGCACGTTGCGTTGGCATAAAAATTAGTAAAAAAAAAAAACAAAAGGGAATAAAATAAGAAAAAATAACAAAATTGGTAGCTACTTACTAGAGTAGTATCGCTAAAAGGACACGCCAAGCAGCAACTTGGCAACTGAAAGATCTAATTACACTAATGACAGCCAGGATACATGCGAGAGGAGTCCTGTGTCCTGTGTCCTGTGTCCTGAGTCCTGTGTTGCAATTAAACCGTTTGAATTGCGCTGCGTGCAACAACGACATAAGGTCAAAGTCAGAGTCAGCTGGCAAATGAATTGCCCGAGAGTATTCACTTCACTCAAACGAGTGTATTCATTCATTTAATATCGAAGCAACTAACTACTCGTCGGAGAAGCCATTTAAACAGCTTCTGTTCTGTCTGAACGTGCGGCACACGCAATGCAATGCCATCAACTTTCAGTTGCCTCCTCACAAATGAAGCGATAAGCAACTCTGTCTGTCCTCTGTCCACTCTTTTTACTCTATCCTGGCCAAGAAGAAGAAGAACTTCCGTCGCACAACTTAAGCGGATTTAGCGCCTGTTGACGCCTCTCGAGTTTCCCAAAAGCCGCTTGGCCACATTTCGACCGCACACAACGCACAACTCGTCATTAGCAATCCACGAACCAGAAAAATAAAAACAAAACAACAAGAGACAAGAAAACAGATCCACAAATGTATCCTGCGCATAACTGAGAGAATTGCATCATCGGAAAGGGTAAAAAGCAGAAACCCTAAACGTGATGCAGCTAAAAACAAGGATCAAGTAAAATGGGGCGTTGCAAGGACCTCACATGAGCATGAGTATGGTAAGGATATGGGAACGTCGTCTATAGGAATAAATCTCTCTTTGTTCCACTCATGTGTGAAAAGGTGTGTCGAATGTGTGTCAAAATGTATGTGATATTTAACACTTTATTATAGGATAGATAGCGCATTAAATAGATCACATAACATATACATTTTATCAGAGGTACTTTTTTGAAAAGCCATCCGAATATTTCTATTGACTCGGTTGCCTTGGAAACTATATTATAATAAGTGTCAGCTGGCACTTCAAACTTAGCAGTATTCAAATTTAGAATGTATTCTTTTATTATTATTATTATTCGTAAATTAAACAAATTAAATGAAGATAAAACTGTGAGAATTTTAGCATTAGTCAGATTAATTAAGAATTGTTTGAAACAATTTGTTACAAGTTTCATAGTTTATTTTAAAAAAATCTAGTAAAAAAAATTTATATTCATTCTGAAACTTCTTCAGATCCTTGAAATACTTAACTCTTTAAATCTTTCTCTATTTCTTTAAATCTTTAAATCTATCTCTCTCTCTCTCAGTCTCTATCTGTTACTCTAAATAAAACCCCACTTATAACCCAATCGAATGGCAGCAAAATAAAAATAAAAAGAGCCACACACAAGGCGTTCTAATTATGATTGATGTGGCACATAACCCAACCCAATTCTGGCCATAACTTCAAATGTGCTCGTTAAAACCGCATCAGATGTGGACAATGCCAAGGAAGGAACCTCTAGGAACCACGAAGGCAACTCTCAAATGCAAATCAAATATGAAATTTTTAATATTTTGTTGGCACAACACAACAAATTTCGATATAATGAAGAAAAGGCGACCACGGCCTCAGTCACAGCCACCACACAGAGCGTGGAAAATGATCTATTGCCGAGACGAGACAAGACCGAGTCAAGACCCGAGACGAAGGACGAAGAACAGGCAGAAGGACAAGAACAAGGCCTGATCTTTGCTTGAGCAGATGCTGCAGCATCCTTGTCCTTTACCCCTGCAATTTGAATTCAATTTAGAGCAGAGTCTGAGTTCTGGTTCGGGTTGACTTGACTTGTGCCCTGTGTGACAACAGACAGCAGAAGAATAAAAGACGAAGGCACTTTTGGTCTGTTTGCCTTGTGGAAAATGCATGACAAAAGGACATGTGCAACAGTCCCGTGTTTTTTAACGCCTTATGATCCTTTTTTTTTTTTGCTTGTGGCCGCCATTTTAGCTGCACTCGACTTTGACTCTCCATTAATCAAGGAATGCTGCACGTGTGCCGTATTTTTTATGTTTCTTTTTGGGCGCTAAGAAGTCAATTCATATCAAGGATAATAGTAGGCAGGACTAATCCAAAAGTGTAGCCTACAATTAGCTGCGGCCTCTATTATGTTGTGCAATGAATGAAAGTGAAAGATTACTGCAAGTACACTGAGTTTTTTGTAAAGGATCTTCTGATCCTTATCCATTGTTTGCTATTTTAATTGCGCCAACCGAACGCTTCCCATTTTCACACTCCTTGCTCACCGCTACACCTGTGTCCTGGACACACACACACACACACACACACACACATTTGCTTAGTCTCAAGATAATTGCAGTGCCTCTGCAAATTAAGGGCGTGTCCTGCCCCTCACTGTGGTGGGTGTTGCGCCTTTAGCGGCTTAGGAGTTTTGCCTTCAACTTTAAACGTTGCCGCTTCAGTTTTAAAAAAAAAGGAAAAGTCGAAAATACTCCTCTAATAGACACCTAAAGCAACTCAACTGTCAACTCAGTCGGTTCAGGCCTTTGAAATGCTCCCTAGGAAGTTGCCACAATTCAACGAATTTTGACTACAAACGAACCGACTGGCAAAAATGGGGATTATCCTTTAATTGCGAATTTTATTTATTGTTTGTCAAAAAAATTAAAAATACTTATTTTATTTGTTTTAAAAAATGTCTGAAAAATAATAAAACATTTATTATATATTTTTAAAAATATTTTATGTATTATTATACTTATTAATTTTATAGCTTATTTACTTTATCTGAAATTCTTTAGAAGATTTCTTTGTATAAAAAATAATATTTTATTTAATTGAGAATTATAGATTAAATTATAATATTACATATGGGTATTTCCAGGATCGCGAACGCGACATTTGTACGACTTTAAATAAAAAAAAAAAAATGGCAAAAATTTACATTTTCAAAAAAGTTTTCTCACGTGTTTAATGCATTTTATCAACTCTATTTTTATGATAAAAGACAATCTTTGATGACTTGTCGTTTTTTTAATTATTTATAGAAAACAATGCATCGCGAACGCGACGAAAAATGGAAGTCATTTTTGACATCATCTTGACAAATGCGAAAGTCTGCGAAATGTGGCGAGTAATTTGGAATAAAATACTCTTAAACCATAATAAAATAATGTAGTTTTCCATTTTAGAAATAATTTTAATATGTAACTACCGTTTTATTTATTTTACAAGTTTTATATTAGTAATTTGTAACGTGACATCGCGAACGTGACAAGATTTCCACCTAGTTTTTCCAAGAGTTTGTTCATCAAATTTTATTCTATATATCGGAAACAGCTTTGAAAACTTGTTTTAAATTAAACTTTCAATATTTTTCTATATATTAAAATGGTTTATGTTACAATCTTATTCCCTGACTTAGTGTAATCGTTAAAATACAAACGGTCCATTTTGAAAATCAATTTTTAAGAAAATATGGAAAAAGTGAATTTATTCCAATGTAGAATCTATATGTTCATCATATTGAATTTCTTTTAGCGTATATTGCTTAAATAAATAACTTGAATACATTTTTGGAAGAAAGTATCACAAGATGTGAGTTTTTAATCAATTTTACGTTTTTGGGCAAGGTGGACCTTTTTCTGGAAATGCCCATATACATTTATTTCATAACTAAACTGTCATTCTGAAATTCTCTAGAAGATTTATTTGTGTAAGAATTTAATTGATTAGAATAAAGTTTAATTATTGTATTACACATTCATATAATTATTCAAGTTCTAAATAATTTATTCCGCATTTACACAATGGTTAAAAATGAAATCGCCTATCTACAAACCTCCTCAGAACGACGATGATTCTAGTCAAATCTCCATTACCTCTTCTGTATTTGATCTTTTAAGCTGGACAGCTATTCTAACTTTGTGGATTTAGTGTGAAGGTGCATAAAAGGGGCGTGGCATAAGATGCCTATTAAACTATTAAATCCAGGCTCAAAGGAACTCAAATGAGTCTGCGAAGTATGACATTAAAAACCGACCTTATATTACTTTTACTATTGTTGTTTTTTCCTTATTGCTTGAGGCGTGGCACAACGCCTGTTGCAATGACATAAATTAAAAAAGAAGAGATCTGAAAAACATAAATAAATAAATACAAGCGCATATTCGAGAGAGGCCTGAAGTAATTTAACGAAATTACGCATCGTTTAAGTTGTGATTTATGTGGCATGAGAGGCACATAGAAACCGAAACCGAGACCGAAACAGAAACAGAAACGGAGACACAAACCCTTCACTCCGCCACACACACTCTAACACACACACACACACACACACTCAAACTGAGAATGAATCTTTGCCTCGTATTGTTAATGAGTCGAATTACACACAGGGAGAGAGAGAGAGAGAGTCAGGACAAGGGCAGGAGCAAAGGGGGGAGCTGCTGATGCTGTTGCTGTTGCTGAGTTGCCGCCGAAAGGTGTGACAATTGTTACACACACACACACACACTCTCACACACACTCACACACAGAATGAGAGGAGCATGACTCTGGCAAGTTGGCAAAGATTTATGCGACTGCCAACGGAATTCCCAGAAAATGCAGACAATTCCTTGTGGTCTCGACGATCCTGGCTAAGGACACAGCACACAGGACCCAGGAGCAACCTTTGTGTCTATGCGTCGAGGCTTTTTCATAAGCAAATTACGAGTACTCTCGCACTGTGAGTATTGTGCTCACTTTTAACGGAATTGCTACCGGCAATTGGCGGCGCATAAAAAAAGAAAACGGAAAACAGAAAAAAGAAAATAAAAAGCGGCTCCGGTAGCCGCCAAATTCCCTGGGGCAGTCGGCGCACAATTTATCAAAGCGGTTGGTTTGAAGATGCACCGCAATCGTTGCCCACATTTGACCCCTGACCCCCCCGGGGGTCCACAGGTTTTTGCATCCGACTCGACTCCGTATCCCTGGGGCATTGGCGGTCCAGTGTTTCGGCCACAAAACGCAATGAGTTTCATTAATAAATTCCGACAAACATTTTTGTGTTTTGGCTTGTAAACAGCCCAGAAACAACAACAACAACATCAACAGGGAATTACAGGGAAGACAACAGACTGTCCGGCTTTTTGTGGGCGTTCACAGTGCAGGGAAAATTGAATGGAAAATATTTGGTAAATATTTGCTGGCTGTGAAAAGGCTGAAAAGGTCAAAGGACATTCCTGTGTGATGTTGTGTGAAAGGCCGAAATCATAATGGGAAAGATGAGAAATGAATGCTCAAAATTGTGCCAGACAAAGCGGCACCAATATTTGACTTTGAGATTTATCCTTAAAAACAATGATTTTACATTTACAATTGTTTATATGGAAATGTTTTAAAAATATTTAATAAATTGAAGTAAATTCTGCATTTATTGTAACTGAAATAAAGAAAAGTCGAGCAACCACAAAAGTGGATTAAATTTGAATTGATTTCTAAAAATAGATAATTTCCTAATTTCTCGAGCTTATCGCTGAGTGCCACAGATTGGGGCAAGTGGCAGCCGGAAGCACACGTGCCCCAAGTGTTTGTCTGAATTTCGAAACAAACTGAAGTACTCGCATTTAATTGTAATGAAAATCCACTCGATAACCCTTTGAATATCATTTGGAAAAGCGGATGTGCCGCAGACAAAAAGAAATGCCAAGTTGAAGAAGCTCTTTTGAAATACATAATCTCGAGTTTGGGGTCGATTGGAAGTGATCTAATGGTTTCTTCTGGAACTAAGCGGAACCATTAGAGAACTAGAGATCTGCACTCATCATCAATCAAAGTTGCCGCTTCGTAGGTGGCCAGAAGAGGAGACTTAAAGCTGTTATTAAATGACCAAAGATGTCGCACTGTTGACATACTTTGTTTCTGGACCAGGACAAATTTTAAGAGGTCCTTGCGGCATTCTGTCAAAGTGAAAGTGTTCGATTTCGCTCAACAAAAAGAGAGGAAAAGAAAGAAACGAAAAGATCTCGTTAAATTATTAATGAGCAATTGAGCGTATTGCCGACAAAGGCAAAAACAGAAAGAAAAACACTTGAGGGGACAGACAACAAGGAGAAAGTCACAGTGACTGTGACTGTGACAGTTTACAGCACTAATTAACAAGCGAAATTTTGGGTTTGTTTATTTTTACAAGTGGCACTTGGCTTGAACTTGCAACTGGGCCTGAAACTACATTTGGTTAAGGAATCCAACTATAAATTAGATCTGAGAGCGGCTGCTTTTGTTTTCACAACTTGTGTTTTTCTTACAACATTCTGGTGACATACGCGACTGCCACCGCTGTGACAAACACCCTCACACACACACACACACACACACACACTATGTGTGTAAATATTCAAATGCCGCATCCTGGCAAAGGCAAAGGCAAAGGAAGCTGCCAAGTCGCGAACTCGGAACACACACGACGCCACTTTCTGGGCATTTGACGAGGCTCCTCTTGGTGAAAGTGTCAGAGTGACAGTCAGTGTGACATGCCCACTTCTCTTCCTTCCCACTTGACTGCCGCCGATTGCCGATATTTTACGAGGGCTGTCAGAGCCGTTTAGAAGGGAAAATTTATTATCTTAAACTGTTAAAAATTTTAAATCATTTGGAAATCCCTTTTTTAGACTGCCTTTTGAGTGTCCATATTAAATGAGGGTAGACACCGTTTAGTACAGTATAGAAAAGAATTTAATTTCCTTAAATATGTTTGAATATAAAAATTAAGATGAAAGTATTAAATGTATATGAATCAAAATTAAAACAATTGCATCTTTACCATTTACCATTTTCTCTATATATTTTATTCAAGAGAGAATAAGAGAAAGAAATTTAATTTCCATTTTTGAAACATACTAAATATTATTTTGTTATATTTTCATACATTACTGGATTAGATTTATATAAAAAATATGAAACTTAAGAAAATAATATGTTCATTGAACAAAATTTATTATTTTTATTATTTTTTCAATGACTGTATATAAATAAGTTGTAAGTATTAAATAAGTATAAATTAAAATAAATTTCAATTATATTCTAGAAACTTGGTTTATATTTCACATTTCATAAAAAAAACTGTTTACTTTAGATTTCTTTAATTTTTACCATTTTCTCAAAGAGAAAATTCGTAGTATTTTTAATGTTTAATTTTCAAATATTTAATTCAATTTCCCATTAAGGATAACTTCAACCAACCCTCGTTTAGCCGAAGTTTGTTGACTGTTGACTCTCTGGTGAGTGTTTTGTTAGCGCATAAAAGTGTCAAATTACTGAAATCATAGGGGGAAAGAGAGAGATAGAGAGAGAGAGAGGGAGAAAAGTGTCAGGGGCAGAATCAGAGGGATAAGCGGGATTAGTGCGCTTGTTAGTAGCACTCACTGTTACAGTGTTACCTCTGAAGTTCGCCAGCTAATTGGCGGTTTCTTGACATGTAATGAATACTGACGAACTGTCAGTTGTAAGATTTTCTTTTTCTCAGTCTATGCATTTTTTATAAGGTCCACTTGGGTTAATTGGCAATGACAAAGGTCTCGACTTGTTTTCTATTTTATTCTTTTTCCAAAGTGAAAGACTGAGAATTGCAATTTGTTGACACTGTCCAATCAATTCACTTTCAGAAAGTTGGAATTATACTCGTACAAAGTTGCGTAATTATACAAAATGACAGTGGAAACGAAGGGGCGTTTTTTATTTTGTATTTGTATTTTTATTTGCATGCATCATGTCCGGCTGTTGGTTGTTTACTTGGCTCACTTGGTCTTTTGGCCTTTATGGTGGTTGCTTTTTCAGCCATGTTTCGAGCACACTCCATATTTACCTATAACGTGGCATTATTTGTTTTGCAATACCAAACCACAAAAGAAAAAAAAAAAAAGAGAAGAGAAAAAACAAATGCAGCAATTGCTAATGTGCCACAATCAGCATTTACTCGACTTGTACTTGTAATTAGAGACAATGCCAACATTCAACATTCACTTACAACAACAACTCGAGCGACAAATTTCCATTGAAACTTAAAATGCATTGTATTAATTTTGGAAATACACATATTGCACATATAATCAAGTTTACACTTAAATTATAGCTACAATTTATGGGTATTATTTATTTATGCCTATGTTATTTCAAATTATTAGTTAAAAAACTTGTAGTTCAATCAATTTATTTAAATAAAATCGCATGTAAAAATCTGGATTCGAAATAGATTAAATATATATCTTAAACTGTTTATTTTTTTAAGGTTCTTTTATTTGAAACAATTTTGTTTATATTTTTTATTTCTAAATAAATTTAGACTCTAGAATAAACACACTATGATCTTCTTGAAAAAAGATTAATTTTAAATTTAATTCAATTTAAATTTTAAATAAAAGCTACAAAAGGATAAATAATTTAAACTATTTTTGAAAATAAAAGAATTATCACCATTATCCAAATAATAGGTTCGAGTTATGGAGATATTCGACTTATAGAGTTAATTTTCCTGAGCTTATTAATTTTATTAATTCACTCATTAAGCTCGAGTTAGAGAGAAATTCGAGTTATAGAAGTTCAATTGTATTTTCCATATTTAAAATACATGACATATTTAAAATAAATTTAAACAGCAACAAGTTGCATTTAAGCACATGCCATAAACATAACCTTGAAATAGATCCTTGAACAGAGAGTAAAAAAAGGATACGGAAGCGACGCGTGCGAATGCAACTGTTGCTAATTAGCAGACAAGCGGGCAAAAGCGTTAACAAAAAAATATGTGAGAAAAAGAGAACGGAGAATGAAAAAGAAACTCACTCAAATGCAGAACGCAGCGGAACGTGTTGGAATTGTGTGAAACGAAAGGCACTCAACGGCAACTGAAAGAGGCAGAGGAAGAGGAAGAGCAACAATAACAACAACAACAACAACAGATGCAGCTAAAGATAACAAGAGACGACAACGGCGAAAAGTTGTCTAAAAAAGAATAACAACAACAACAAAAGCAACAGCAAAAGGGAACATGAAAAACCGCAAGCAAAACGTTTGCACTTCATAAATGCCCAGGCATGTGCCAGAGCGAGAGAGAGCGACCGAGTGTGAGAGCAAGAGCGAGCAGAGGCAAAGCGCCGACATTTTTAATTGTAAATGAGTTATGACGACGTCGACTCTCCTCTCTGCTGCTGCTGCGACTGTGACTGAGGCTGCTGAGTGGCCGTCAACACGCAATGTCGCTCACTCCCACTCAAGCCGTCGCTCTGGCAGCAGCGCATGCGTGCGAGTGCAATGACAGTAAGCCCACTCGTGTATGCTTAATTGCTGTCACGCTCTCTCGCGCGCGCACACACACACACACACAAAGATACCACTTCCCCCGTTTGTCGTTTTTCCCAATTGAAAATGTGAGTTGAATTTTTGTTTCCAGCTGCCGCACTGCTCGCACTTGTGTAAATGAATCGTGCTGTTGTATACAAGCCTGCTCGCTCGCACTTGGGTTTGACAAGTTGGAAAACTGGTTTCCCGCTGCCATTCGTTGCTGCTGTTGTCGCTGCTGCTGCTGCCGCTGCCGTTGCCGCCGCTGCTTGATTCCCTCACAATTTCCAACACACAATTCAGTTCGTCGTCGCCTGTCTTACGTTGCGCACACACTCAATCCGCGTTGCGCTGCAGTTTATACACACAACAACAACAACTCGCGTGACTTACAAAGATACACAGATTTAACTGACCGTCCATCTGTGTGTGTGTGTGTTCGTATTGCATTTACAGTTACATACAGTTACAAACATACAAAGTGCTTAATTTAATGCGAAAATGCAGCAAATTCTATAAGTGTCTCAAGTGCTAACAAGTGCTCACCCACAAGATACAATATCCACAAGATACAATATCCGATTAACTCTCTCTTCAAATAAGCTAAGCTGAGAATACTCTCTGCAAAATGCTCGTCGGCTCACATCCGTATCTATGCAATGGCGTTCTGCCGCCCGTCTCCGCTGTTGTCGCGCCCAACAGCAACAACAACAGCAACACAGCCAACACGGCAACGGCAGCAACAGCAACAACAACAACGAGCAGCAAAAGTGCCGCCGGCTCAGCAACGGATTTCTCCATAGCTGCAATCATGGCACGCGAAGATGCCTCAAGTCGAGAGTCCTCGGTGCGCAGTGCAAGTAAGTTGATAAAAAAACAAGTTGATAAGGAAGAGGGACAGGGCAAGTCTAGGGAATTAGTCAAAAACAACTTGAATGAACTTCATCATAAAAACTCATTTTATATCAATTTAAAAAGTATCAGCTCAAGAGCTTTAAAATTCCCTCTGTGCAATTTATAATAATATAAAAAAGCTGTCACTTCCTATTAACGAACTTTTTAACACTTTAACTATGCTCTACAAATGATCTGTATCTATAATTTTCTCATTCCAAGCTTATGATAAACTTAGGGTTTATTGAGCTTTCAAATTAGAATCAGTTTAAGCTTAATTTGTCTATAGAATAAGCGCAATTAAAGCAGCTCTGATATAGTTATAACAGAAGCCGACGGCTTGAAAATTAGCAACTGTTTAAACACTATTTTCATAAGACTTAGACAAGCCCAAGTTGCTTTTAGCGTACAACAAATTAAATTGTTGCCACTATTTTGTAATTTGCACAAATAAATAGAGGAACTACAACAACAACAAGTGCAACTGTCGCTTGTCGAGTTGCAATAGAAGAACAAGAGATGTATAATTATAATGGACAATTAACGGTCAGTTGCTGCAATCGCATAGATATAAAAAACTTGTTTCTAGAGCGAAACGACGCAGCGACGCCGACGGCATCCGCAAATTAAATGTGCCCCCAAAGAGGAGAGAGAGGGGGGCTAAGGGAGCAGGGAGGGAGGGGTTGAAACTGTAATAGTTATTATAAACAGCCAAAGATCGTAAAAACCACTTATTGCACTATTGTACTAGATTAAGTATAAGATTCGTATTAAAAATTGAAATATTTTTATTGATTCCCAATCAATGAGAAGACAAAGGCAGCTAATTATGTTAATTAGCGTTCGAAATTTTTATTAATTTTACGAGGCGCAAAAATCGGCGACGGCAAATGCCAAATGCTTGAAAATTATTTATTTAATATGTATATGCATAATTATTATCAGCTTTATTTATTATGCATTTCTTGGGGCGACTCGTTTTCATTAACAATAAAAACACACACAAAACAAAATTAAATTTTTAGCTGACTTTGCATTTTAACACCTCAAAGCACACTATAAAATGGAAGCTTATTAATTTTAAGCAGACACTTGAGCAAAACAAATTCTGTAGAAGCTTTAAAAAGTCGTTAAACATTTCGACAAATATAATGCATAATATTATGAAGATTTCTTGTAATTGTTGTTGTTGTTGTCGTTGTGTTGAATACACCTTGAGACGCGACTTTGATTGTTGTTAAAAAACGAAAAAAACAAAATAATATTGCAGACTTGTCATTTGTTCAATTGCAAGTTGAAACGTAACGGAAATTGCAGACGACGTTTTGTCTGCCGCAGTCAAAGAAAAAGAAAAACAAAAAGAAGTTGTAGCGTCAGCAACATGTTTCAGTTGTTGTCTGTAGCAACATGTTGCTGCAACAAATGGTGCTGCTTAGCCGAGCTTATTATATGTATTTTCATTCAATTTGCATACATTTAACTTTCATTCGTTTAATTTTCAATTTACTATTTCTTTTCTCTCTCTCCCAGGTCCCATTTCGGTGGAGGATGAAGTTGACGTTGATGTGGTTGACTGCAGCGATGCTGAAGAGCCGCCAACAAAGGCGCGTCGTCTTAACCACCACCACCATCATCATCATCATCATCACCACAGTCACCACAGTAACAACAACAACAACAACAACAACAATAACAACAGTGTGGCACACATTAAAAGTCGCAATGTTGCCACAGCCGAATCTCAACTAAACACAAGTTCCACGAGCAGCCAAGGACGCTGCTCGACGCCGCCACAGTCGCCGGGCACGGAGGACAGTGAGGAGCGTCTGACACCCGAGCCGGTGCAGAAGGCGCCCAAAATTGTTGGTTCCTGCAACTGTGATGATCTCAAGCCGGTGCAGTGCCACTTGGAGACCAAAGAGCTGTGGGATCGCTTTCACGAATTGGGCACCGAAATGATCATCACCAAAACTGGAAGGTAGGCAAATCTCACCTTCTATCTGAACATCTACTCAAATCGTCATTAGTTTGCAATTTGAAACTCAGGCAGTAGTTAACACAAGCTTAGCAACATGTTGCAAGTAGCTAAATTACAGCTGAAGTTGAATTTAGAAGAAAACGCAAAGATCACTTTGAAAATACATGTTGGGAGTCAACGGGAACATAGATGCATTATAATTATATCTGGCAAGTTCTGCGAGCAAATTTATGTATATGAAAATTTATACAAATGAGAGAATTAATTTACATACCCTAAATTTTACAATTCAAGAATTGATTTCCCAATTAACAAGTAAGCTTTACCATGGAGAACTTCTATATTAGAACTTCTAATTATTTAATATACCATAAAAATCCACATAATTACATGATTTCAGTTAAGAATTTACCATAGGGGAGCTCCACTGTAAATACTTCATTATCGGGGGTGCCACAGAAATCGCTTTCGCTTGAATTTCACTTAAATTTTATACAAATTCCAGTGAAATTCAAGCGAAAGCGATATCTGTGGCACCCTTGTATATATATTTATTAAATATTATATAAATGTTAATATCATTGCAAGTACATATTATTATAAATTCATTTGTACTTATTATGAATTGATTTCAAGCACATAATTCCTTGCGAAGTTCCACTGTAAATACTTTTCTACTTCTTCACTTTTCCTTTTCTGTTGCATTTTCCTGAACATTGCTTCACCTGGCTCCCCCTTTAAACTGATGCTCTTCTAAGCATACCAAATTTTGCAATGTCAACACAAATTTCATGCAGTCGTCGCTTGAAAGAATCCATTAAAAACTGTGTGCGGTCCCCAGGATGCAGTTGTAAAGATACATTTGTTGCTGTTGTTGTTGTTGTTATGTATCTACCTGTGCGCCACAGTGAAACCAAGTCAAGCGACCGCATTTTCTGCAACATGAGATTCTTTTTATTCTGTTCTGGGCGTTGCTCTTGTCAGCAGGATAGGGCCAGGACAGAAAGGAAGAGGACAGAACACGAGGACTACAATGACCACGGGTTGTCCACACCTAGCTCCCACTGACCACACACACACGCACACACACACACACACACACACTCTCAAAGTGAACTACTTTGTCTCGGTGTCTTTTAATGATATTGTAAAAATCACACCTTAGGAGCACACGCAGACAGACAGTCGGACAGTCGGACAGACAGAGAGTCAGAAAGTCAAACAGGGCGGTCCAACAGGGCCTATTCTCATTTCGGCCAGGTTATGTCACACGCAGGCTTAGAAGGCATTAAAGCCACAGGATGTCGGGCCTAAAGAGTTTTTCCCCCTTTTGTCTGCACTTGTCAAAGCAACCAAAAATAAAGTAAAGTGAAAATAATAATAATACAAATATGTATTTTCTTGGGTTATAAATTAGAGTATTACTAGAGTCAGTGTGCGTGTGTGTGGCTTTGATTAAATCCAAACAATCTTATGAAATTTCTAACAATAATAAAAATCTTTCTCTGTTTTTTTCTTCATTCCTTTAGACGCATGTTCCCCACGGTGCGAGTTTCGTTCTCGGGTCCGTTGCGTCAGATCCAGCCTGCGGATCGCTATGCCGTGCTGCTGGACATAGTCCCCATGGACTCGAAGCGATATCGCTATGCGTATCATCGGTCCGCCTGGCTGGTGGCTGGCAAGGCCGACCCCGCGCCCCCCGCCCGCCTCTACTCGCACCCCGACAGCCCCTTCAGCTGCGAGGCGCTGCGCAAACAAGTTATCTCCTTCGAGAAGGTCAAGCTGACTAATAACGAAATGGATAAGAACGGACAGGTGAGTTTGACTTTCAGTCTAAGAACAGACAGACAGACAGAGGAGGGGAGAAAGAGAGAGAGGGAGGTAGATTGAGATCTGAGACGTGTTAAATGATTGATAATTGTGTTTGCATCAATTCTCAAGTTTGGCAATGGGAGATAACTTGAGATTAGTTAAGAGTAATGCAGATATAACTGGAATTCAATATTTGCTTATGAAATTAAATTTGCTAATCTTGAATCTTTAAATGTATTTAAACTATGTCATGTTTAAATTGTATTACAAAGAAACTAACTTTGATTTTATATCCCATTTCAACATGTGGGAGATAAGTTAAGATTAGATCAAATCAATGCAGTTAAAAATGGAATTTATTTTGATAAATTATAAACCTTCTTCAAAATTGTGACTTCAGTTTTTCCATATTAAGGAGGGAAATAAAACTGAAACTTAAAGTTTTCTCATATAATTTATTCAATTTGTTAAAACTTAAGCTTATTTTTTTTTAAAGACAAAAATCAAGTTTTTTAAGTGATTTATCTATAATTATTTTTAGAAAGAGATTAGTCTAGCGATTCTGCCATAATTATTCCCCGATCTTTTAGTGTTTAAAATCCACAAATTTAACAAAAATTCCCTTTGTTTGTTGCCCCTTCTTCAGATCGTGCTCAACTCGATGCATCGGTATCAGCCGCGGATTCACCTGGTGCGCTTGGCCCATGGCCAGAGCATACCCAGCAATCCCAAGGAGCTGCAGGAGCTGGACCACAAGACCTACGTGTTTCCGGAGACGGTGTTTACGGCCGTGACCGCGTATCAGAATCAGCTGATTACCAAATTGAAGATCGACTCGAATCCGTTCGCCAAGGGATTCCGCGACTCGTCGCGCCTGACCGACTTTGATCGGGATCCAATGGAGGCGTTGCTCTTGGAGCAGCAGCTCCGCTCGCCGCTGCGACTCTTTCCCGATCCGCTGATGCAACAGTTTGCGGCACAGCAGGGCGATCCCGCCTCGATGGCGCTGTTCGAGAAGGCGCGCCAGCATCTGCAGATGTTCGGCGGCAACTCCCCCTACGCCCAGCTGATGATGCCCCAAATGTACCAGGCAGCGGCGGCGGCGCCCCAGCACCCCTTCCACATGTTCCAACAGCAATGGCCGCAGCTGACGGCCGGATTCCTGGCCAGCGCCAATCAGCAGGCAGCCGCCGCCCAGGCCCAGGCCGCCCAAGCCGCCGCCCAGGCGCAGGCGCAAGCGCAGGCAGCGGCCGCCGCGATGGCGGCCAATCGGACGCCGCCACCCCCGCCCACTGCCTCGACGCCCTCGTCGACGTCCTCGGGATCGCCGTCGCCCGACATGCGGCCGCGTCAGTACCAACGCTTCAGCCCCTATCAGCTGCCGACAGCGCAGTCGGCGCCGCCGCCGTTGCCGCCAGCAGCGGGATCGCCGTCGGCGTCCGCCTCGCGCAGCCCCGCCCACTAAACGGTAACGCTAACGGTAACGGTCAGCTGTCACTTGGCCAAGAACAGTATTAATCCAAAAACAAAACAAGAAGAAGAAAGAAAAAGAAAAACAAAAACTCAACTAAGTAAACGTTATAAATTATTTGTTATATTTGCTATCTCTCTCTTGCCCCCCTCTCTCGATCAATCTCGCTCTCTCTTTCTCACATTGTTTACCTTTTTGTTGTATAAAATTTCATTTTCGACCCATGTACAGTTTTAAAATGTTGCTCTAGAAAATGTATGTAAATTAGTTAAAACATATTGTAAAAAAGAAAAATGTTTCAATGTTGTTCGAAAACTCATCTCAGTGTAAAGTTTAAAGCAAAATTCTAAAACAAAACACACAAAAAAATCAAAAAACGAAAAAAATTATAAAATGCTGCTTCGTCTTTGTAAACACTCAACGTTAGTTATGCTATACAGATAAATATATATAAATATATATAAATAATAATAATATATTCCTAGTATTAATATAAATTCATAGACGCTTCAGTTAGTTTTATTTATATGAAATTTATAATTTAAGTCTAAAGAAAAATTAAAAAGAAAACACAAAGAAATTCAAGTAAATTAATAAATATATGTATTTGTTTCTTCAATGTGAACAAGCAAAAAAAAAAATATATAAAGAAAATTTATTAAACAAAAAAAACACAAAACAAAAACACAAAAAAAAACACAATAAAAGTATAAATATGTGAACCAAATACGACAATGGGATTTTTATTGATGAGAAGAATATTTTAAGGGAAAAAGGATTCTATTATCATCTTTACTTTTTATTTAAAAATTTAAAAACGTGAAACTGAAATTAATTTGAATACTACAGCATTTCACAAATTGAAATCGTCAACCAAAGAAATTTTCAACTCTACAGATTTCTATCTATTTACATATGTAGTTTCTATTCTCATCTCGTAGTCCTTAAGGACTCCACAGAAGCACTTGACTTGGCAACTAGGCGAATATCCTGTGCTCCATTTAATCTGCTGTCTGCTGTAGTGGGAACTTCTCACACGTCTGCACTTGTTTCGTTACACTTTTCACTCCAGGCATATCCTTCCTGTGCACACGTATCCTTCGCATTCGAATTCGAATTCGTATCCTTGCCCCATAGGCGTAATTCCTCTGTGTTGCAAGTGACGCGTTGCGTTGCATTGAATTGCGTTGCGTTCGTTGCAGGCAGAACAAATTGAAACCAGACAAGAAATCGAAACAGCAGCCGTCGGGGAAAAATGTTTAACGAATGCATTTTCATGGTCACTCAAAGTGAACATTTTCTCATTACATTTGACTTCTTCTTCGGCTTGTTGGAGTCCAAGATGGATGAGGGTCTTGTCTGGAGGTTGAGAGTGTGGATAAGCGTAACAAAATTGTATTGAAAGTTTCTTTTTCCTCAGTCTCTTGGTTCATTTTTCAGCATAAATCAGTTGGCCAAGTTGCCCTTAGAGTGCACTTGATAACTCTATATTGAAACCCACCACCGAAGAACTCGAGACCCTCGAGACTAATTATAAAGAAATTAACTTTTAATGTGCACAAGGATAAACATCTACCAAAAAACAGAAAAAATAGAGAAAAACACTTCCTCTAATTATGTTGGTAGTTATTCAATAAAAAAATGATATTATATGAAAATAAACAGCAAGGTGTTATCGACATTTGTCTATCTGGCACCTCCATAGAGTCTCGACCCCGAATTAAGCACCATTTTATCATGGTTTGTCCATCTTTGGGTGTCTCCGTTAATTACAAACTAATCACAAGAGCAAACAAAGCATTAGGCTATCACCAGGCGCTGATCTTAACAGGAGTCGCTACGAAAACAACAACGAAGAGAACAACAACAAATACTAAAACAACAACACGGAACATGTCAAATGTTGAGCTAATTTATAAGCAAGGCCGCCAAAGATCCATGTAGCTCCAATGTCAAAACAAACAGCTCTCAGTGGCCCCAAAATGGTAACAGACTCATTTGGACCAGAAGAGCGAGAGGGAGAACAGTTGATGAGAGTGAGGAAGATACAGATGTAGTGTGTGTGTGTGTGTTTGTGTGTGTGTGTGTGTTCTGACTCCCTTGGCATAAATTTTCCTTCCTTTTTGGCGTTTCGTTTTAATTTGAATGTAAATGATGCTGCGACATCGGAGAGCACATGGAGCAGCTGTGAATATGCTTCTGTAGCTGGTGTCTCTCCTCCTCTTTCCCTCTCTCCTTCTCTTTGTCTTACTCTCTCCCCATCTCTTCGGTCTTCGTTATACACACACACCCACAAATCAGCGTTGGCAGACAGGCAGACAAGGGAAAACTTCCATGAGGTTAAATGTCAAAAGGCGCTACAAAACAGTGACAAAATATTTAATTTTTGGGGCGTTTGTAAATATTTGAGTCACTTAATTGGCCGCCGGGTGGCGGCTCCATTAATTTATGGCACTCAAAGTGCATAAACCTTATGAAGGTAAAGTCCAATGTAGAAACTTTGGATACTTAATAATATGTTATTCATATAAAAGCAGCTGGTACTAAAGTTTTTTGAGAGCTTAGCAAATTAAATATGCTTATGAAAACTTCTGCACCAAGTTTCCAAATGAACCGAACTCAATAATGGGTTATATGGTAGTAAATTTAATATTTGAGAAGAAGAATTAAAGAAATATTTTAACTAATGCTGCAAGTTTACAAAATAATCATTATAATTAATTATTTTAGTCTATTCACTTCGAAAAACTCTGCAAATCTTAAGCTGAAAATTATTATTTATTTATTGAGGTAAAGGAATAAGTAAATAAACTACACATATCAAGCAAGTCTACTTGAATCTTAAAATAATTAAAATTAATTAATAATTAATAAAAATAATTTACATAAAAAATGTAAAAGTTTATAATTTAATTATTATTTTAAATATAAATCTATAGAGATTCGCGTATTCTACTTTTCAGCTTGACAGTAAGTTTGGATTATAAATATTTCAATAGATTCACATTTAAAAACTCTGCTGCATATTGAAATCTTCTTACATTTGTTATCAACATTCATTCTACTTTTGGCAACTCTAAGGAAATACCTTTAGGGTTAAACAAAAAAGGTGCAACACTTGCCACACTTGTCTCTCTTGGTTTTTATTGCACTTTAGTCTGCTCGGATGACATTTCAAACTGAACTAGCAATCAACGCGCTGCTGCCACGCCCCAATCATTAACCCGAACATGACCAGGCACAGAATGCTGTTGGCCCTAACGGTAGATGGCCAACTCCAACGGCCAACAGCACTTGCAACATTATGCGGCACGTGCTGCACCAACTGACACGTGTACATGTGTGTCTGTGTGTGTGTGAGTAGCCCATTGGGCAATGAGTTAGTATCTCCCCGTTTCCCTTTTCCCCCTCTCTCTCTCTATCTCTCTGGGCCATGACGTTGCCATAACAATTCCCTGATCGTCCCTTTGTGGCGCCCCGTCGAGTGAAAATTTGTAGAAATTAACGTTTTTATTTTGCAGCTTGATTGTAATTAAATGAAATTGCATAAAAATCAATAAATAATCGAGAAAAGCGCAAATTGAAAATGCCGCCAATGCGATGATCTGCGTTTATGGTCGATACTTCAACATTATCCCTTCACTCCCTCTGATTTAACCCCTTCCAATGGGTTTATAGCCTAATGTTAATTGAGCTGCCTGGTAATGTCTTTATAAACACAGAGTCGGAGCCCACAAAACTCGAACTCTAACTCGAATATGTCAAGGGTCACAAAACTGTCCTGTTCTGTCCAGAAAGAGAGGGGGAAAATCAATTAGATGGCACTGTGGACTGTGGCCAGAAGAAAAACTCATCTATCATTAACAATTTCCATGTCATACTGCATTTACATGTGACGTCTTGAGGCCTTTCCCCTCCAGTTCTTCAGTTCCCCCATCAAATCGAACGATAGACCAGACGACACATTCATCAAATATTCAAATACCACAATTTACACATGCAACCCGAACGAAGCCCAGAAGAAAATCAAATTGAATACATTTTATACGAAAATTAGGAGAAATTGTTTATACCCGCCCTCTTCACAACGAAAACTGATAACTATAATTACATTTTACCCAGAGAAAAGATGAGAGGCAAAATTGATTTTCATATTACAAGTTTCAGGCATTTTATTTGGCTTAACTTGGCTGGCGTGTGAGGCCGTTGAGGTCAGGCCCAAAAGCTCACTGCACAGGGCCCAAACCGAGCAAAGGGTTTGCCACGCCCCTTCCTAGCTGGTATCTTAGCGTAAATCCCACTCTGTCCCTTTGCTGAGCATTTAATGCCGCTCTAAATGAAAACTTTTTGGCCCAAATCCTTGTGGTCAACGTCTGACGAAAATAGCACTCGAATAATGCCAAAAATGTTCTTTTACATGTTCTGTATGCGTATACCCTGTATTTATGAAATTGGCATACTCAACTAGAACAAATTTAATTTATAGATGCATAAAAAAATGTCAGAATACTCTTAAAGAAATCTCACAAATTTTAATTAGCTTCTTTTTTAATATAATACTTATTATAAAATATTTTGCTTACATCAAGAGTTATGTTTTTGACAAAAGGGTATTTCCTAGTCAATCACATTTACTTACTTGTTCTATCTGTTGTATTGTTGTTTTGGCAATTGATTAAAAGGCTTAGCATTTGAGACAATTGGCCCTTTCAGGGACTTGCCTTGGTGTTGGCTTGGTCCAAACAATGGAATTAGTGGCAAGTTAGAATCTGGCATATGGGTAAATACCGTTAAATGTTGGGTGCCTAATGTGTGAGTTTATAGCAAACACAAAATAAAATGTTTCAAATTTTCTTAATCTGAAATATAAGTATGTAAACCTTTATTATAGCTATAACTTCAATGAAACTTAAGGAAAAGCAAATAAATAAAATTATTTACCTTTACCTGTTGTTAAAATTCACATAAAATTTATCTTTCAAGAGACTTTTTCTTATATAGATAAATATGTTATGTATATTTACCTACTGCTTTAAAATCGCAAAAAATGTCTGATATATTACGTTAAGCCTAAAATGTAGCTATAATAAATTGTTATTCATTTCGAATACGCATATTTATATATTTTTCTGTGCATTGGCCAAGTTGAAATTTATTAATTTCTATGATATACGCTGACATTTTGATGAAACGTTGCCATTGAATGCAGATAAGCATAAGATATGTGATATGACACGAAAAAAAAGAAGAAAAAACAAAACGAAAACGAAAACAAAAAACAGCAGCAACAAAATGTTAAATCGTTGAACACAATTTGTAAAACAAGAAAAAACAGAAAAAAAAACATAAAATAAAATAAAACAAAACGTGTTATTGGACACATTTATATAGATTGTGTAGGGCCTCGAATATGATTTTAAAATCAGCTCAAATTACGATGAGGAGCAAGTTTTGTTAGGAAGTTTGGGAAGCTTATGTTAAAACTAACTGCAAATACCCCAACAAAAAAAAAGAAGAAAAAGATCGCATAAATATGCATAATAAAATAACAAGCAGCAACATTAAAAGATACAGATACACAACACTTCATTAGCAGCAGACGACACAGCAATGAAATTGTTGGAAAATGAGAGAAGAAAGAATGTCCATTCGTTAAGAAAAAACCAAAGAAAAGAATGAAAAAAAGTTATCATAAAAAATAAAAACAAAATACAACAAGGTAAGTAGTAAAAATCTGCGGGTTCGACACGAATCTTAAAATGTTGAATTTTAAAATATGCAAAAATCGTAAAAGAGCGAAGAAAAAAAAACTGAGCAGCGAAGTCATAACAAAAGCTTAAGAGGCAAATGATTTATGTGTAGTGTGTGTGTGTGTGTGTGTGTGTGTGTGTGTGTGTGTGTGTGTGTGTGTGTGTGTGTGTGTGTGTGTGTGTGTGTGTGTGTGTGTGAATCCCAATGAATTCATAAGAATATCGTAACGCAACTCCAAGACGATGCATAAAAAATCTTTTGTTAATAATGTCTTAATAGAATAAAAATAGTTGCGAAAAAAACATCAATAAAATCGATTGCCAAAGGCAGGCAACAAAAACAGAGCAAAGGCAACAACAACAACAACAATAACGATGACAACAACAAGTTGACAAAGTCATTAAGCATTTTGCAAAGTCTTCAACTTTAGTCTTGGAACTAAATATGTATGTATTTATAAATGAACTGGGCAGGGCCTCAGACAGCAGAGCGAAAACTTAAACTTGTCTCTCTCATTGACTGAATTCTCATTGTTGTTGTTGTTAGTTTTGCTGTTGTTGTTGCTACTTCTGCCACCGCCCACAACAAATTCTTGGTGAATTTCTTTAGTTGCCATTTGGGCTTTAAGCTTGGCAATATTTCCATACTCCAAATGGATTAATTTATAGAATAATTTGCTAAAATTAGACTTTAAAAAAGAATATGTTTAATGCGTACATTAAAATTTAATCAAAATATAATAAATGCTTCTAAAAAATATAAAATTGTGAAAAAAATATTATTATATTTCTGGAAAATTATATTTCTGAGGATTTTAATGGATTTACTTAAAGTGCTTTCAGACGAGCCGTTTTCACCGACACATTTTCACCGTCAGTGAATTTTGCCATTCACATAACTCGCATCGGTTGTCAAACAAAAATACCATCAATGCAGAACCTGGTCACACTCTGAAAAGTTTCATATAAAAGTGCCTCAATCTAGTAGGCATTTGACCGACACAACAAACCGATGGAAATAGGACGTGTTCTATTTCTATCGGTGAGCACCGGTGACAGTTTTTTGACAAAAAACAGTCGGTGAAAAACGGCTCGTCTGAAAGCACTTTTAGCCAAATATAATTAAGGAAGTAAATAAATCTTTATAACGATTTAATTTTTATTTTAAGAATAATACTCTTGGAATTTAAAGCAAATGCATTAGATAGTTCTTCCCAAATTGTAGTGAATTGTTATGGGCCAGTTTATATTTGAATTTTTGATGGAAATTACTCTTATGTACAAAGTAAAATTCAAAGATACAAATTGCTAAGACCAAAATGAATTTAAATATCTTTTATAAAAATGATTTACTCTTAAAGAAATGTGTTTAATACATTCAACATTATCTTTACCAATAGAAGACTAGCTAAATTTAAGAATTTTAATTACAAATTTAAGAATTTAAGAATAAATTTTCGAAATTTAAAAAATGTATTTTTCCAGTCAAAAGAAACCTTTAAAAAAAACTTGTTTCTCGCACACACTCTCTGTAATAATTGATATTGTATCATTGAATATTCGCACAACTCAAACCCAAATATATGAACATGTGCAATGGGTGTGTGTGTGTGTGTGTGTGTGTGTGTGTGTGTGTGTGTGTGTGTTGTGAAGGTGTGTGCACATCGTTAAGCGACTTGTAATATTGTATTTCCCAGGCATTACTCAACATTTGCCCACAAAATCAACCACCCAAAAAGAAAAACAGCCACAATATATATAGATATGAATATAGGAATACATCTATAATTTTTTGATGGGAAATTCTCGTGTGTATGTGCGAGTGTGTGCTTGGTTTTTCTTCATTTCATTTTTTTTTTATTTCTTTTTTCTTTTTTGTGTTGGTGGCACAGCTCATTGAAATTATTGACAACAAATGACATTTTTGCAAGTATGTTGCACTTGTCTCATTATTGCCACATGTGTGCCGAGTACGTGCCACAATCGCTGTGCCCTGTGCGACTTTGATGTTGGCCTGAGTTTGGCACTTGTCATTTTTATGGCTCAACATTTTTCCGATACGAGTGCCAACGTGTGGGAAAATAAATAAATATGGTCGACCCAAGTTTTTGTGGGTGTCGATATGTAATTGCCAATTTTCAACTCACTCGTGGTGTGTGAGTGTGTGTTATGTGATATGTTTGGGAAAATGTTAAGGAAAAGCGCTTGATATCAATACAAAGAATATTCAAGTGCAGGATATACACTCGTCGCAATCCTTTAGGGGTAATTTTCGAAACATCTACAATGTCTGCCTTCAAATGCTGCCACGCTGTCTGGTATTTTCAGGGTCTATATCGGGATTGTCGGGAGTCGGGACAGTTTCTTGCTGTTTCTTCAGTTGTGGTATGTGGACTTTGAAGTTGAGATTGCCACAGAAATGTGCAGTGCACATGTGTGTACGGTTTGCGACTGTTTATTAACTACTAAAAATAATGGAAACAAGTAGTAAAAAGTATAAATTTACTATGTAAACAACAATGGGCCCCGAGGCCCTGAATTATGAATGAAGACAACGTGCGACAGGCAAAAAAGTATCGTCTAACTATATATACATATATATATATTACTACTCGTATATAGTGTAGGAAATCATTAAGTAGATGTTTATGTTGTTGTGTCGCTTTCATGTGGTCGTCGTCACATTTCAAGCCTTTGATGAGAGAGCGTTCAAGTCTATCGAAGGGGCATGCCTCTGATGTGGCAGCAAATTGCGGCACAAACATATATACGATTGTTAAATGAGACAATAAAATATCAAATCCCAAGGGTGGTCTATATAACAGCTTGTATATGTACTCCATCATATATATAAGTCTATATATGTCAGGGAGAAAGTACATTTAAGTAGAGCCTCGAAGGCAATTGCGATCATTAGACGCATAATCAAGTTATTACCAATTTGTTACGCGTCAACAACTAGAGCAAGTTAAAGTGCTTACTCGACTAAAGCATACCCTATTAGCAGTTATATTCTATGATCTATTTTATGAAAAATCGATTAAGTTTAAGTAAAGGTAAAAATGGATTTAATTGATAAGTTACGAAAGTTGTGATCACAGTTTAACTAGTCTCAACTTTAATAATACTCTGTTATATGTTATACGTTTACAGGGTATTAAATGGACTTGGACACTGCTTTGAGCATGGTTTGCGTGCTTACGCAACAACAAAAAAAAATGTCAAATAAAATATGTACAAATAATTTGCCATGCGTAATTTGTGCAAATAATATGCGTAATTGCCTGACGAGTTGCGCCTCTAAAAGTGACACAACCAAAGGGAAGTGGGGTCAACAGGGGGAGGAGAAGGGGGAGAGGAGAGGGGAGAGGGGGAAAGGGGGAGCAGAAGAGAGTTGATGGCGGGTTATGGCCGAAGCGACGGCACAACATCAAAGCGCAGTCAACACGATGCACACACACACACACACACACACTTTATGTTTCTTTAAACAAAATACAGTAAAATGTTCGCTTTGTTTTTATGCGACCAACGATAATAAAATTTAAGGCCGCAGGCGACAAAGTAAACACAATAATAAACAATTGATTAAAATGAAAACATGACAAATAACGAGTACACTAAGAATATATAGTACTGTAGAAAGACTCTTTATTAATATAAAAGTTTGCTTTTAGAATTCAAATTTACATAAGTTCAAATAAGCAGGGACCGTAATCATTATGAGTATTATTATAAAAATAACATAGTAATGATTACTTAAAGATATTTAAGGATTTTCTTCAATGATAATGATTAAATTTGAGCGAAAGAAATAAAACTCACAAGTTATCATTATTTGTGAGTTTTATTTTTTGGCTCAAATTTAATCATTATCACTATTTTTTTAGTATATGTATGTATTCTAGTCATTGATTTTTTGATGTGAACAAATTTCAATAATCATTATTTTCGGTCCCTGCAAATGAGTCTTCCAAATGGATCACTTTTTAAAAATAATATAATTTACAGGGTGCTCAAATCTTAAAAATATTTAAAATTTCAATTACAATAAGGTGTTTTTCTTCAAAATATAATATTTTTTAAGTAAATTTGTGACTTGTATAATTTATTTGAATTAAGAGATACTTTATTATGCATATTGTTTATGCAGATTTCAATGATTAATGAATTTCCATAATGTTATTGATTTCAATGATTCTCTTTGGTCAACAGATTGACTAAGTGATTGACAGACTGATTGAGGGAATTGCTTGACGTGGAATGGTCGCCAACTGGAGAGGAAGTAGTTAGAGCTAATGAAAACATTAGTAGAGCCCGATTTAATAACTCAATTGCGCTGCAATCAGTTGAATACCTCAAGCCAAGCATTTGCCCAGTCCTCAGACCCATAAGGATATATTCCCGGCACGTTTAATTATCGGATCCTGTGCGATGACGACCTTGGTTCTCCTCAAGGCTGTGGCCATAGTCGTAGTCACAGTCACAGTCATAGTCATAGTCACAGTCATAGTCATAGTCATAGTCATTAACTGCGTGTGGCAGCTCATTATGCACATTTTGGTTAAACAATGGTCGCATTGATAGGCCGGCAATGGTTTTATGGCCTCTTTATGACAATGTTTGTCCTTCGTCCTTCGTACATTGGTAATGAGTTCGACACGCCCAAAACTGAACTCAACTCAACTCAACTCAACTCAAGTCACCTTGATTTTTAGTACTCACTTATACGACATTTGACACGCGCATTTACAAAATTAATAATGGAATCTTTCGGAGTGCACGCGTCTTCCCATCGACATTCCGGGAAACTGAACTCCGACTCTGGACTCTGTCATTGACTTTGACTTTGACTTTAACTTTTGCAGTGCACAGGATCTCTTACAGGACATCCATAGATGGCATTGGCATCTGCGGGTGTCGCAGTGCTTGTAAAATTTTATTGATTTCTTGTTTGTCTTTTGAGTTAGTTTTAGTTTTGGACACATTGTGCACAAACATTTATCGCTTTGTTTTCCTGTTTGTATCCTGTTTAAGTAGTCGTCGTGCTGCTTCAGTCGGAGGACACGCGACAGGAGCTGGTGACAAGTTTTTCGCTTTTGTCACAGTCCCTGGGAAAGTTTTACAATCGCCGTACAAAAAGTTCTCAAGGCTGCAGTTCGCAGCGCAGTGAGGGGTGTCAATGAAACAAGATATGCTTACTTTGGATATGACAGGAGCTTCTTGAAAGTCCTTGAGAGTCGTAGTGTTTTCAGGTTAAAAGAAAGTTAGATTCAAAAAATCTATACATATTTTAGATTAATAAATATATTTTTAAAAAATTTACATTTATTTTCAGATATCAAATTAATTAAAAAGCTTAATAAAGACAATGTTTCTCTATAAAAATGTTTCTTGTTCATTAGGCTTTTAAAATTTAATTTATTTTATATTAAATTATGCTATTAAGCTCTACAGATAATTCATTAAAAGACATTCATTTTAGGATTCCAGAAAACAAGTCCTCTCGCCTGGTATTCCAGGAACACAGCTCTGTGAGATCACATAATCTTCGACTGTCAAGACGATAGTTTTACACGTGTACACAAGTTGGCATACATCATTCAATCATTGGGTGTACAATCGCAAGATCGAAGCTACCTGCTTTGATTTGCCCTCGAACGTCCCGAATTCTGATCAGAGTCTCACAAATACACACACACACACACACTTATAGAGCGCGATCATTAGAGCTGATTCGGCCCACGTTGACGACGACTACTCCATAAGTTGAGTGTGATTAATGATTGGCAACAAATAGAGGCACAAATCTGTGGCCAGCAGCAGAACAATAGGGAGCCAGAAGGCACACCTATTAACACCAAGTCGTACTTGGACTGGCACCTACATTAAAAATATATGTATAGTACAACAACTAGAAGAACATGCTTCCACGAAGCAGCAGCAACAACAACAGCAACAATAACAACATTATTAATTGCATGCATTAATTTCTGGCACAATTCGTGGAGAGGAGAGGCGACTGACAAGTGATGCAATGCTCTCAGAACCAGAAACTGAACCCAAACCTCTGTTCAGGTTCTAGGCGCCACTGTTGATGGATTCGTGTCTCAACTGAGCTGATGTAAAATGATGTGATGTGATGGTGATGAAGAGCCGTCTAAATTATGGAAACGCTTGTCACCCGCTGCGTGTGAGAGCCAAGCCAAAAAGGAGGCAACGAGTCGACCCCACAGGCTGTACATTAATTTCATGTGAAAGAAACCAGTACCAAAATCATAGTAGTATATCATAGCACACTCACACACTCACACATATACACACATACACATAATGCAGCCGCCATGTCGTTAATTTAATTTGTGCAATTTTGCAGCCAAATATTTTCCACACTACCAAACTGCCAATAAAGCCCACGCAAGCGCTAACCTGGCAACTTGGTTGGCCAGTTGCCAGTTACCAGTTGCCAGTTACCTACTCCCCAAATAAAAAGCAAACGCAACAACAACATTTACAACACTCCGAGTACGCACATACATAGTGTATGTACAATGTACATCATCACCATCTCTTTCTGGCATCAGTTTTGGCATAGTCAAACAAGTTTTTCCAGTTTTTCAGCCAATTTTCTTTTGTGCGCGCGCAATTTTTCATAATTATGCTCTGTAGCTTAAAATTTACTAAAGGGTATGTGGCACTTATAGTTTACTTCAGTTTATACGTTTAAGTTTCAAGTCGAGTCTTAAATTTACTTAATTCTTAAGACTCCAAAACTCGTAAAGACAATCGCAAGAAAGTCAAGTATGAAATCCTTTTATATGGCATTCAATATTAATTGTAGTTATAAGAACAGATATTGATTGTATTCACTTATCACTTTTTGCATTAGAGTTTTTATTTATTTTATTATTATGGTTTTAATTATTGATACTTGATTATTATTTAATAAATAAACAAAAATATTACAATTTGTTCTACACTTAATAAACCTATTACATATTTATTTAAAACATCCATTCAGAATTAAGCTTGTTAGACTTCATCTTATACAAATATTAAAAGTTTTTATTTTTTTTTTATTTTAGATATTAAGTAATTAATAAAGAATTCTACTAGTTCTACTTTCTATTCTATATATTTTTGGTTTTCATTAATTGTATAAGATTGTATTCACTTATGACTCTTTGTCTTTCTCAAGTTTTTAAAACATCCATTCAGAATTAAACTTGTTAAACTTCATCTTATACAATTATTAAAACGTCTTATATATTATTTCCAATTTACTTTAGATATTAAGTAATTAATATAGAATTCAACTAGTTCAACTTTCTATTCTATGTACTTATTTTTGGCTTTTCATTTCATTGGTTTCTTTTCTGCGTATTTTATTAAACAAATTGTGCATTTCTTTTGTTTTAGGGTATTCACTAGTCCATCAGCTGCATTTGTGAGTTTTCCTACTTGCTTTAAAGACACTTTGACGCTTCCTGTTGGCAGCTTGAAGCACTTGAATTGCGTTCGTTGCATTTTAGTTGCATTGTTTTTGTTGTGCGCAACGCGCACGCTGCACGCTTCATAACAAGCATACAAAACAACAGCAACAACAACAACAGCAACAACAACAATTGCACTCATATCTATACAAATATTTAATTCACAAAAAGCTACTGCCTGTTAATTAATTTGTTGATATGGCAAAAGAGGAGACGACACCGCATGTGAAAAGTGTTGTCTGTGTGAAAATTGTTGATCGAATTCCTGGAATTGGCCGCAAACGGAACGGAAGCATTTTGGCAACGTCGACAATAAGATACTCGTAATGTTATCAATGCATTTGAATTTGACCCAATTTGTCAGCGCTACGGTCTCAAGTCTCAAGTGCAGCGGAAATTCGTTAAATTGTGTTACAAAATCAAATAAATAATGTAAGAAAAATAAGAAATATTTAAAAAATAAGAAAAAAAAATAACCTGAGACGCAGTGGAGTTTAGAGTTTGACGCGTGCCCGAGCTGCATGACTCTCAAATGTTGTGTTGGCCATAAAAGATTTGTTGTGTTCGAGTCGATTTTGTTGTTTGTTGCACATCATTGTTGCAACATCAGCGCGAGGTTGAGTCGAGTACACTTCAAGTCCTCGATCGAGTGTCTCGAGTGCTAATAAAAACCCACTGAGTGACTGACAGTCTCAACAACAATCGTGAGTTATTGAGGCAGCTAATCTGGGTTGGACCTAAGCCTGTTAGACAGCCAGGCGGGTACGAGTGTATCCATGAATCTGTTGTTGTGTGGGGTGAATAACAAACAAGCTATTTAACACCGCACAGCACACAACAAAATGCTGAGCAATCGGACAATGAGATGGCAAAATAAATATAAAAAAAAAACAAATATGACTGCAGATTCAGATTCAGAGAGATTCCAGATGAGAGTCGCGAGTCCAGAGAGCTGCACAAAAGTGTCGAAGATCAAAATCAGCAGCGTTCGAGAGGCGGGAATTGATCGCGTCGATTAATTTGTCTTGCAGCCAAGCTTTAGCTTCAGTCTCCGTGTCTGTGTCTGTGTCTGTGGCAGCATGAGTCTGCAACATGTTGCCTCAACCAACAAATGGAATGCACTTAATCACGATTAGTTGTAATCGATAAGCATACAGCAGCCCAGCTAATAACTCCACTGACATCAGACAGTCTGTATATTGTTTTTTATTGTATTTTTTTCTTTTTCATTTCTGTACTTTCTGCTTAGAAAACAAAAACACACACAGAAATTGAGTTGAGTTTTGAGTTTGAGTTTTGAGTTTACTCGGGGTGGTCCTCGTTTTGGCCATTTGCATATGAACAGCTCCACAGTTTGCCTTAAATGGCCCCTCAATGATTTCAACATAATATTGTAAGGCTTTGTTACTGACTATCTACTAACTTCCCTCCTCTTCCCCACCAACAACACCAATCAATGATAAATGGCGCAATTTATTAAAATCAACAAGCCCACATTTCCACTTGCCTCTTCCTCCTCGAGTCTACCAACTCAATTCGGGCTAATAATTTTGAATTTATCAACATTTGTTAGCCACGATTATGAATGACGTGTGAGGCCAGGTAGCCAAGAAGTCGCCACAGTCTCCACATACAAAACATTAAAAAAAAAAACGCATACAATCAAACATTTTTATTCATTCATAAAATGTTTCGTTTGCTCCACGGGTTGCCTTTCTGAAATAAAAAAGAAAAAAGTCAAAAAACATATGCAAAAATTTGTTTTCAATTATTTCGGATGCCCAAACGTGTATTTCGAGAAAAGGTTTTCTGATTTCTTTCCAGGCATTTAAATTGTCCGTATCGTGTGGAATGTGTTGTACAACATTTTTGACAATTGCTTTTAGCCATTTGTGCGTGTCGTTCGAGTAAATGCAATTAATTTCATACAAATATTTTGAAATACTTATTGAACGCTAAATAAATTTACGACTGTTGTCAGGTGTCCATCACATTTTCTTTTACTAGCAGACTTATCTCAATTGTTGACTATAAAACTCTAAAATACCGCATGTTAAATAATGATTAGAAATCATAATCATTAGTAATTAGATTATTTTTGTTTAAAAGTCGAACTAATGAATAAATAACGATTATTTTCGGTTTTGCCCAATTATTTAATGAATACGATTACAACAAATCAAAAATAATCTAAAATTATTACAATTATTCAAAAGTAATCAAAAAAATTAAAAATAATTTTTTTGAGTATTCGCAATATTTTTGATTTTTTTCTGATTATTCCTGATTATTTTTGAATAATTGTAATAACTTTATATTATTTCTGATTTTTTGTAATCGTTATCATTAAATAATCACAGATTTTTCAAAAGCGAACTATATAGTCACTACGATTATTTCCAAAAATAATTTAATTGATTAGTAATTCTAATCGAAATTTAACAGCTCAACAATATATACAGTGGCTCACAGCTTATATCAACCAGCATAAAAAGCAAGTTTATTCAGAAGCTTCAATTACAACTAGCTTAAAAACAATCCTAATCGAAAGTATTCACAGAAAACTAAAGATTTATCAACTCAGAATTTGAAAATATTGAACATATTCGAAAATTTTTGAGTTTATGTAAAAGTCAACTTTTTCAACTTTTTTCCTCGATTTTTTAAAAAAAATTTGGGATGCAAAAAAATAGTGTCTGCAAAAAAAAAGTTCAAATATCTCATTGCTAGTATTTTTTATAATTTTTTGAAAATTGGTCCTTAAGCTACTTTTTGTATGAAATAGAGGAAAAAGTGGCTAAAATAGTCATTTTTAGCAATTTTCAAAAAACTATAAAAAATACTAGCAAAGAGATTTTTGAAATTTTTTTTTGCACACTCAATTAAAATTGTTTAAAGACAAAATTTTTTTTTTAAAATCGAGGAAAAAAGTTGAAAAAGTTGACTTTTACATAAACTCAAAATTTTTCGAATATTTTCAATATTTTCAAATTCTGAGTTGATAAATCTTTAGTTTTTTGTGAATACTTTCGATTAGGTTTGTTTTTTAGCTAGTTGTAATTGAAGCTTTTGAATAAACTTGCTTTTTATGCTGGTTGAAATAAGCTGTGAGCCACCGTATATATATAATATATATATTGACTTCCAATTTTCAATTTTTAATTTTCATTGGAACCAAATTAATATTTATTAATAACTTCATTAATTTAATTAAATTTTCGAATATACCAATTGTTTTAACTGTTGACTGCTTTGTAATATTTTGATTTATGTTATATTCGAATTAACATTAATCTTAAATAAAGAAAAATAAAGTAAATGTCATATTAAAAAAAACTGCATGATAAACTAATTATTTTTTAGATATCAATCGGATTAAAAGTTATTTTAATTAAAAGAGTAAAATAATATTTACAGCTCTACACAGAAAAAAAAATCCGGGATATTTAGCCCGAATTCAATCCGAAACGATGTCAGAAGTGGGGTAATCTCGGATTTTCTTAAACCAAGTATAAAATACTTGATTTTTTCAATCCCAAATTCAATCCTGAAATTCTTAAATTCAGGCTAAAAAAAAATATTAATTATATTGTTTTTCGTTACATTTAAACTTTTTTTTTAATTTTTTTTAAGTTTTTTTTTTAAATGTTTTTTTTTAAACATTTTTTTTTAATATTTTCTTTTAAGGTTTTTTTTTAACGTTTTTTAATTTTTTTTTTAATCCCGATACAGGCTTGATTATTCAGCTTAATCCTGAATACATACTTAAAAAATGCGGGCTTAAATCAAGTATTTTAGGCTTGATTTTAGAATGGCATTTTTTTTCTGTGTAGAACTCATCGAAACAATTGAAACCATTTCTAAAATACGTTTCCCACACATTTAATCGACAAATCCTTAGTTTCAAGCTTAGTAAAAAGTCAACACTGAAGTTAAATTCTCTTCCTTTTACCACCTGACACAGCTCATCAGGGGGAAGGGGAGGGGAAAGCAGAACACAAAACAAGGCATAATCCAGCAGAGAACGAGGCGAACAACAATAAAAGTCGCAGAGTCCCAAAAGCGATCCACTAAATTCCGTACAAGAGGCGGCGCCACGTGTGGTCCTGTTTAACACGAAGTCCAAAATGCATTAAATCAAAATTTTAAACAAGTGCAAAAATGTCAATAAAAAAGCAGAAGGAAGCAAAACTCACGATCGAAACGGCGATCGAAGGGCAACAACACAAACATTTTGTGAGTGTGAAGCTGGAGTCTCCACCGAATGTTGCATGGACTCTGTACAGTACGAGTATAGTACGAGTATACTCGTATACTCGTATGCTGCCATGCTGTGCATTTAATTTTCAGCTTTTGACATATTTATGATAACTTGGGTCATTTACGTGCAACCTTTGTCTTGTTGAACACCCCAAGTGGCTGTTCGAACGCCAGGTGGAAGGCAGAAGAAGGTGCATTCCACATGCACAAAGAGAGACAAAGAGAACAGAAGAAAGAGAGAGCGAATAGTTGGCCAGAGCAGACAGTCAGTCAGCGGACGACACGGCAGGACATCGTTTAATTGCGAACAAGTTTTTTAACACGATGTTGTACAACTCTGCCTTGTTTGCATAAACTCAAACGAACAGTTCAAAAAAAACAACAACAAAAACAAATAAACAGTCATGATGTTGCTTGCAACATGTTGCCAACGCTGAGCTCATTCTTTTGGCCACGTTTATTCTGTCTGATTATCCTGGGGCCGATGCCGATGCCGATGCCGCGAACGATGCCTTTGTTATAATGAGTCTTAACAGCAATTTTTATTGAAGGCAGCTGCCCTTGAGCTCAATGCCCGATCCCGATCCCGTCCCGTCCTGTCCTGTCCTGTCCTGTTCACCTGATCCTGGCGCATTGATAACGCGCTGAAAGCCACACCACAAATTAATTAATTTATGACGACGACGCGTCGTCCCAAGGAGTTCCAAGGAGGGCGTGGCAGGGCGAAAGGCGTCGCGCTTCGTCTTGGCATTGAGAAATGCGACTCGCTGATGAGCATAAAATTGCTCCCATTTCACATACATACTTATGTACATACATTCGTACACATTCTCTCTACAAACATTCGAGTGTAACCCACATTCGCATGTCGCAGTCATAAATTCCATGTACAACAACAATAACAATGAAATTTTCATGCTAATGAGCAACACGCTAACTGTTCAAATGTCTAGTGTGGAACTGCAACAACAACAACTGCAACTGCAACTGCAACTGCAACATGTCCCTGCTCGGCAATATTTCGAAGTCTGTCCCAACCAAGTCTAGGCCTTCATTTCGGGCGGGCTTAGCAAATGAAGCTTAGCCGCTTTTGCCCGCCCGCCAGTTGTCCTTGCATGGCATAACTCATAATTTCCATATTTCACTCTCTCTTCCTTCCTCCCATTCTATTTCGGTCTCTATTTTCAATACCCTTGCAGCGAGTATTATAATTTGGTCACAGTATTTGCAACATATGAAAGTTTGGCAGAATCCCAAGTGACTAGCGCTCTAATTTTTGAGATTTGTCTTCAAATTAAATCATAGTAACTTGTTAATATTAATAAGGTATCTGAATTCTTAGTCAGGACGAGGAGTTGAGATAATAAAGCCATGTTCGTTTGTTTCTATGAAAACTTTTCTATCAGCTCGAAACTTAAACAATTTGGATTAATTTCTACTATGTATCATAGAAATGTCATTAAAAAAGTTCAGTTCTAAAACAAGGCACAAACTGTTGCTTCTTGAGATAACTCAAAACAAGCCTGCAAATATGTATATAGAAAATATTTAATATATGTTGAGCAAATTAAGGGATAAGTTGAATACTATGTCATATAGCTGTCATAGGAACGATCGGTTAAAAAAAAGATTTGTAATAAATCCTTATTTTTGGTGTTTTTATGAAATAACATAGATACTTAATGGTACTGTCTATTAAGACTATTGCTGACTTTGAGAGCGCTTAAAATATTAAGGGTAGTACCGAAAAATCTAAAAAAATTATTTTTGTTTGCTTTGGAATTTTTCGATTTAGGAAATAAAAAAAAATGTAAGATACTGATCAGAACAAAATTTGAATTAATGCCAAAATATCGGACTTTTTTACCATAGTGTATTGTATAAATTTCTGAAAGGGTATCAAATCTTCGGGATGCCAGAGATAACTTTTCTTTCTAGTTTTGCTTTCTTTCTCTCTCTTTTCTGTGTTCTGCACGTCTGTTCGTCGCATCGGCCCACACACGACTCCGACTCCGACTGCGACTCCGACTTTGACTAGGCGGCCGAGCATGGACTTAATTTACACTTTTGTGTTGGGGCGCGTGTTTATCGCACACACAAAATCTCTAAAGTTGCACACACACACATACACCTGGGAAGAAGAAGAAGCAGTGGCAGATAGAGGAAGGTGGGGGGAGGAGGTTTGGGGGCTCGGTGCTATATGACTGCATTTTTATAAGCTGCCAACATGCGAAAATGGGCTTTAGCAGTTGTTATGAGTGTTAACACTCTCGTGGATACCTGGGACTGGCCCGCCAACAACAACAACAACAAAAGCAGCAACAACAAAAACAAAAACAACAACAACAACAACAATAGCTAAAGAACGAAACCGAAACCGAAACTCTGTGGGTTCTCTGCTTTATTATTATTTTTGGACTGGTGATATAATGTTTTTTATACTGCTCTATGTATGTGACTGTTGTAATTTGCTGTAAATGTTGTAAAATGCCTGGCGTGTAATTTAATTAATAGCAACAACAACAACGACAACAACAAATAAGCGACATAAAACGAGCAGTGAAAGTTTTGCAGTTATTAGTACGTTATAAAAATAGTTTTTTCTTTTGTTTATTTTTTTTTATATTTTTTATGAAATGGACATGGTTGGCAGGAGCCAAGAGGGGGGAGTTAGGATTGTGGCCTCAACTTCAGCTAGTGTGGCTTTTATTGTCGTGCTAGCAGGCAAGCATTTTATTATGTGAAATGTCAACTGGGTGGAGTCCGCTTGTAATCTTAATTTTCGTTTTCGTAGTTGCTAATTTCGAAACCATATATCATCAAGGGGCGCAGCAGCAATTCATCAAATGATTACAAGTGGCGATAGTCGAGAGGAATTTGCTATTAAAGTTTTAAAGTGAAAATAATGCAAGACGAAACTTACGTATACAGGTGTGCTACAGAAATCTCTTTCACCTGAATATTACATTATTTTCATACAAAATTTAAGTCAAATTCAAGTGGAAGAGATTTCTGTAGCACACCTGATAAGATGACATTTACACAAATCAATCAAAAAAAGAAAATAAAAAAAAAAATAAAAAAAAAAAATAAAGTAAATTAATATAAATAAAAAAAAATTTAAGAAGTTCCTCATGTGTACCGAACAATAGAATTATAAATAGCAGTAATAATAATAATAGCAGTAATAATAATAATAAGAATTATAAGAACTGATTATTCATTTAAACTGTTTAACCCAAGCTATTTTCTTTAGACTTTAAAATTAGATTGTTAAATATTAAATTGATTTTGTATTCATACAATACAGTCGAACTTCCCTAGCTCGAATCACCATTATCCAAGAAAAAAGTTCGAGTTAGGGAGACTTCGAGTTAGGGAATTTTTTTTTTTTAGTTTTTTAAAAGAAACTACAAATGAATTCAATCATAGATACATATCAAATTGCAAATTTTTCTTGCTATTTTCAACAAAAAAGGATTTCAGTTTGTTCAAGGCCGGTTATTATTCTCAAAAATTGGTTTCTTCGTTCTTTTGCTGTATCAAGAAGAAGCTCTCGATTCAAATGTCATCATAACTAATATTTCATTTTTTAATATAATGAAAAATGTTTTTGCTGAGATACCACATTTTCAGCATTTTTAAATTATTTGGTTTACTTTCAAATTCCTTAACTACTAATAAGTTTGAATATTTCCTTAAACATTTTTGAACATTTTAGTACACTGATGCGCTAACAAAGAAGTACATTTCGATCATCTTTCTTATAGCAATTTCACAAGCCTAAATAATTGTTGATGCAATATTCTATCATATTGCATCACCATATGTTAATGTACATCAATATTACATATCTAAACGAGCCGGTAACAAAAGCATATAACAGAAAAGAAAAAAAAATTTAAACTTTATTGGAGATTTCCCGAAAAATTCGACTTACAGAAGCACGGGCCAATATTTTTGTTCGAGTTACGGAGAAATTTGACTTATGGAAGTTCGAGTTACGGAAGCAGATTTGTATGAAATTTGCTCAGTAAACGCTATTGCCACTCGATTTTGTTCGAGTTAGAGAAAATTCGAGTTAGGGAAGTTCGACTGTATTTATAAAATCAGATAATAATTCAGCAAGATATTACCGTAAAAACATGTATAGATATTTTGACATTCAATAAAATTATTTTTTTGGCTTATGAGTGAATTTTGCAATTCGTAATTTTATAAAATTTATTTCTCCACCTAGTAAATTAAAAAGCTCCTTTCCATATGGAGGTTGTAGATTCTGAAAAAAGGAATAGTTATGAAATTATTTATTTAACAGCAATTAAAATTATCGTAAATCAAAAACTTTCTAGTTTCAAAAATAAAATAAAATGTACAAATAATTATTCTGCATTTTAATTTACCAGATTATTGCATGCTTGCTGCCTCTGCCACTTGCAACACACACACACCCACAAACACACACACACACACTCTCTCAGTAAATATCTCAAGTTGCAACTGGCAATTTGAGGCGTGTTAGAAATTTCACTGCCCTCCCCCTCCCCATTTCACCCCAATCTATCTGCTCCCAAGCTTGCATGTTTGGGTCTGTTGCATTCTGTGGATACGTGCAGAAAATAACACAGCGATAATATTAAATTGCTGTCAACAAGAAAATATGTTGGTAAGTTCCTTAGCTGTTTTTGGTATAAGCCTCAATTGATTTTCTGTCAGCGCACAAAGTGCAGGATGCAAAACACTTTTGCAAGTGTTGATATGTGTTATATGGTAGTTTCTTATCAACAATGCCAGTCTATTGCCTGACTGACGGAATGATGGACTGACATGCACAGAGCGAGAGCGAGTGCGAGTGAGAAAGAGAAGCAAACAAATAATAATCAACGGTCTAACATCAAAGGTAAAACAATTTCAAGTTTTTTTTCATGTAATTGCCGACATGCGCATATGCCATAAAGAGGATAACCCCCATGGAGTGAGAAAAACAACAACAACAACAACTTACATTCCTTTTGTTTTGCCAAGGCGCCAAACTATTAACCGAATAGCAGTAAATTTGTTAATGCCTTTGTCTAAACATGTGCGTTGGCAGGTGCCTCAAATTCCATAGGCCTTAGTCCGTTTTGTATGGCAAAAAAGCCAAAGCAGCTGAATCCAAAAAGGGGTTAAAATGTGTTTATTTGTTTATGGGGCAACCCCCCGCAGTTCCCCCGCTGCTGTTGCCGTTGCCGCTTCCTCTGTTTATGGTGTCCAAGAATTATACTCGTAAAAAGGGTTAGGCCCAGCCATAGTTAGTTAGTTGATGCCCCAGTGCGTTTGACTAATGTCTCATTTGCATGCCAAAAGCAGTTAACAAGTCTTACCAACCAGCCAACGCAACGCAGCGAGGCAACCAAAATGATGGCTTGTCTTGCTTTTAAAAACAACTTAGTGGATAATACACCCCTAGTGTTAAGCCATCCAATACTATTTACAACAACACATTCACTTCCTCCTTTGGCGCGCCTCAAGTGTTGTCACCTGTCATAATAAGTGCGGAAGCAGCAAACGGCCAAAAGCAGACCAAAGTGCCAGAAGAACCAAATATGAGAAAAGAAATTCTTAGTAAAAAGAACGAAGATTCGATGCACTAAACGGAATATTTCAAAGGGAGAAAGAAATATATACAGAAAAAGTAAATTAAAACTACCAAGATCATCTTTCAGTTAACATAAGAATCAAAAAACATTAGAAAACATGTATAAAATGATTGAACTCTTACAACATCCAATTTGAATCTAATTAAATTATGAAAATATGGAAACTCGTATGCTTTACTTAAATATCTAATTATGTAAAACCCTTTTTGTCATCTTAAATGAGCTCTATAGCGGGTTTCTAAAGGCAATTTAGAAATTTAAACAGAATATTTGTAAAACTAATCAACTTTGGAATAACTCCTCTAAATTATTGAGCTGTGAGTCTTGTAAGCTGTTAGCTGTGCTTTATTTTCATTATATTTCATTATTATTATCTTTAAATAAGAGCAACCACTCTGACATAGCGCATATACCCTGTTTAATGGGCAATTTAGAAATTATTACTGCATTTGCTTTCAATTTATAATGTGAGCCGACGCGATGCAACTTTGCTGCTGCTAGTTTTCAATTCATTTTCATAATTGCAGCAAATGTAAATTGCAATATTATATTTTTTTCTCAACTTCTTCAGTTGTTGCACAAAATAAAGGCAACAAAAACACAAACATTTCTTTAGCGGCATATGCGTGTTGCACTTGAATTTGTTGGAACTGTCGACTGTCGCACTTGAGTTGAACCTGAAGCGAACCTGTTTCAAGTGGATTGTTGTGAACTGTTGTGGACTGTTGTGGACTGTTGTGGAGTGCCTGGCAAGAAAGTATGCAAGAGTGTGTACATTTGTGGATTGCTGTTGGGGGCCTCTGAAACGGAACCGCAAATTATTTTAATTTGCGTTAAATAATGCAACGAGGTGAGAAAAAATTAAGAGCATTGCTGTATGAATTGTAGATGAAATGCAAAAAAAAATAAAAAACATATAATAATCATAATAATGTTGAGAGAGCGCAAAAAAGTATGAAAAGTGGTATATTATGACATAGTCGTATATGTATACAAGTCAGACAACAAGTCGTATTTCTCAAACAAAAAAGGCTGCAATAAAGGCATTACACGGTTGAGAGATACCCTGTCTTGGAACGGTAGAGTAACGCGGAAACTTTTAAATTATTTGTATCTTTTGTTTTTAAATTTAAAGTATCAAATTTTAAATTATCATAAATTATGTTAAAATTTAATAATATGTTTATATTTAATTTTTTGCTTTTCTACATTTATAATTTACTAGATTATGGAGAACAATTAAGGAAAGCTTTTATTTTTTAAAAGGTTAATTAAATTAGAATTTTCTACATTTTTAATTTACTATATTAGAGATTACAAGTAAGGAAAGATTTTAATTTTTTAAAGGGCAAATTAAAACTACACCTGTAGGCTTAAATATAACAAATGATAAAAAAAAAATCGAATCAAAGTTTTGAATTGACATCAAATTTAACATTTTAAAAATTTAAGTCTTTCGATTATGATAAATAAAAAAAGATAAATAAATTTAAAAAGCACAACTTTTTTTTACTATTTTTAATATTGTTCTTTAAACGTTCTTTAAACGATCTCTCAAATGCCCGCTAACCAACATTGTGAGAGAAAGGGGTATTCAAAAAACGTTTGGCAGTCGCGCCTGGTAACACTCATTAGCTGACAGGCAGCTTCGTCCACCGTCCACCGTCCAGCGGTCCAGCGGTCTGTCTGCCCCCTTTCATATCCTGGCACAAAGTTAAATGCGCCGACCTGTAATTTGCCTGCAATACGGCGTCGCAATAAACTCAATTTACGCTGCCTTCGAAGAGACGAGTGCCACATGCCCCGAAAAGAAATACAATATACAATACAATATAAGTACGAGCGCTGTGAATTGTGAGTTGTGAGTTGGGAGAGGCAAGAGGTTCCTGGAGGTTGTGAGCGCAGCCAGCTCCTTGTTGTAACGTGTTCATTGGTCTCCGACTATCGTAATGTTTATGTGAAATGGCTGTAGGGTGCTAAAAGCGAGCAACAATGCCACGCAGTTTAGCTCTTGACATGTTTAGCAACATTGTGGCCAAGCCCATGTTGCTAAAGACCAAGAAGCCCAAACCAGGCTAAACTTTAAGACTTGAATATTTCATTGGACTCTGTGTGTGTGTGTACTTGTGTGTGTTATATGGTAAGCAGATGTTGTTGTGCGGTAGCCACAACTTTTTTTTGAGTGCTGTGTTGGGTTTTTTTTGGCTTATTCAGAGGCAATTTATGCATGTTTAGATCGATCATAACTCTTAATTAGCAGGCAGGTAAACCTTGTCAACTGTTGATTGACAAGACTTTTAAGGTTTCGGCAATCACCGAAAAACAAACATTTTTGCGTAGGCCGCTCAAGTGAAAGGCGAAATATTCAAAACTGCTGTGTGTTGAAACATAGAAAGCGAAAATTTAGCTGAACAAGTAAAAAAAAAACATTAATGGTGATGATTGAACTGATGTTCTTAGCATTTCCAATCTATTAATTAAATAATGAAAATATAAAAATTTTTGAACAAATTTGAATATTATTTAATTTTAAAACTCATTAAATAATCACTACATTTTAAAAGCAAAAAAAAAAAAATTCGAAACTTGTATTTTATTTGAAGGATTAACAAGCTTTATATAAATTTAATTAATAAATTATTAATTTTAATAGATACTTATAAACATGTCTAACAACATTTTTAAGCCCTCCCGTGGTTGTCTCATAAATAAAAGTTTATACAAATAAATACCACATTTAAATAGCAATAAAAATGCCTACACACGGTATTTATGTATATGCAGTTATTTATTATTTATTTTCTTTCTTATAAGCCAACTAATCCAAATGTTTTCATATTCGTAAACCTCATTCTTTTAGGCTGCCCTCAGGCAAACCCACACGCAGTTCCAACCAGACACAATGGCTCCAATGACTCAAGCGATAACAAACCAACCACCCACACACACACACACACTCTTAAGTATGAGTATCCGTATATAAGTACGAGTATATTCACATACCTACGAAGTAAAAGCCACCTTCAATCGAGCTGACAAACTCTGATCGATCGCCTGCGAGGCATAAATCTCCCAATGCTATAAAACTCGGGGCAATTATTTTATGATAACTATAAAAAACGAAATCTTGTAAGGACAACAAGTTGTTCATTTTTTTTTCATTCGTTTTATTCGCTTTTCTATCAATTGTGCACATTCAATCGTTCAATCATCAATCATAATTTTCAACGATCAACAGTTTTGTAGGCAAACGTTTTCATGTAAAGTCTTAAATATTTTCACACCTTATAAACAATGTGCAGTCACGATCACGTTCAGTTCGGTTCGGTTTGGTTTGAGTTCAGGTAATGCGCCCATTGTCTCTGCAACAATGGAAACTAAGCGACAGTTGAACAAGGCCCCCATATAGATCATACTCATAGTTAAGAAATAAAAGAAAAACTTAAGAAAAAACTATATTTCTTTCTAGCGAATTATGACGCGCATTGAATGATCGATGAATGATATGATGTTATACGATTTGTAAAGGGTCTTTCACAGACGTCATATTCCCGATGAGTCAGTGCAACATTTTTGATTGTATATTTATTTAGTTTTTTGGAAAATGTATACATTTGAGTGTGTTCTATGAGGGAAAGTTTTGTTAGGATGTTCGCTGCCTTTCACTTTGTCATTGACTTGAACTGCTGACGGCTTCATTAATACTCGAGAACTCTTCCCTCGGAGTCTGTGGCAGTGAACAACAAGCACAAGTTATGCATAGGAATTAGCATTCTGAATGATCACGAGTCGAGTGCGCAGTTGACAGCGTTGACAAGTGAGCTGGCTTATGATTTTTGACAGGCCACAAGGCGTATACACAACATGCAACAGCAATCAGACAATCTCTCAAATACTAGTTAATAAATTTAAATTATACTTTGTTTTATGTTAATCAAACGACAACAACAACGACAGCAATTGCATCGAGTCGAGTCATAATTGGTTTGGCAATGCGAACCGTAAATCAACACTCACACTCTTGCGGGGTTCAATGGCATATAAGACCCAGTAAGATAGTGCAGAAGGGGGAAAGAGAGGGGCAGACAGGCGGGGGGAAACTGACACCTACACCCGGGCGGTAGCTTGAAACTTAAGTTACTGAAGCGACTTAAGCAGCTTCCAAAGTTGTCAGCGCAAAATAAGACAAATGTTCAAAGTGGCGACGCGGTGACCAACCAAAAAAAGTGAGGAAAAACAAATTAAGAATGTGACAGCAGCTCGCTTGAATGAATAGCAGATACCCTGTAAGTAGTTTAATTTGAGTTTAATCATATATGTATATTGAATTGATCAAAAATCTAATAAAACCTAGACAGAAAAGTAATTGATTTGATAAAGATAGCAAATAGGATATTAAATTTAACTAACATTTTAATATATGATAATCAAACAATTTAAAATATAATATCTAGTCAATTCAGATAATTTGTGGATTTAAAATTAATTATAAAAGGGAAATAAGCAATATAAATTATGAAACATAACGAGCATAAAATTCTGCTCATTCTACTTATTTTTATAAGTTTCTCGGTATACCCATTTATAGTTTTAGTTTTTGTTTTTTACAGGGTATCTATATGAGCATCTGTCTTGGAACGCTGTGTGGTCCAATTAAATACGCAACCGGGTCTGAGAGCGGTTCGGGGTCTGTGATCGCGTCTGCCACCAATGTGCGAATGATGCGTGAATTTGGAAACCGAGCAAATCTTGCACCGCTGCACCACCAGAAGGAGCTGCCTGTTGACTGATGAGCGCGCGTGAGGCGCATTAATTGGAACTGAGCAACCCAAAGGCACAAAAGCAAATGAATAAGAAACGCAACCCAATGCAAGCCAAGCAATTCAGAAAGAGAGAGAGAGAGAGAGAGACTGGCGCATATTTTATCGCTATTGAAGCGTTTGGCGTTAATTAAGACAAAATCAGGCGAAATTTTTGTCACATTGCCGAGTCACAGCAAGTCACAGTCCCCAACGAATTCTGATTCCGATTCGGATTCGGATTCAGACTTGGATTCGTATTTGTATCCCGATTCTCAGTTCAGTTACACCACACTGTGGCCGTGATTAATTGTGCCTTGTGCTGGCTGCCAAGTTCTTTGAGACTTTATTTCGTTTTGTTTTTATTACGACTACAGCAAAGAAAATGAAAAATTAGTCAAGAAAATCTGGCGAAATAAAATGTCGTCGGCGACATTTTGCAAAGAGTTTCTTTTTATATTTTGTTTGTTTTTTGTTTTCTTCTTGTTTTTGTGCTTTACATGTGTGCGGTCTGTCAGTGGGTGTTGTAGGAGAGCTTCATATTTATATATACACTATATATACTCGTCTCATACTTTAATCGTTGCACATTAGTCAGTAAGCTTTGAGTTTTGTGGAGAGAAATGGAAGTAAAATAGTTTGATATGCACTTCAAAAAAAACAAATTTTCAAATATTTTTTACAACTAGCCAACAATTTAAACAAAAGTATTATTTATTTTAATTAAAAAGTTCTTGCTTTTTCCAACTGTAGCGCATTTGCGAGTTCAGCAAGCCGCAACATTTTCATTGCAATTTTTCACAGAGAAAAATGTGCATTTATTGTTGTTGCTGTATAAAAAAGATCAAAGCATTGGCATTACGTGGTTGTTGTCGTTGTCACATCAACGCGTTGCCATCGACAACAAAATGCAAAATGCAAAAAAAAGAGAAAAAAAACTACAAAGACTAGAAGAGACTGTCCGGAAAAGCGGCTAATTAATGTGCTTTTAATTATAAATGTGACCGCAGAGAACTGTAAAAATATATAAACACAAAACGAAAAACGAGACCGCAAAAGCTTAGGCAATAAAATGATGTGTAAAGGACAGAAAACAGGAGGAGATCCTGACGACCGCAAGGTGAGTGGCAGCAATAAGCAAAAAGGGTTCAGTTCGTCTCTTTGTTGTGCCCCATTGCGACATGTCAGGCCAATGTAACAATAACTACTCAAGACAGCCCAAAAGTAACACATCCGCAGAAGGACATCTGAGAGGAAGAGGGAGAGAGGATGGGAGGATGAGGGGGACATGAATATGTTGGCTTGTTAGCACACGACACGCTGTGGTCAGCAAATGAGCCCAGCAGCTGACCAAACTGGACACTCTTCATCTCTCTCACTCTCTCTGTCTCTTGACCTCTGTCTCACCTTTGGTAATTGTCGTGTCAATTTGGCCCGAAACCACTTGCCTGGACTTTCGACTACGACATTGTCTATGTCAAATTTTAAACATTGATTATCTGGAGACATATTCAGCAATTAGCAAATCAACTCGACTGCGGCTTGTGCCACAAGAAACTTGCCACAGACCAGACCAGACCAGGCCAGAGACCAAAAGCCTCAGCTGCTCCATAAATGACAATTACCAAAAGTGTCAAAAGCATTCTTGGTCTCAGTGTGTATGTGTGTGTGTGTGTGTTTGCATTTTGTTAAGTTTTAATATGACAGCAGATAGATGGCAACAGGAGACACATTGAATCAGTTCAACATATGACAAAAACCATATTTGATATATGTATAGATGAGTCCAAAGTTACGCACCATAAATGCACAAAAATTTAAATTGAATTAATTTAAGACAAGGCGAAGATCATCGACATTTATGGAAAGATTAAAATGACACGACTGTGATGCTTTTATTATTAATATATACTTTTTTTAAAATGCTGATGATGAATTGAGTTTGCTTTATTTGATTCTGTATAATATTACAATCAGACATGTTTTACAAATTTTTAACGATGCAAAAGCAACTCTAAAAATATTATTGGTGTTCCTGAAAACAACATTGGGTACTTGTCAAAATATATGTTGACAGATTTAATAAAATTTAAAATTTATTGAATTAAATTAAAGTGATTTTTAATTTTAATAAAAACTGCGGGAATGAATTTTGAATAAAATATAATAACAATAAAGCATCTTCTTGATAGTAAGTATGAAAAGTTTCTTGCTTCTGAAAATATAATTTCAAGTGACTTCATTTCAATATCTACAACAGCTACTTAGTATTTAAATATTGTATTATAATTTTTTATAATTTTAAAAAATTGGTTTCTTTTTCTATTTGTTTATTTTTGGTTTTTAAAGGCTAAGCATTTTTTTCTATTTCTTCCAGGCCAAAAATCGTCAGTCAGTGCTGCTGATTTGCATATACCCTTGAGTGTGACAAGAGAGCAGTCGAGTCTAGTCACCTAGAAATCGTCGAGCCCTTTCCCAATGGACATGTTTAACGGCTTCATTTTACACATCATTTAATGCAAAACAAGTTTAAGTTTGTATGCTGATGTATACTCTATCCTCGACTGCCCTTTTCTCTTTTCTCTTTTTGTTTTTTCCTTTTGTCACTCAATTTAAATTTTATACAGCAAAAGGGAAGGACACAAAAGGATTCGATTGATTTATGGCACACTCCAAAACAAGAGAGCGAATCTCTCACTTGTCAGTGTCTCGTACAGTTCAGTGATTTTGCATTGTGCAATTACAAAGTGTTAACTAGAAATTGCTGGGCTTGCAGCATATGGCAACATCATTTACATTTACAGCCAGCTAACAAATTGTAAAATTTAAATTAATTGCGTGTTGTCGAGCGAACCTTTGACACATGGCGCAGTTGTCATTTGGTTGCAAGTTGCAAAAACTAAACAAACTAAAAAATATACATATATAAATAAAAAAAGTTTCAATAATTTAGTTTTAATGTGTGTGTGTGTGTGAGTGTGAGTTGCGGCTCTTCTTCACAAAAATTGACAACACGCAAATGGCTCATTAGCCGCACCTTGAATGGATATATGTATATAGGTGTACATAGGTGTAGCAGCCCCTCCCTCCCTCTCCGCACTTCCGTTCCCCTCACAATTCGCACTGGCAATTAATAAACTTTACAGCTCATTATTAAGCATTATTGTCTTTCAACATAGGCAAACTCGTCCCTCGTCTATGGCCCGGCTTGAATGCAGTTAGCAGTTTTGCAGTCTTGCAGTCTTGCCAACTTTTGCGTTCAAGTTCTGGCCATTTGGGTGCTGGTTCCTTCAGTCAGTAATTGCCGGTTTCTGCAAAGCGCCGACTCATATTAGTTGCAGTAATATTTCATTTTGACTCATCTTCGCGTCAATTAAAAAGTAACATGTCTGCTATCACCTCTCGATCTGGTGATGATGAGTAAATTGCATGCATGTTGATAACGCTTCAGTTGCCAACCGAATTTAAGCGCAAACTTGCAACCAAACAATGGACAGTTCCTTAATTCTACCTATCTACCATTTGTTATTGTTGTTGTTGTTGTTGTTGTTGTCTTTCATCATTGTCATTAGCCATCAAGGCATGCTGAAAGCTGTGCTGATTTCACAAGTTGTTCGTCTATCCGCCTGCAATATTCTTTAGATGGAGTCCATTTTGAAAGTATTTATCATATTTATCGTCTAGATTCGTATCCCTTTTTAAGCTTTATTAAACACATAATAAAATGTTGAATTTAATAATAAAGAATTCCTACCTATTTATCTACTTTCTCTACATTCCTTTAGGCTAACATTAATTTTACTACCTTTACAATTAATCCTGCCATTTGTACACACATTTATTTGACATGAATTGCAATTAAATTATTTGTATTATTTAACAACAATGTTATTGCAAAAGTCACATTCACAGCACATGTTCTACAACAAGTTCCTCCAACAAATTTTGCGAAATCTTTTAACACATGTTCAAAGACTTGAATCAACAACTTTTTTGATAGAAACTCGTACAGCGGATGCAAATCTAACGACAAATGCTTCAAAGTCACGTTTACTCGTTTGTCGATTAAGAAAAATATGTTCAAGCACGTTAGTTAACAACACTAAAAAAGAATTTGTATGTGTGTATGTAGGCCAACAAAAAATAAGATATTTTCAGCTAAGAATTTATGGCCAAGTTGTAGACACATTTCAAGCATTGTCAAGTTTTATACGAATTATTCGTAGACTTTCATTTTGTTTTCGCTTTTGTGGGTTGTCCCACTGAAACTGATTTCAGACTTGAGTGATTTTGAAGAAGAAGAAGAGTTCAAGATTGAAGTTCAAGTCAAAAATCATTGAAGCATTCATAGCGATTTACCCCGTTAATGAGACCATAGATAACAGCAAAATAAACTGTCAACTTGGCCAAACACAAACACAAAGTGAGAGGGAGACAACAAAGAGGCGCACACTGATTAAGTCAACCCTAACAAATAGAGTTGCCGTACGGCAGTCAACAAAATAGGACGACGTCCCTTTGGTTAACCCTCAGTACAACAAAAGGGGTAAAATGTGCGAAATATCACAACTTGGCACTCGGTTGCGTCACAACAGCAACAACAACAACAACATCTAGAACAACAACAACAGTTACGCCGGATTAACAACCCCTTCCGTTGCAATGAGCACAATTTATAAAATTGTTACGCTTAATAAATTAAAATTTCATTTTGAAGTATTGGGCGTGAAATTGAGCTTAGCTCTGGGGCGTTTCTCTATACGAGTGTGCCCGAATTCCAATTGGGGCGGGGGATGGTGTATTTATGGCCAAACAAATTATTCAAAATTGGTTATGTTCTGTTTAAATCCTTGCATTTAAAATTAAGCCATTTTTAACTGTAGATAATTCAATTATTGCTTGATTTTTTAATTCATATAGCATTAAGATTAAATTGGGTTTGGAGTTTTATATTATTTCATAGATTTGTATATTAAAACGTTAGTTCATATTTTTAGTTAATTTAGAATTTAGAAAAAGAGTGCATAACTTCATCCAGCTGTCTTTGCAAATATATTTTATTTGGATTGATGCGAAGAATGTATTTCTATTTCAAATCTTAAGCTAAGTCATAATCTTAAAAGTAACATAGACTTTTAAGAGCAACGTAGACTTTTAAGACTATGACTTAGTTTAAGATTAGAAATAGAAATAGATTCTTCGCATCAATCCAAATAAAATATATTTACAAAGACAGCTGGATGAAAAATCTTCCGGATCTAAACTCTCTATGCAAAATATAGAAAAAGAATAAGATAAAGTTACGAGTTGATTTTTAACCGTTTACATATGTATGATTTATGTATAAAGATACATCCGTCAATTTATTATTTTATAAACTTGCAACTTTTCAATCTACCCATGCTACGTTGGATCAAAAGCTTCTGTCGGCAACGGCGGCAGCAACAAAAGCCATGATCTAATCGACACACGCAAAGCTCCGTAGTTTAGGCCAATTTCTAATCAAACATTTTCTCACCTCAGTCTGCCTTTTTGTGTTGTGGGCGTGTTCGTTGTTGAACGTTCTGTCGGCGTTGGCATCGGTTGCATCAACAGCAACAGCAACAGCAACGGCAACAGCGGCAACATTTCTGTGTTCTTCGCATGTATTTTTGTTTTTTGTTTTTTCTTTGCTGCAGCCGCATTTAAGTTGATTCGTTGTTGCTGTTGTTGTTGTTGTTGTTGGTCTGACATGTGAGAATTTGCCGTAAATCAACCTGTTGCCGTTGTTGTTGCTGTTGTTGTTGTTGCCGCACACGGTTTTCGGCCACTTGGCTTATGAAGTGCCACAGAGAAACAGGTTAATCGATTTTAAATCGGTTTTGATGTTGTTTTGATCGCTGCTTTATGCATGCCACATATGAGTTTGTTTGTGTGTGTGTGTGTATCTGTGTGTGAGTATATGTCGCTGCTCTAGTTTTCTAGTTTTTGACGTTTGAACTTGATTACAGGTGATTTTAATAATGATGTGTCTGCTGCATGCAACAACCACAGCCACAACCACAGCAACAGCAACAACCACAACCTCAACGCCAACAGTTAATTAAATGGAGCCCGCCAAGTGCTCTGGGCAGATGCGTCTTCTGTTTAATCCTTGATATACTTCGAGTGCCAGCTGGCCAATTATTAAGTACGAGTAGTTGCTAAATGCATTGCATATTCATTTGCCTGGCTAAATGAATGGTTTGTGCACTTGATCAAACCAAAATACCCTATGAAGATTACAGAGCACAATTGAAGCATTTAACTCGATGGAACTGCGAAAGCTCTCAACTGAGAGGAAGCAAGATAAAGATAAAGACACGTTGTTGATTAAACGTTTGCGAATGCGATGCAAAAAAGACTAAAAATAAATTCAGCAACTGTAACGAGAGACTGAGAGATAGAAATTAAAGTGGCAGTGAAAATGTAAAAAGTGAGAGTGAGTGAAAAGTAAGTGAAAGAAATGTGCAGAATAAAAAATGCGAATAATTATAAAAATAATAAAATACATATATATTTTATAAAAGTTATTCTATGTTTCAAATCAAAGTATTTTATATTTAGCAAATTTATTTATTGTCAATCTTATTTATTTGTCTATTTATTCCACATGGCTTCCCCACTAACCACACTTAGTAGTACAACATAATTTTCCGCAAGATTTCCAAACAAAACGCGTGTATAAGATAAAATACCAAAAGCACAACAAATGAGGAGGGAAATGGGTGGGGCAAAGGGCAAAGGAAAGGGAAACACGGGAGACAAGCAAGTGTTGGGGTAGCCCAAGATGATTTATTTGCGAACTCGTCTGTTTGGTTCCACGCGAGTGACAAACGCAACGATGATGATGACGATGCGCTGCACTGAAGCTGGCAGTGAAGCACTTAAAAGTGCTGTAATTGCTGCAACGATCCCATCCCTAACCCCTTCGCCATCCCCATCTTCAACCCTATCCCCTTACCCTACTTACGACTACTGGGATAGCAGGAAGTGCGCGACCGCGGAGAACAGACACTTAAGGCAGTCAGCTAACAGATCAGCGCTACCAGCAACGACTCAACAGAGCCGCTACACTGACAGAAAAAATATTTTAATAATGAAATCGATATGGTAAAAATACCAATTATTTCAACAGATCATTTTTTCCATTTGCTTTTCTTTGATTTGACTATAAAAACTTGTAATTACTTTCTGTGTATTTATTGATTTTCGAAATATTCAAAGAATCTTAAATAATACTTAATGCAACTATAATAATACCAGATTATACCAGATAAAGTCTCTTAAACCAAGTTTGCACTAAAGTTGAATTTTGTAATAAATAAACATTGAATAATTTCGTTGATCAAAATATTTTTAAATTTCTGCGCTTCAAAAATTATTAAAATTAGTTTAATTTTCATTGCAAAATCTTAGCCGTGTTGCTGTTCTCTCAGTGTAGCAGATTTCTTCATGTCAAATGATGAATTACAAGCGGAAGAGAGACATTTCAGTGGCAGTGGAAATGAAACTGAGAATCTGTGGCAGGCTCAAGTGCTCTTTATTTTAGTGCTCACTGACAGGCGAGTTGGCTTCTAGTCAACACACACCAACACACACACACACAGACATACACTCGCAAAGTTAGTTGCACACACTAATTACCTAGTTAAACTGTCAAATTGACAGATGACAGTTTTGTCTGTGCGCAGAATGCAAGTAACATTTTAGCCGTCAACTTTTGTTGCAGCATCCTTTAAATTTTTCTTCTGTTGCAACATTTTTATTTGTCATGGCACATTTCCGTGTCAAAATGCTGTCATATGCATATATATATATATATATCTGTCGTATTTTCGAAGATCATAATTAACAATTTCGACAACAGAACAGACACAGAAGCAACAGTGTCTTCTGAGAAATGCCGCTTTTGTGTTTTGTTTGTCGCAAATTTGCAACTGATGGGGCACAATATCAATGGGCGCACTTGAGTTTCCCGCCCCTCTGGTCAACATTGCCCCCTCTTTGCCTTCCTTCCTGTTACCATGTCTGGGCGTTTCGCCGACAAGTGCGCGCTATTTGAGTATTAATTATGCAAACGTGTGAAACATTTTAATTGGGTGCAAAGCAGCAGCCGCGACTGCAATTGCAATTGCTAACCAAAGACAAGTCTCAACCACAACCACAACCACAGCCACAACCTCAACCGAGGCGTCTAACAAGTTGCCTGCCAATGCAAATTTTCTTTCAATTATATTTCCACATTTTCAGCCTTCTTGTCACTAGTTTTTTTTTCTATTTCTTTTTGCTCGCATTTTTTGCTGCTGCCGCTCGACATGTAATTGCGCGCTTTCCTAGCCACAATTAAACTGTCATAGACATGACGCAGCATTATGACGTCGCAATTATAGCTGTCACTTTTGACAGCCAAGCTCCTCGAATGCCTATGATGAGTTTTCCGAGAGCAAAGCATCGAGCACATTGAGCCACACATAGTTTCAAGCTTGGACCACCCACTGATTTTGATTGATATCGTTTTTGATATCTCGAGGAGTTTTTGAAATTCACATGTGCATTCTTTTCAAATTTTAAAAAATGTTGCTTTTTTCAATGTCTCAGATAACTAGCAAAACTATAATTTGATATTTAAATATCTCTAAGTTAAAATCTATCTATAAATCTATCTGGAATCCCAAAAAATCACATATTGAGAGATACGAAGTTTTCAGGCCAGAAAGCATAACTGAAAGGAAAACTCTACTTTCATTTTCTTCTACAGAAAGCAAAAGTTTCCTTTTTGATTTTCAACGTTGTAAACTATTTAAAAAACCTGGCAGCATTCTTCCCCCTGCAACAGTGTTGCCAGACTGCCGTAAACAGCTTTAAAAGAGGCTTATGCCTGGCTTTTTTGGTCACAATTTATAGCCAGACATTAATAAGCTGTCAACACATGCGTTAGACCCCAAAAAAAAAACAAAATAAATAAATGCGAAACGACTACAAGCCAAAGAATCGCTGAAGTTTTGGTTCCGAATCCTGTTTTTAATTTCACTTAACAAACTGCATACGAGCTGAACCCTAATGATGGCTCATAACTTTTGGCCAGCACAAAACAATTTGACAGTTTTATATGCGCTTTTAATGCCCAAAAACGTATTCGAGGCCAAAGGCTAAGAGAGAGAGAGAGAGAAAGAAAGATGCATACTATTCGAGCCCTACACTTCTTTGGCTGAAAGTTGGCCCCAGGTAGAGGTCCGACAGTTAACAGTTGGCATTTGCTTATCCATACCCTCGTTTATATGTTGATCGATCGTTCGACATGCAAAAACGCCAACTGCAAAGTCCCAGTGACCGTTGCCCATCGGTGTCGATCTGTCTGTCTTTCAGTCTGTCTGTCTGTCTGTCTGTTTGTCTGCCTTTTATTAATTTTTTGTTTGACTTTTGCTTTATGGCGTGTTCATTGTGGCACCACAGTCAAATGTCAGTGTGGTGTTGGGTCTCCTCTCTGCTCTAAGCTCTTGCCTAGAGATGAAACTCAAAAAAAAAAAAAATAAATAAATAAATTTCAATTTTGTAAATATAAATAAGTGACTTTTACGTCTATTTTAAAAATTATTTACTATCACATCAATTTTTTTATGTGCTTCAAAAGCAAAAGACTTGTGTTTAAACTTTCTTATAAAAATAAACGAATAGTTAAATTTTTAAATTTCATATATCTTAAAAAATCATAATTGGTAGAACCCCTCGTAAAACCCTTCGTGTCACGCGAGAATAAAAGTCACGCGTCCATCTCTACTGTTAACTTACGACTCTCCCCGTTCTGCGTTTGGGCCATTTAACTGATTACAGTGCCTTGTGTACAGGCCCAGCAGGTGGTTTTCACTGTGCCTCAGCATCGACGCTTCGTTGTCGTCTCGTCGTCGTCGCTCCGTCTGCCTTGGCCACATTGAAGCATACTTTGTTTAGCGCGCGCGCAAAAAAAAGAGTGAAATAAAAATAAAACTCATCAGCCGCGACATTCCGCAACTGCCAACTGTTGGCAACACCCACGCCAAAAGTGGCTAAAAAATAGAAAGAAAAAAAACAACCTAATCCAACAACTTATTTTGAGTTGGCAAAAGCGATAATTGTGCGTTTTCAAATGACGCGGTAATCCAGCTCTGGCCACACCCATTACGTTAATCATAATAAAAACATCAGCGTTCGAAGTTTACAAGCTGCCCTCGAGCGATTCCTGCTACCCCAATAACAATGAAATGCAAGAGTTGCTCGCCTAGGCGTTGTAACTGCTTAAATGCAACATTTTCATTTGCAACTGCAACGCATGCAACTGACTTGAGATGCCATGAGACAATGTAGTTACACTGAGCGAACAAGGAAGTCAATATAAATCGAGGAATTTTCAGTTCAACAATCTTGGATAATATTTTGTTTGCATTTTCTTGGAGAACACACATTTAAAAAAAGAAATACTACACAATTCAAATAATTTAAATTTGAAATAATTGTAAAAATATTATTTATTTTTTAACATTTGTAAGCTGCGAATCCTTTCATAAAAATATTATCCGACATTGATACAAGTGACAATTGATACACAATATTTTATTAAATTATACAAACATTAATTTAATTCAACTAATTTAATTTTAATAATTAAAAGAATCACTACACAATTAATTTAATTTAAATTTAAAAAAATTGTAAAAATCTATTTTATTTTTTAACATTTGTAAGCTGCGAATCCTTTCATAAAAATATTATCCGACATTGATACAAGTGACAATTGATACACAATTTTTTATTAAATTATACATTCATCAACTTAATTCAACTAATTAAAATTTTAACTATGTATATTTATAACAGTGTAATCTTAAATCAATTTAATACAAATAAACTTGTTAATAAGTCATATTTTTTAATTGAAATTGTATTCTTCCTCCCCAAAATCTTAATTCAATTTGTTGATATACTCAATTTGAAGACAATTTTCTTTCAGTGCATTTTGTCTGCTTCTGGTAGCAGCAGCAGTAAAGCTGTCGCTCCGCTTTACAGAGTTCTCTCTCTCTCCCCTCTCTCTCTGTCTGTCTCTGTCTCTCCTCGTCCAGTCGTTTATGCGCCTCTCTGTCTGTCAGTTGGTCTGTCAGAAATTGCCAACATGCCAGAGATTACCAACTGTCAGTTGAATGTCATGCCAATGGAACATGCCGTCAACTGAAGTGTTGAACTAATTTAGCAGCTGTTGAAAAAAGCCAAAACAGAGCGAGATGGCTACACAAAATATACTGAAAGATAAAAAGTGCACGAGTGAGAGAGGGAGATAGATAGAGAAAGAGAGAGCTAACCAGGCGTATGTGTAATGTGTAAAGTGCAACAATAAGAAAGAAATTGAAATAAAAATACAAGTATTTATGCACAATGCAAAAATGTATTAAAAATTTGCGGCTGTGCTGCAATTAAAATGCTTTGCACTCATGTTGAACAGTGTACACTGTCCATACTACATACATACATACAAATGATTGCAATACAATTAGCTGCACATTAAAAACATATGATAATTATGGCGTGCAAAAACAAAAAATAGCTGACGGCAACAGCGACGATGATGATGATGATGTTGCTGATGATGTTGTTGATGTTAATGATGTTGCTGATGTTGACCAGCGGCAACAGCCCACGCCAAACTTCGTGACCATCTTCTAGTCAAATGAAATCAGCGCGACGACGGATCCGTTGATGTATCTACCATTTGCCGGGATCCATCAGCTTTGAAGGAGCCAGCACCAACGGCAACGGCAACAACGACGGCGTGTGGTGTTGATGGTCGTGTAATTAGAAAATGTTGTGCATAATTGGAATTGTAAATGAGCTAAGCTAAAATGCAGCACACACACTAGAAAAATGATTATGGCCAAGACAAAAGCGTCAGCAGCTCAGGAAGTCAACAATCTTGTTGAGCGCTTTCCAACAGTTCTTTTTCCCTTTTCATCTCAGCCATTCGCCGAGTGTTTAAGCCATGTTCGTGTTTGCGTTGTTTCAAATGTAAATCTCTAAAGTCGTTTCAATATTTTTCACTTTTGTTTCAGTTGCTCGCTTTGCTGATTTTTATCTGCAGTTAAAAGAATTTGTTGTCTGCATTGATGTTTGCTGTATGTAAACGTTGATTTTAATGATGTGCCATGCGGCCAAGTCTACTTCACTTCCCTGTACAACAGTCGGAATTATTCCAGCTAGAGATGGGAGACACAAATACTCTTAACTCCTCTCAAAATAAACCTGAAACTCCCATATTATTGGATTTTATGTGTGTTTCGGCAATCAAATCGACTAAAATTTGTAATACTTTCAGATTATCTAAATATTAATATGTAATTTTAAACTATGTATTCTATATTGTTGAATATAGTATGTATCATAGTTTATGGCTTATTCACAATATAATTAAATTTATTAAGCTAACTTAACTTAAAATATCTTAAAGTTTCTTCCCCTCAAATCCAATTTAAGAAATATTTGAACTATCTCAATTTCATATCTTTTTATATATTAATATTAATTTTTTTTATTTTACATTAATTTTAAAGCATTGAAAATGATAAGAAAATTTATATTTAATATTAAGAAATTTTGTGGGTTGTAAAAATCAAGACGGGATGAAAAACAGTTAAGAAAATAAAATAATTATCATTCTTATATAGATTATCGTGTCGTGTCACGGAAGTTGAAAGCAAAACACGCTTACAACCCTAACTACATATGATTCAGCCACTGCCTTTCTTGTGGATAACTCAAGCATTTTATTAGCCGTTGAATGAAATGACCAACTCCGCTTGACTAACTTGGTTAAGTTGATTGTCTGACATGACTGCTAGATACCAGATACCAGATACTAGATACCCAGCTATATAGCCAAACAGATACAAATACAGATAATCGCACATACATTTATTGTTATAGAGCCGCTTGAGTTGCTTTTTAGCCAGTTTTGTTTCAAGTTGCTTGACTTTGTGCATTAATTCGATTTGAAATTAAACCGAACATGATTTTAAATGTTGAATTTTAACGTTTTAATCGTCGCGTTTATATTGCCATAAAATAAAATAAAAACTCAAGAAGTTAGCAGCCAGAAAGTAAACCAAACGTTCGTGTTACACGCGTTTGAAACACACACACTTAAATGTTGTGCTTGATGTGTGTGTGGGGCGTTGTCATGACAGAAGGCTGGTAAGATTGGTCAGATGATGGGCAAAAGCCATCGAGATCAAGTTAATTGTATGGTCAACGAAATGGGGCAGGTAAAAAACTAAAATGCTGAGATCCGACATAACAAAATTTAAAGTTTTTAAATAACTATGGGTTATTAATTGGTTAGCATGAGAAAAATATTAATTTAATTTAACTATCAATCTCCTACAGAAATATTTTCATAGATGGTATCGCGATGACCTTTTAATTCTAGATTCTTTAAGATTTTTATTTTTATTTTTAATATCGCAAAAGTTGTAAATGTTATTGCAAGTAACATGAATACTTGGATTCGATCAGTGATGCAACAGGCTGTTGTAGTGTGCGGTTAGAGTGGAAAAAATTGAGATTTTTACAGGTCATAAATTATGAGACACCTGTAAAATGAGTTTACTGTCATACCAAATGCCAAACAATATCATTCGACGTATAACGTTGGGGGCGCGGATATTGTTAAGCTATAAAGCAAAAGCCGATTTAACCATTTATACCAAAACAGTTACAACACACACAAATTTTATGTGCAACGAGCGTTTTGTTGAACATATCATTAAAATATCAAAGTTTATCACCTTGCCACACACGACAGACACTAGATCCAATATGAGATCGAAGAAGAAGAAGAGTCTCACACACACATTCACACACTCAGACGGCTGTAACAGACGGACAGTCGACTTAATCCGTTCATTAGGTTTACGGGCATAAGACCATGTTGTTTAGTGAGGCGTTAGAAGCGAGCACAACAATGGATCCGATGGGTCGTTGGGTCTCTCGGATCTGATCTTGAGGTCTGAAAGTCTAGCGTCGTTTGAATGACAATCACAGTGACAATACGAGAAGAGATGAGATGAGAGTTGAATTCTTGACAGCATGACAGCGTTTTCTTTCTTTTTTGTTCAGGCCGCGCATAATATTTTGACATTTTTAGTGCCGCTTATGAAATGCCAAAGAATTTCAGTTGGATCAAAACTTAGACTCAAACTCAGATTCAGATTTCCACTTCTTCTATTTTTTTTGGAGGGGGGCTTCTAGTTTAATTAAATTCTAATTTATTGTAATTTATCGCCGTTTAAAGTGTATTTTCATGTTTGAAAATTATGCCACGATTTTAGTTGTGATCAATTTTCGACTTTATTTTCATATTAGCATTAGTTGGTCAGCAACTTTTCGATTTTCGTTTTTGATTTTGTTTAAACAAATTAACACTTTTTTTTTGGCTGCATACAAATATTTGTCAATTGTTCGTAAGCGGCTTAAAGTTTATATGAGAGCTCGCTGTGATTTTGGCCGGTAAGCAGCTTAAATAAGTTTTTATTTTTCCCTTTTTTTCCTCTCATTTTTAGCCGTTCAACAATAGTTATCACAATATTATGACTTGATTATGTGGAAAGACTAATTTTTATTTGCTTAAGAACGTTTTTGTGTAACACAAAACGTTGCTCTGTATTAAGTGTTAAGTTGGCACTGAAATGAACATCAAGGTCGTAAGACCTTTCACTTCCTATTGGGCAATCTGGGTCCGATGGGAGTTTCATAAGAAACAATGCGAATCGAAATGATTTGTTGTGTGGATTTCATAATTGAGCGGAACACAGATGTCAAAGAAACACACAAAACAAATGTTAGGAGAGACCTTAAGTTTTAAGGCTTTAAAATGCTTGATGGCCATAGAAATATAGTTTAATGACGATTATTTCTTTTATCAGCCTGAATTCGTTTTCAAAGCGAAAATTCACAAAAAGCTAAGAGGATATAAAAAGATTTTGGAATAATTTTAATATCGGACCTAGTTTGATATAAAAATATATAATACAAATGTATTATATAACTTTGTTATCCAAAATAGAGTTGATATATATTTTCAGAATTTCTTACTTACTTTGTACAAGGTGGCGCAAAAGAAGTCACCCTATTGGAAGATGCTCTCATTTTTGCAAATGGCCGCCAATGTCAAATCTGTTTTGACATTTGTGAAGTAAACAAATGCAGAATACAAATCGACCAGCCATGAATCGGTTTACTCCGCAAGAACGCAGAATAATTGTAATAATGTAATAATAATAACCGCTTTATCTCTCGTTTTTGATATTTGCACTGGCCGGCCAGATCACCCGATTTAACCATTCCAGACTTCTTTTTATGGGGTTTTTTTAAAGTCGCGGTTCACGTCAACAAGCCGCAAACTCTTGAAGCCCTTAAGGAAAATATTCGCCAGGAATGCGAGAACCTGTCGCCCGAAGTTCTGGCAAAAGTGATGGAAAATGCCATAAAACGGGCGTATGGTCATGAGCTCTGGCAGCGAACACTTGGCCGATGTCATCTTCTCGCCTAAACCAATAAAATTCTTAAGGTTCGAATAAACATAATCAAAAAACAGAATCAAAATTTTTCATTTAGAAAAAAAATGAGAGCCAAACCACATCGGATGACTTCTTTTGCGCCACCCTGTATATTAAGTAGAAATTTTTAGTCAAAAACTAATCATTGTTTATATGTATATCTTTTGAGTTGTTAAAGCAGAATATACGAGCATATAATATTTGTTCTCACTCAAAACATCTTTTTACCCTTTTTCCGGCTTGTTTCTTGGGGTACAGGGTATAAAAATGCAGATAAGCCTCTTGCATACTTTTAAAACGATTTGAGACAGTCAACAAAAATAAAAAAGACACATACAAACATTTTCAAATCGAGTGCGCTGAAAAAGTGGACCCAAAACTCACTCCAACTCGAATTTAAATATAAGCCAAGGCCCAAAACAAAGTCAAGTCAGAGCCAAGTTGCGGCCCGCACGCGTTCCCTGAGCCAATTAAACGCGCGTTATCTGCGCCAAATTTTAAAGCGTTGATACATAAATCCTTTCGTTAAGCCCCGCAGCGTTCTTGACAGCCAAGGCACATGCTAACATGCCATTTTCCACACACCACCCATGAAAAAGTCAGTCCTAGACTCAGTCCCAACTCTTTCTCTCTAGGACCAGCGCTGAACTGGGCAGCAAAAGGAAGCGCGAAACTTTTTCGAAAGAGTTTTTCCTCCCGGGCGTAAACGATGCGTTCCCTCAAGGATAAGCCAACAGGACGACGATGCGTAGCGAAAGCGTATCTCTCTCTCTCCCTCTCACTCTATTCCAATCTGTGTCTGTGTGTGTGTGTGTGTGTGTGTCTGGTTGTGTTTTAAAATTCAACTGTGGCTTAGCATGCGCATCATAAAATAAATTTAAGCACAAGTGGCGCCATTAAGACTGCTTTTAACTTTTTTGCACCCACTACGCGGCTGAGGCGATTTCATAGAGGATTTTCCGGGACGGGTTAAAAATGGAAATGTGGAGAGGAGGGGAACGCGGTGGAAAACGAGTGCTTGCTGTTGCCATATAATGTGTAAAAAGTTTATCAAAACCCTTTCCACACCCGAAAAGCGTCAACGATACACACATATTTATATAGACAGACAGCTCATTCGTTGGGGTGTCTCAAGACGTTGATAAACTGTGATAATCGGATGGGCAAACTATCGATAGTATACTATGAGTTTCTCTTATTTTATAATATTATCAGGTGTGCTACAGAAATCTCTTCCACTTGAATTTGACTTAAATTTGTATGAAATTTATGTCATTTTTCAGGTGGAAGAGATTTCTGTAGCACTCCTGTATAAGTGACTTAAATCCAAACTCTCAACCGATGTTAATATCGTAATGTAAAAATCGTAAAAATAAATAAATCGAGAGATCGATATATTTCCAACTAATAACAATATATCGAGATTTATAAAAAATAATTAGTTTTATTTAATGTATTTAAGTAAGTTTTTACTTGTAAAGTTGCTCGGTCGAAAAATTATTTATTTATTTTATTTAAAAAGCAAACATTGCTGCCTCTAATTAATAGATGGATGAAAAATATTCAATAGATATTAATATTAATAATTACAATAATACAAGAAAATAAAGCCTAAAAGAATTTACAATTTTAGTCTAATAAACGACCATACTCTCAAAATTTTGTCAAAATTGACCCAATTTATAACCAAGATATTGGTTTTCAAAATATTATAGAGCACGGTTATTCTAATACTTTTCCAACGAGTAACCCTACTTAAATCTATATGTTTGCTATATGTTGTGCCAAACAAAATGGCGGCACAACATAACAGAATAGCTTTTGCTCCTTTTTCGCAACACTTTTTCTACATTTTTATCCTGCCACAAAACTTTTCGACGCGCTCTTTTACAAATTACCAACAACTTTAGTGCTATTTTTACGATCAGAATAAGCGTTGATGTGAATATACATATAGACAAACGTGTGTGGGTGGATATAGATACATATATAAGCATAGTAGATATTTATTTATGTATTAAGCTTAAAGTATTGGAAATTTCAGCTAATTCGCCCTGCGGTGAATGCAACTGGAAACGAATAAACACCAAATAATTGAATTTAACTGCCATTCATAGCTAAAATTCACGTTTTTCTTGTTGAAATAAAAGTAAAACGATTTTTTAATTAATTTTTTTTCTTTCATAAAATGCCGGCAGCAAAAACAAAGAATTACGAACGCTTTATCAAAGGCTATTAAAAGCCCGATTTTGACATTTATATTGACAGGCAATAATAGACAACATAACTAAGGAAAGCACTCGGCAGTCGGAGAGTCGAAGAGTCGAAGAGTCGAAGAGTCCCGACTCGAGAGTCTCGAGTTGCAACTGGTATACAAATTAAAACCCTTGCGGTGCTGCAATGCAAATGCCACCGAAAAAAAACAAAACCAGTAGCCAAAGAGACCTGCAACAGGCCCGAGTTGAACTGAGCCAAGTTTGGAGCCAGACAGAGCGAGGCAGGCATAAATCTTTGGCGGGTATTTTCACCGAGGCAGCGCCAAAATGACAATTGTGTCAGCTACTGTGTGGAGTCCATGCCCCCGTTGCAGTTGCAAGCGGCAGCTTAGAAGTTGCAACTAGCAGCAACAACAACAACAACAACAAAAACAAAATATAAATTATTTTTATGTGCGCGAGTGAACAATTTATTTTTTTTTAATTTTTGTATTCATTTTTTTTTTGTTAGTTCAATTTACATATTGCAATTTTTAACACCTCGGGTGGGTCATCAAGCGTGGCCTAGGCAATCATAATTAAACAACAACAAAAGCGTAACGAAAGTGTGTGTGTGTGAGTGTGTGTGGAAGCTGCAACCAGAAGCTGCAGCCGACAATTATGCAGCAACTCAGACAGACAGAGAGAGAGAGGTAGAGAGATATGTAGGAAGAAGACAGGCAGACATGATGACGTACCTTTTGGGCATAAAATTGAAATCCCGACCAGGATGCCACGTTGCTGCCGCCGCCGTCGTTGTTTTGGCATTAAAATTTGCCACTTCTTCGACATGCGGCAGTCAGGCAGGCAACACGATGGCAACGACAACGGCAACGGCAACGGCAACAGCAACATACAAATTTATATGGCTGCGGGGCATGTTGAAATTATGCCATCAAATTGGTATCAACAACCCAGCGGAGAGACGAGACTTGGCTCTGCTGCTGCTGCTGCTGATGCTGCTAGGAGTTCTCATTCTCATTCTGGTTTCTTTTTTCCGATTCCTTTAAAATGCTAGTGGGCTGCGAGGCAACAACAACAGCAACAACAACAACAACTTGCGACAATTTGTGTGCGATGTGTAAAGTAAAATGTTGTCTGGGTGTGAACCTAATGCGTGTTGAATGCCGCATGCGGCATCATGCGCAAAAGTTGCCCCCGAACAACAACAACAACAGAAGCAGCAACAACAACAGCAACAACATTGCTCAAAGTGGGCTTGTAAGCAAATTAGAGCAACTTGTGCAGCAGCAGAAATTATAATTGCTTTGATATAGACGTTAAGAGTTTAGATGGCGATGACCTTGTGCAGAATATTAAAAAGTTAAATAAATAAAAATATCAAACAAGTATTGGTAAGGGGGAAATTCATGTGGAAGTTAACTTCAAGACAGCAACGATCACATATTTATAATATCAACAGATATCTTCTTTAAATACTATATCTATTTTATTTAATCAAAAATAATTTTTATTTTATAACTTTATCAACTTAATATGCATTATACATTAAAAAGAAGAATTTTAGGAATTTCAAAAACACATAAAAACATTAGAAATTCCATTTGAGTTTTAGCATTCGTTAGAATTTAAATTAATTTAATGATAAATTACTCATAATTATAAGTTATCAATAACATATGTAATTTAGATAGACAGAAAAAATACGTTGTTTTAAATTGATGTAACTTTTACTTAATTAATTGAAATGTCAGTCGAATAGACAGCTAAATTTAGTTATCATTTACATTATTAAGACGCTAATTTAAATACTTGATTTTTTCAAAATATATACAGATATATCAAGATATTCTAATAATTTTATTCAAATAATTTTAAGCAAATTATGAGCAGAAATTAACTTGAGAAATTCCTTTAATTTCAGGCTGTCCATTTGCCTGGAAGCTCTTTCACATATCTCACATTTTGAGCATAACCCAACCCCCTTCCCCCTCCACCAAGTGAATTGAAGCACGCAACGAGTAATTTCAATAAATAAACCAACGGCTGCCCCTTCACTTTGTCGAATATTGCGAAAATTAAGAGCACAAAAAATAATTACGCACTATTGCAATAATTTCATAAAAGCGAGCGATCCACAAAAAGGGATCACAGCAACAACAGCAACAACAACAACAACAAATGCAGGCGGGTAACATGAACCTGTCGGCAATGGAAAAAAGCCAAAGAGATCAAAAACAAAGGAAAAGAAGGAGTTGCGCCACAATCAACGCCCCACGGCCAGTCCAAAATGCCAGAACGGCGACGGCGACGGCGGCCCCAACAGAAGTTATGATGAGGCTGGCGGCGAATATAGCATGGTGAGGATTGGCGAGGATTGGACGGCATGAAGGGCATGGAAATGCTTGGATGCTGTCCGACGATTTGGCAATTGGCGCGGCCTTTTTAGGCCCTCAGCTTGGAAATTGGTAGGAGTTGATGCGTTGATGCAATTACACCATAATATTCACACTTTGCGAGGTGAGAAAATTGCGGGCTATTAAAAGATCATAATAACGCTGTATGCCGCACGAAGCTGAAGCTGAAGCTGACGCTGATGCTGATGTTGCAGCTGTAGATGAAGATGAAGATGCTGCAAATTGTTGCCAACTGAATCCGGTAAAAGTTGCAACAGCAGCAACATCAGCAACAGCAGCAGCAAAAGCATTGCCGCCGACATTTATGACAGGCTATGAAATAATTTTTGCACCCTTTTCTTCCATATAAATACGTAATATTATTCGCTCTCAGTTCTCAGTTCTCGGTTTTGGTTTCTTCGTTAGTTTGCCGGAGTTGTGGCCATTTCCAATGCCAAAACAACAATGTTGCACACATGTCAAAACTTGGAGGCGCTTCACTTGATTTAGAACTGTGCCAAGTGGCGTTCGCAGAAATTGATTTTAAAATCGTTTTGAAAACTATTAAAAACAAAAGCCAGAATGCGTCCCATTCGCGTTCCGTTTAATACAAAGTTGTCAAATGACTGAAATCTCGGCGAATTTGTGGTTCATGGAAATCAGCTTGAATTTATTTTCATTACACATAAATCACATGCTACCAATAACTGAAAAAAGATTATTGATTTAAAGATTTAAAATGAATTTATTCCAATTATGATTTTAGCTTGAGCTATCTTTTATACAGTCCGATATCTAAAGCAAAAACTTGAATATCTAGATCATAATTCTAATCAACAGCTTTAAAAAAAAGGTGTCTCAATTCACAGTGTTTTTAAAAACCAGTTTGCATCCCTGGTTCCCGGTTCCCTGTAGTGAGTGAGATCAGTGAGATTGTCTTATCTAAGCAACGCTTTTAACACAATATCACATTACGATCCGTAAATCCGATCCGTAACACATTCCCAACGACCTTTAATCAAATTCAGCTAGTTAACGTTCATTTCAATACATTTTATGATTATTAATATTATATGTTTATATTCAGCTTGATTATCGCTTTGTTCAAAACCAAACCAGCCAACACACGCTGTCCACTTCCATACATATTTTAATTTGAGCTCCAAACCCAACAACCATCTACGTATAATCGTATATATGTATATATATCAAAAGTCATTAGAATTGTCAACGCATAAATTAATTGCTCATAAAGTGGCTAAGTTATGATTGCTTTATACGACTATATCTGCTTTATTTAATTTGTTATTTTTTTCTTTATTTTTCTTGTTCTCATTTTATGAATTTGTGTGAATGGAATTTGCTGTGCGCCGTTTGCGAAATCAATTGTGACAGATCAGTCGATTTAAATTTTATTTTGCAAAGCTTTTAATTACCACGACTCTTTAATGACCTATAGTGAAAAATAAGATTTCTCGATACTCAATTTGCCAACTAGGATACACATCTATTTAAATCATGTTTTATATTATGCAAGTATTTTAAGTTTAAGACTCCGGCGCTAACTCTGCTTGTTTAGAGTATTTCCTAGTCATTCATTCCCAACGAAGGCATTCTAAGTTCTCCTCTATAAAATATACATAATTAAGTGATACGAAAATTGAATAGAAAAACTATTTAGATAAGTCCACAATAAACTGCGAGTAGAGAATGGCAAAAAACCATCAAAGAAACATCAAGATGTCAATATATAAACAATAATCATAATGAAGAGTAATAATATTGGTTAGCAAATAAAACTTCTCAATTATAATCATCTTTAAAATGGAGACGTAAAAAAATGAATCTTTCTACTCTTAAGACAGTAAACCCTAACTCTAATCGAAATTTCACAGTCAAATTATGAAGAACCAATCGATTGCTAGTTTCATTTTTGCCATCAACACATAATTAAAACTGTCTGATAGATTATTTGGAAACTATTCGATACTTGGATTAATGTTTAAATAATCAACAAAATTCATCAAGCATTCGCATAACGAATCAGATTAATTACTAAACAATTTCCAATGCAATTTCATACACAATTTCTAAAGAGAGTCCAGAAATAACGATGTTACATTTACACTCTAAAATGTGAAAATTTATGGAATTTTGATTAAGAAGTGTCTGGTTCAATTTGTGGCATGTTGACTGGGTAAATGTTTCAATCGTTGTTGCGAGCATTTCAACGCAAATTTACAAAATTACATTTCAATTATTTGTGCTATTTTATTGTGGAGTCTTGGTCTTCATTGCTGTCTCCGTCTCTGTATCCGTCTCTGAGTCAAACCCTGGCCAAGGGAGACAGCGATCATCACACCTACTTTCTGGCAATGATAATTGCCCATAATTCAACAGCTTTATGCTGTAGATTCGAGCTTGAGTTCCGACTTTCAAGACCGTCAACATGTGTTGGCCTAGCTGGGCTGTCAGTTCCATGCAACACACACGTGCAACATGCCAACTTCTGTGTCCGACTGGGTCCGAAAGTCTACATTCTGACTTATCACAACGCATGCCACTCTCTGAGGCACACAAATTAGTTTCGTGCTTAATGATTGCGTAAATGGTTGATGGAATTCGTGTTGCTATTGCCCATTAAGTTGGTAGTCTTCAGTCTGCAGTCTTCAGTCTTCTCTCTAGCCATGAGGCGAAAGATCTGCATGGACTTAAGATACATACATATGTATGTAGTACCTGGGCTATTATATGACTTACTGAAGCGCCAAGCTGGCAATAACTTGGCAAATTAGCTAGTAGTTATTAGATTGTAAAGAGCATGAAAAGTAAATTCATACCATAATTAAGCAATAGAATGTTTAATTGGAAGACATCTTCAAAATCGGTCAATTACAGCTTTCATTACACTTCATTTCTGAAATAATGCTAATTAAAACTGACTGAAAAAAAGAATAAATTATTTATTTAGTAATTAGTAATCAAATAGTTTTAGCTTTAAATCTTCTTACTTCTAGCTAATTTATCACTATATTTTCAACAGAAATACGTTGTAAAATCCGTGATGCATTCCATAATGCGTTAAAATTATCAACACATTGTTGTTATAGCCGCTGGCAAGGATATACGAGTAAATACAAAGTTGGCCATATAAAAAAGAACATAACCTCAATATCGAGCAACATAACCTCAATGTCGAGCAACATAACCTCAATAAAAAAAAAGAAAAAACCATAACGTTGCGTGCCTTGACAAACACACGAGATACCAATCAACAACATGAAAAGCAACGACGAAAAAAAAAACAGAAAAAAATACAAAAATTTTATTAAAAAATTACAATACTCAAATGACCACGCCGACTGGCAACTGGCAGTCCCTTATAAAAATGATGATCTTTCGATGCGATGCGATATGATGTCGATACCGAAATAAAAACAAAACTAAAACTGAAAAAAACCTGTGCCAAGTGCACATTAAATTGTGATGCATCAATAAAATTTGCCTGCAGCAAGTTCCCAAAGCCATGCTACGAAAGTGTTAACTTCGAAATATGTTGCCGCTCTATAATTATGGATGGTTTTCGGTATAATTGCGCCTGGTCTGGGACTGAGACTGGGGCCTTCCAGTCAACTCAGCTCGCATCAGTGCTGCCAATTTTTTATCAAGAAAAAAGCTGTTTTTAACTGGAGAGAAGGGAAAAATAAGCTGAAAATATTCTTAAAAAAGCGCAAAATAAATCCTTTTTTTGTATGGTCTTCATTTATGATTTATTTTTCGAGATCTATTTTTTTTTTTGTTTGAAGTCGCCTATCGCACTTGTGTGTTTTTTAGTGGTTGTATTAGCAAGCAAATCACTTAGCTTTGCAGTAAATGTGGTCTTGCAGTAGATGCATAGACTCTTTTCTCGTCCGTGACATCCCTGCGAAGCCATGTCTTAAATTCCTCGCTCATTCACCAAGCATCACGGCATTTTGCTTATATTATTTGGGCATAGCAAAATATGTGTAGTGGTGGTGACATTTGCAAATTTCGATAAAACATATGATTAGGCGGCCACTCTTACACACATTTGGTATATTTCTACCAAAACTGGTATATGTTTAGCGAGTAAGTCTTTTTTTTACAGATTTTCCAAAAATGATATTTTTGGTACAAAATTTGTTTTCTTGCAAGTGGCAACCGTGCTGCTACATATTTTCATGAAATTTTTGGCAACATTAAAAAACCGGAAAAAAGCCAAATGCATTTTTAAAAAAGCCAGAATTCCCGCTTCCCGCAATTCCCAAATTTTTCCCGCAATTGGTCTTCAAAAACAGCCAGATTTGACGGGAAAAAAGCTAAGTTGGCAGCACTGGCTCGCATGCTGAAGGAAGACAAACTTCGACTGCCTCAATCACAGCAACTGACGAACTGACGAACGAGCTGACGACCTGCAACAGCAGCAGCCCCAGTGGCTGTTGTTGACGACCCTCGACACTGCCCCAAAAACTTTAGTATCGGTATCTGTATCAGTATCTGTATCTGGTGTTTGGTAGCTGCCAACGCTTGACGTCGCTTGAAGTAGCCCAAATTCATTTATCTAAAAAAAAAGAGAACACTGAAAAGGCACGCCAGGCCAGTTCTAAGGTGTTGGCCAGCTTGCTTTAAGCCAAATACGATCCCAAAAACGAAAAAAACGAAACACAGGCAAGACGAAAAACGAACAAAATTCGAGTAATTCCGGTAATTTACGGACCCCAAAAATAAAAGAACCTCGTCGACGCTTATGAATCATAATCACAATTTCTCTGTTTTTCTCTCTCTCTCTCTCTCTCTCACTCTCTTCATCTTACTCTCTCTCTATCTCAACTCGGCGACTGTTTTTGGACGCTGCTGATGATGATCAATGATCTGTAAAGTGTTTTTCGTTGGAGTTATGACTCTGAAGGCTTCGCTCTCGACTCAACTCCCAGCCTCGGGCTAAACGTGCGCTCGCTTTAATTTTCAATATGTCTGGTCTGGAGATCGGAGACGACGACGACGACGACGACTATGGAGATCGGAGACGACGGCCACTGGGTCAATGCTGATGGCTTTTGTTTTTATGGCAGACATGTAGGCACCTTTCAACTAATTTATAAAAAAAAAGTGATTCGTGAATCGTTTTTATCTTTCTTTTATATGAACTAAAGTATGTGTGTGTGTGTGTGTGTTGGGTGTATATGCGTGTGTGCCACTGCCAAAAGTAGAAAGAAAAAATATAATTTAATGGTTTGAAATTTGGTTAAAATTCAAAATCACAGCTTGGCGTGTTGAAGCTAAACAGTTCTTGGTATGATCTGATATTATTAAATGCTTATAATAAATGTATTTAAAAATGCATTTAAATAACTTGATGCTTTTTAAATGTTTTAAATTCAGTGAAATGTATAGTTTTTTTGTTTAATTAAATATTAATATTTGTTAGTCATAACATTATGAAACGCACCAAACCACTTAAAATATATTTAATTGCTGGTCACCCATCAGAAATCAGCGAGAAAAAAACATTAAAAAACTTTTTAAAATATAATAAATAAATGTACGTGAAACCACAACAAACTCATTATTTTACATATCACACATATTTTGACATAACCATAACACACTGGACAAATAAATTGGCAACAACCAATCGATTTTGGTAGCTGCTTCAAACGATATGAACATATCCTTCTCTGTCCTGTAACCTGTAACCGCCATTTCCAATTCACGGTCATAAATCGCTGGCTCCAACTTCAATAATTCAGTGCGGGAAATTTTGTGCTGGGTGTTCAAACAAATCAAACCGCACAGCAAAAAAAATAAGACAACAACAACAACAAACATTAAAATCATTGCAGCACAAATTTATGAGTCAAATAACAACGGGAGATGACAAGAACCCAGCAGCGGTCACCACCTACAGTTCAATTTGTGCTGCCTGGTTATATTCTTATTGTTGTTCTTGTTCTTTTTGTTGTTGTCTGCGGTGCCATCTACCGGGTCATGTTTTGGCCACTTGGTCAATAAGTCAGTTGCTCGGGCGCAGCCGTAGAAAAAATGTGACAGTTCCCTCGACTTAAACATACCTCACATATCAATAACATGTACAAAACTAGGAGAAGAATCTAATTAAAATTAAATAAAAAAATATATGTATTTAAAACTGTATACTACGTATTTTTCTAAATTTCATACATTTTATTTTTATATTTTTTAATATTTTCTTTTATTATATTCCCTTAAATTTGATATGCTCGCTTTAAACTTTAAAGACTTAGTTATTTTAACTTTATATGAAATTGAAATACGTACAGTGAATCAATAAAGTAAGTATGTAGTTGGAAAACAAACTTTAGGCAAAAAAAAAGGCACTTAAAATATTAAAAAAAAAACCAGTAAACTCTTCAAATTATCTGAATATTCCACGAAAATACCCTAAAATAATAACATCAAAACAGTTTTTTAACAGTTTACACATAACTGAGTAACATTATTATAGTTTTTAATAATTGGTGCGGTATCCCTTTTGTTTTAAACTTTATATCATATTGTAAATTCTATTTAGACTTAACGCTTAACATTAATTATTATTAATGGTATTTACTTAGTCAAAAAATTTATTTTTGTTTGTCTTTAATTTTTATATTACTTTTGAAGCCCCCAAAAGATCTCAATATTTCTTAATTAATAAAATAAGACAAACATAACAAAAACAAACAAAAATTTATTAATTTGTCAAAACATTAATTTGACTAACTGTATATCTTGTAATAGTCAAAATTAAAGTGAAACTTGAGTTTCTTGAGGTTCGATAACAAAACTCCTTTTATAAAATATTTATATCATAACTTAATTTTGTATTTACCCCACGCAAACACTTTTCGTTCGTTATCAGTTACAGGGTATTTAGAACGCGTGATAAATATTTGCGTTTCGTTGGTGCTGCGACTATGGAACATGTATAAATAATATTCGCACGATATATGTCCCCTTGGCAGGCAGACGACGCCATCGCCAACTTCATCTCCAGCTCCAACTCCAGTTCCATCTCCGTCTCCATGGCTATAGCCATTGCCCTTGCCGTGATGCGCAGGCGCGAAACAGGCGCCTCTGGGCATCAGCGGGTTTGGCCTACGTGGGCGCCGTCGCACTTTATGTGCGGAATTCCATTTCGATGTGGCCACAAACAAAAAAATAAAATAAAATAAAATAAGAAAAGAGAAAAATAATAACAAACAAAACAAACGCAAGTCGCCGTCGTCGTCGTCGTCGCCCAACTTGATATATGCGCTGCATGCTCATAAAAATGTCAAAAATTGTGTTGCGACTCTCTGGCCAGCACAGAGCTCCCTCGACTCTGTGTGTGTGTGTGTGCGACGCTTTGTCTACCTTGGGTCCTGGTTCTGGACATGGCACATGGAACTTGGAACTTTTGCTGCTGAGCGCATGCGCGCATATCTCGCTTTAATTGGCAAACGCAGCCACCACCATGGACACCATGGGCACCGCCAACGATGACGCTAAATGTGCACAGCACACGCATAGGTGGGCCCCGAGATCGCTGCTTCCCCTTGCCCCTGTCCACCCCTTGGCACTGCAGCAGCAGCAGCAGCTTTAGCTGCAACGCTGTCTTGGACGCGTTTGTTTAGCGCTTTAAGCGCATTTAATGTGACACAGAACGAAAAGGATAACGACGACAGCAGCAGCAGCAACCGAAGTCGACGCAGCAGCCGCTGTCGAAGTCGAAGTCGACGCAGACAGAGAGACAGGCAGCACGTGACACAATGGGCAAATGCCCAGTAAAAAATACTGAGACGACGCATGCGTGCCAAAAGCAAATTTCACGCAAATCAAAATGTCATAAATTCGTGGCTTATGCCCAGTGAGAGAGCCTCTGGGGATCTGTGGGTTATATTTATAATGAAAATGATACGTCTGCGCGTCGTCCCATGCAAATACATACATGGGACATACAAACAGACAGACTAAAATAAGATGAGCTAAAGCAAACGCACAAAACGAGAACCAAATGACAAGTGTTAAATTGGCGCGCGAGTTTCAACATGTCGTCGGCCGGCCTCCAACAAAGACCAACAACAACAAGCACTGACGGCGCTCTCAAGTGGGAGTTTGCATGCCAACACACATGGGCGCAGACGGGGGCCAGCGGGGTTTACGGCTCCCCTTAAAATTCGTAGCTAAACATATTTTGATCTTCAAAAAATAACTCTACGAGTTCAAAGTCGTGTGACAAAAACATTTCAGTGCCCCAAAATTTCTGATTTCCAATTTTGTGACGAACGACATTAACGTATTCTTAAAAATAAAAGATGGCATTGCGCAATAAAGGTATTTTATTAGGTATTTTAGGTTAGGTTAAATATAAAATATAAATATAAATATCGTTCGTCACAAAATTGGATATCAGAAATTTTGGGGAATGAAAATGCTTTCGTCACTAGACTTTTACCTCGTAAAAAGTTTGTTATAAAAAATATTGTGAATACCCTTTCCCCTTCTCACAAAGCTTTCTACGCCGTTGCCTTCACACACACACACACACCCACATAAGCCTGTTCAGAGAATGCGCGCTTTTGTATGCGTGTGTCTACTTGCAAAAATGAACGTGCAAATTGGAATGCGAGATTAAGGAATTATGATCTACGTATTTACTTACCAGCTCAAGTAGCAGGCAACAACAATTTCTTCAAGCAGTGATCCGTAACTTACAAAATACACACACCCACTACGTATTAGTGAATGGACTTCTAATTTTTGCTAATCACTTTACTATCACTTCTTATTTCCCTCCCACTCTCGCACACGACACCGTCTACACAATAGAAATTTAACGTGAGGAATTAGAAACTAGCCTAACATTTATCGATATTATTCGTTGCCTAACGGATTAGGTGATGATGTTAATCGATAAAAGCGATATTGCGAATATTGAATCAATTTGAAAATAGTAAAAAGAAAATACAATTAATTCTTGAAAATAAAGTATTCAATTTGGTTTTTTGTGCTGGCAAGAAAACATTTATATCCATTTCGGACTGCATACAACGTTTATAATGGCCGTTAAGGCTTACAGAAGACACATGATGTATGAATGTATGTATGTATGTTTGCATGTGTGTGTTTGTGTGTGTTGAATGCGTATAATGGACGCCATGCTCTTAATCGCTTCAACAACAACAGTTGTAACAGTAACGGCAACAAGGACCACGCCAGGCCAGGCTAAAAAGAATGGTTTGGGCCCTTATAGTCCAGTTAGTCCTTGCGATTGCGACATTCATAGTCTGACCAACGAACAGCAATTAAAACGGATTAAAAAGGCAACAAACTGATTTATGAGCCAAGAAACTCAAATAACGACAATACGAGGAGCAATGTGGGTGGTTGGGTGGTTTAGAGCTGCTCATTCATTGGCTGGTTAGTTGGCATGAACGATACTAGTTCAACTCATTCGAAATTGAAATAATTGCGCAGTGAAGCAATTTAGAAGAATCACATTCAGATGCGTTGCCTGTCGCTGTTTTTATGCCCTTGTTGAGGGGGTATACTTATTTTGATACGAACTATGTAACGCATTAAAAGAGGCATAAGGTATATGTATATCAGGATGAGGATAATAAGAACAGCATAAGTAAAAGCTAAATTCTTAAAAAAAAAAACTGATAGGATAATTCAATTTTAATCAACTCTTATATTATTTAACTTTTAATATATGCTAAAATTCAAGTCCAGTTATGTCCTTATTTTAAAGTCCTGTTAATTTTGATGGGTTAAGTCAAAGTTTGGATGAGCAATAAAAAAGAAATAGCCGAAAATCAACGTTTAATATAGTAATTAAAACTAAGCTTATTTTTGAGATTCTGATTTTGTATTTCTTTAAAAACGGATTAACATCAAATAGCTGACTTAGGAACAATCGGTCAAAAGTACAATACAAAACTCTTTAAGGGTATTAAATTTTCGGAGTGTCGATTATAAATGTTCCGTCTTTTTGTTGTTGTTGCTCTAATTGAAAAATATTAGGAGAGCCAACGAAATGGCACGAGGCATGCCACAAAAGCCAAAAGGAAAGCTTTGCTGTTGCTGCTGCTGCAATTTGGCGCATAGATCTGGGCAAGCAATTCATGTATTTGGAATTTATAACCGCATATAGTGCACATAAATCCCAGCCAACAGCAACAACAGCAGCAGCAGCAACAACAAAATCGAACTTTATGTGTTGCAATGCCAATGGCTGCCATATGCTGCCACCGCCCCCCAATTGCCCCATCTTAGCCCTGGCCCGGATAAAACCCCCTTTTGGTGGCACTGTCGCCAAAGCTATTGCCACCGTTAGAAATGGCTGACGACGGCATTGTTTGGTTCGAGAAGGGGGCAGAGATCTGACGGGGGGTTGGTGGGGGGATTGACTGTGTACAACGCTTATAATTGCCTGTTGTTGGGCTGTGAGCACGCATCGGTCCAACACCCACAATCCACCATCCACCGTCCACTGTCCACCGTCCAACAACGTGCACTTCAGTGCTGCGATTGTAAAATGTAAAATTCCAAATAAATGGCCATGAGAGGTGGCTGCTGTTGTTGCTGCCACTTAAGCGCCACAGCCACCGGCCAAACGCTGCTCTGACCATGTGTTATGGCCTAAAGTAAATCTTCATTAGATTTGCCAGAGTAACCAAAGGCTGATGTTGCCTCCGCCTCTGCTGCTGCTGCTGCTGCTGCTGTGGCACGACCATAAAAAGCAGCGGCAACTGGACATATCGGTATTTATGGCCACTTTTGTTGTCATTTTAATTGATTTCAATTTTTGTGCATTGAGTCTCTCTACCAAGTGCCCCCGATAAGGATGAGTTGCAAGACGAGATTCTCTCGGCACTTTCAACATTATTCTATTCAATTTTGCACTGAACTGCACTCAAAATTTACGGTCAGTCGATTTATTGTATTTGAAAGTGCCACAAGAAGCACAATCTATGACAATTATAAAACAATAAATAAATCTAAATTCTGCAATTCTAATTTATCGTAAGTCTTGAAAGTTTTCGTTGTGTTATTCTAAGTTTTTCTCATAATAACAAATAAAGATGTAGTTTTGGCAGTTTATTCAAAAACGGCGAAGCCAACCTACTGAAAAATTTTTTGTTGGTGCTGCCAACTTGAGAAACTAACTTTATAACCACTTGTTCAAGTACATCTCTGTAGAGATGTACAAATATTTCTGCACTAAAAAGTGTTTTGTAAAAGTCTGACAACTTTTTCAAAAATAACTGTCCACTCGTTGATGGTGCTGCCAACTCTTCCAAAATTTTCCAGTCTATTATTGCAAAGATATACGTATCTCTGTAGAGGTATACAAATATTTCTGCACTAAAAAAGTGTTTTGTAAAAGTCTGACAACTTTTTCAAAAATAACTGTCCACTCGTTGATGGTGCTGCCAACTCTTCCATCATTTTCCAGTCTATTATTGCAAAGATATATGTATCTCTAAATATGTTTTTCTACGCAAATAAAAGTATGTTTTAAAAGTCTGACAGCTTTTTTGAAAAGAACTGTCCACTCGTTGATGGTGCTGCCAACTTTTCCAAAGCTTTCAATTCTAGCTTAGCGAAGCAAGTAAATTCGTAAATTACTGCCGTATAGCAATAAATACCTCAACTCTAATCTTCAATTGCTATTCAAATGTCTTCCCCGAATCACAATTACCATTTACTTAAGCTGAAAATTGATTTTAGCTGCAAATTAAATGAAATTAAATGTTACTCAAGTGGGTAACAGTTCAACAGAGTTCAACAAAGAATGGAGAAAAGTAGAGAGAAAGGGACTTACTCACTTAAAGTAAGTAAATGACAACAGCTGGTTTCAGTCTCTTTAGCCTCTAGTTACACTCCCTGCACCTCAAACGCTCCACTCATTAGCAATTGATGAAGCTCAATGGAGGCAAAAAGAAGAACAGAAAGTTCACAAAAATAAAAAAAAAAGTTTATGAAATTTTGTGGTTGCTACCGTTTTACCAAAAAATGTCTGCGGTCTGCTGTTGAAGGGCCATAAAAAGGGCAACCGCATGGCCAACCCCTAATTGTTGAGCCCGGTAAGTAAGTATACACTCGCTCTAAATATATATGTATACACATATAATGCAAAACCGACTTGTACATAACAGTAAACTTGTGAAAGAGCAATAAAGATGATTAAAATGTAATTATGCTTAATTTTCTGACAAGCACAGGGTTGAAAATAATACTCACAAACTGGGTATATTTTAATTGATGAGCTTCGGGGTTGAACTTTTTCAACTTTTCAACAAAATGTTTAGGGAGGGGGATGATGATTTAGTTGTGGGTGGTAGGGAGAGGCATGTACCTGCCCCTGAGTGCGAATTAATTTGTTTTTGAAAATTTGGCAATCTTCGTTTCGGCAACTCTGTGTGAACCTTTTTCATAACGATGAGAAAATATCAAATAAAAATGAGAAGAAAACCCAAATAAATAAATATTGTTATGGGCTGAAGTGGAGGGGGGATGTGTTGCGGTTGATTAGCCTAGGATGATTTTCTGCGTAAAATTTGCACTTGTTACGCCAATCATTGAAATTTGTCGTCTTTTGGATTTCCTCAGGGATTTGGACATAGGGCAAAAGCCATAATGCCAGGGGTTGCAATCATATGAGGGGGGTTGAAATAGCTATATTAATCACATAGAGGCATAAAATTAATGTCTTGTGTGCAAGTGTGGCAAATTGATATGTTCAACCAGATATCAATTGCGATGTGTGTAGTGTAGTGTGGGTGGGAATCTTTTATAGATCGAAGGATGGGGTAAGTTATTGGTTCAAGAAATTGTTACAGCTCGTGGGATTTTGCTAGAAGAAAAAAAAAAGACATTTTTAGTGTACACACATTTACAAAATATATTTAAAAATATAAATCATGTTATTTTGTTTATCTAAAGCATGTCATAATTTAAAGAAAAAACATGATTTTCAACATTATAGAATTTATAAATATTTCTGTATACAATGTGCCCATCTAAACTGGAACAATTTATTCTTCCGCCTTTGTTGAAGCTTACACTTTGTGTGTCGCCCCAATTAGTTGTTGATTTTGATAAGATTTCGTATTGAAATATAGTATTGAATTATGTTAATGAATAATTTGATACAATGGCCCAACTCCAAACTAGGCAGTTTTATTTCTCAGCCACACAATAACCGCTTCAAGCTATTGTTCATTTTATTAATCATTTTAATTATAAATTTCTTATGGTTTTTTTTTTGTTAAGCTCTTTGAAAAAAACAATGCCGAACGAGTTCCTAAAAACTAATCAATGAATTTATAATAACTGTCATAAAAGCGCCAAGTGTGGAAAACATTAGGAGCGTTAAAGAGGAACAAAGCGTAGATAAAAATCTTTAACAATTTGCTCAACATGACAAAAAATACTAAATGAGAGAGAGAGAAGCAATAAGAAGTGCTCGACTGGAAGATACTCTGTAGAGGCGAGAGAAGTTCAAACGATCTTTCTTTTCTATAATATGAGAAATGATTTCTTTCTGCATTCCATACCCCATTGTACTCATTTTTATTTCGTACAGGGTATTAAGCATGCATCGTGCTGATCGAAAGACACTTAAAACAGTTGGTGTGCAGAAGCATAAAACTAAGAAATTTGTTTAATATGCTCGAGTGGCTGGCAGATTAGAGAAAAGTGTGAAGAAAAGTATCAAATAACTCAAATACTTCAAGTTGAATCATAAAAAATAATAAAAACTACTCATACAACCGCTGTCATAAACTGAGCCACAATTTTTTTTATATCTTATGTAGTTTTTTTTATTCATTCTTTCGTTCTTTCTTCGCCTTTTTTTTTAAGTGGCATTCTTTGTATGTTCGGCTCTTGCCACACAACAAATGAGCTGTTAAAATAAAAAAGTCTGCATGTGTCCTTAGGCCGTCGAAATTAAAACGGCATTGTTGTCCCCCCCCTCCCCTAAAAGAATTTTGGGTGCCCCCCGCTCCATCCATTTCCATCCATCCAGAGAGTTGGCAACTCAATCCCGCTGTGCAACTGCAGGAAATTGCATATGGAAATCTGTAAACACGACACATTAAATTTGAAAGATTATTTCTTATGCGTTTTATTGACGAATAGTAAATACACTTACTAAATAAACGGTTTTTGGTGTGTGAGATACTATTATTTAATAAGCAATATGAGTGAATTGGAATGAATTTGAATTTTTTATTGTATTTATATTTAGTTTTTTTTTAAACCCAATTATATTTAATAATAATCAGGCCTGTTCCGGTTTTCACATTCAGTAAGATTTTGTGGAAGTGAAATTCTTTAACCTGCTCTAATATCTTTTCGGCGAAATTCTGCTAATTTATATCACTTTGAGTTGATGAGTTTAAGTCCGATAAAGTGAAAAACGATCATTTTTGTATGAATTCGTACGCTCTTTTTTTTTACTTTAACAGCTATGTAAGTCAAGTCTTCACAGTAAAAAAAATATATTTGGAAAGGTCTTTTAAATTTCGTTTGAATGATGCAATACTTTCCTTAACCCATTAAGTACCCATTGAAAATTTTAAATTAAAAAAAAGTCACTTTTTCAACTATTTTCCTCGTTTTTTTACAAAAAATATTTTGATGCAGAAAAATTCTTAAAACAATTCTAAAAAGTGATTTTTTGAAAATTGCCATTTTAACCCATTTTTCCTACTTTTCATACAAAAAGTGGCTTTTTTTAGCAATTTTCAAAAAATCATAAAAAATACTAGCAAAGAGATTTTTGCAGTCACTCTTAGAATTGTTTTAAAAAATTTTCTGCATTCAAATATTTTTTGTAATAAATCGAGGAAAAAAGTTGAAAAAGTGTCTTTTTTTTTTAATTTAAAATTTTCAATGGGTACTTTATGGGTTAAGGAAAGTTTTGCATCTTAGTATCTCACTCACCGAAAATCGTTTATATAGTAAGTGTATTTTTTTAATGTTACATATCTAATGACAAACTAATAATGCCCTTCTTTGTAAGAGCATTTAAAGTAATAATTTTGTTGAATGCACGCCTAATTTGCATTTATAGGCGCCGAAATGTTTATGATTTTAGAGCGCTGTCCAAAAATGTCTTGAATTCAATCTGAAAAGCGAAACCGCTAGATGAACATGGCGATACCAGTGACAGCTCCAACTCCAGATGCGACTCCGTCTCTGACTCCGACTCTTCTAAAGCAGCCATGTCGCAGCCTATCCAATTAGCTGGGGAGCAGCATATGCGTCATGTACTCCCATGATTCACGCTAATTGCAGGCCCACAGGTTACGAATTCCAAAGGCTTGAGGTGAGTTCTCGGGTGCTATGAATGATGGCAGCTACGTGCTCGCCCTGATCAATATGCGTACTCGTAATCGGTGTAATCAGCCATGCCCTGATTAAATGGAGGCCTGACGCGTGTAGTATCCAAGTACAGGTACAGGTAGCACACTGAGAGAGGGCCTCTGTTTATAACGGTGTTATGTCGTTAATGTGCAATTGGCATGTTGGCAACACGATTCGATACTCTCACACACACACACACACACACACATTCAGAGGCTGTTACCTCAAATTGAGCCTGTTAAATTGTTAATGAGACAATTTCTTAAGGCAAGCGACAAGATTTCTAAGCTGCATAAGAGTAAGGCTTAGATTATATAGTAAGCTGCTTAATTCCATTAATACTTTTCGAAATTGTATACACTTAAGTATGTAAATTTACCCAATAAAGTTTTGGTAAGTATTTGGGCAATTTAATTAATTTAAATTTTACTATTAATTTAAAAATAAATAAGAAAGTCGAATTTGTGTCGTAAGACTTTAAATTTTCTAAGCTTAAACGGATTTTTCTTAGAATAAAAGAAAGAATATTAAAAATAAGAACTCTTTTCTGAATATCAAATGAGTTCTAAAACAAATATACGCTAAATAAAAAATTCGAAATTTCGAAAATATAATATGCACTTTCTCCATTTATAACACACAAATCTATTGCACAGTTGAATTTCAGGCGATTCTAAACTCTGGAATAATCTTCAGCGTATATTTTCAATTGAATGCCCCACACCCTTCTCCTCCTCCTGATTCTCTACCGCCTGTAAGCACACCGAAATATTTCCAAATTCGAACATAAATGCCTCAAATTGAGGCAGCAACGCCTTATTAAATGTTTTTCCACTCTGAAAAACATTCCACGCAACGGCATCCTTCCACAAACCGCACGCATGCGATATTTAGCCCAAATGAATATGAGGATATCCTGTAATAAATGCCTAAAAAATTTAATTGCAGCTAACACAAAAAAATGATTCATCAAAATTGAACATTTGGTTACAGTGAACGCCCCATTTAAATGCATTTAAGAACTCACGTGTGTTCCGGTATGCGGCAAAAGGTGAGAAAAGTATTACACAAAAAGAGAAAGGTGGTAAAAAGTACCAGAAACAAACCGCAAATTACAAACACATGCTAACAAATAAAAAATGAGTAAAGAATGGGGAGACGAGGGAATACCCTGTAGCGAACTTTAAGTCCGCAGTGGGCAGGCATTTCAGTTGTCTCCACTTATCATTGGAATGGAAGCTGTTCCAACTCCCGGATGAATCGTTTAGAAAGCGTCGCGGATGCGGATGCGGATGCGTCGAGCTGTCACTCTGGAACTTTAACAGGTGTGCGCTGAGGGAGACGCGGAAAAAATGTAAATAGCGAAACAAATGTCTGGCAAATGCGGATAACAAACTGTCAAAGTTTTGCACTTATTACCAAAAGCAAAACAAACAGAAAGAGAAACAGAAACAGAAACAGAGTACAGAAAATGGAGAGAGAAATGAAACTACAATTGTAAATATTTGTTGTGCGATTTTATGCATGACACGGTGTCCATTTCTGGACTCCATGCCCCCTCCCCCGCCCTCTACACACCCCCGCTCCACACCCTACGGAACTGGACAGTTGTCTTCTGTCTCTGTGTGGCGCCCAGCGGGACGAGTTGGCGTTTTCTGTAATATTTGCATATGTTTTCTGTCTCTCTCTCTCATTCTCGCACTTTCTCTCACTCTCACTCTTTCTCCCTATTTTTCCAGTTTTTACTTCCCTTTGTTTCGAATTGGTTGCCAAATGCGCGGATCTTTCATAAAAAAAAACAACTGACTGCCAGTTGTCATTTCTTTTTCTTTGCATACCCTGTACCTGTAAGATTTTTTAAAACTACCTTAAAGTCAGGTACTGGGTATCTGCTAGTTAAGCAACTTTTAATATTTATGCTTGATTCTTGTATTTAATATGCAAGGAACAAATAAAAGTAGGTGCAACAGATTGTGATTCATGCAAATGGGATTGAAGCTCGTTTTTTGTATGGATTTCAAACAGAGAAATATGTATTTAAAAAAAATTGGTGAAAAAAATGCTCATTAAAATATGTTTTTCAATAAATTAAATAAATTTTTTAAAGCATTTTAGAATTTAACGCTAATTATGAACTTTTAGCTTCTTAAACAGAAGTTGAAACAGAAAAATAATAAAAATAAATAATCTTAAGTTTCAAATTATGTCGAATTATGACAAAAAGTCATATTCTACTCAATAGTTAGAGCTTAGGAGGAGATTTAGTTAAGACAGAGGGATAGTAAGAAAGCGGCAGATAGTTATAGCCAAAGGTCTTTCGCTTGGCAACAACACATCTTGGCGTGAATCCAATATGCTAACAAAGGGAAATGTAAACGAAACGTTTGCAGCAACGTTATAATAAACTTTCAACAGATATGGTGTGATTACAGTTGCCAGCGGCAGCTGAAGGACTCGACTCAGCTCAGCTCAGCTCAGTTTCCAGCAATTGTCATTTATAAAATGAAAAATGAAAATTATATAAACGCAACCCTCGCCACAAACACACACAAGCACACACACACATACACACAGAGAAAGACAGAAGCAATAACTTTTTTCGAGCTCATCAAAAATGGCTTCAACACGAACAAAACAGAGACACAAAATGGCGACAAAAGCTAAGACAAACACACACCCACATACATACATATAAAAGCAGACACCCACATAAAAAGCAAGTGTGTGTGCGTGAGAGGGAGTGCAAGAGAAAGAGAGATGGAAGCTGCAATGGAGACAGTACGAGAAATGAGTCCCATGTCTTTCATTAAAACTTTCGGCAAATTATCGGGTAACATATGCTTGCGGCCTGATTGTCAAATATAGTGCAGAGTAAACTTAACATATATACGAAAATATATATGTATGTGGGTGTATGCCCCCTGCATGAATTCCAATATATGTATGTATGTATGAACTACCCCTTCATTGGTATGTGTGCGAGTGTATAACACTTTAACGCTTGAGTGTTGTAAGGGGAATATTTTCGCATATTGTATCTAGAGACAGAGACAGACAGAGAGAGAGAGTAACTTTATATAAATATTAAAGCATCAACATCAACTAACGGTTATTCATACGTTTTTCTTTGATTTCCTCGGGGATGCACAAAGCGTGCAAAACAATGAAACGAAATCCAGTTGAATTTATTTCTCCACTTTTATTCCAGCAGCCAAACAAAAAGCAATGGAAAGGGCAAAGAATAGATGAAAAATAAAAAGAATATAAAAAAAATCAAATAAATTCGCGCAGGCGTTGTAATTTTAGAAAAGAAAAAACCTGTAAACTGAAATTCTATTCGGACTGAGATGATTCTGGGGAGTTGAATGGGAATGGGAATGGGATGGAAAGTCATTAGTAGTCCTATGTTAATTTGGTGCGCCTAATAAACTGCTACTTTTTGCTGTGGATGCTCGTACACCTGTCTCTTCCTCTGTCTCTCTCTGTTCTTCTCTCACTCTATCTCTCTCTCTCCCTTCTACCCTCCCTTTGGTGTCATGCTGTGCAAATTTGCCACTTCAACAGCTCCTTTGCGGCAAGCGAGTCACGTGCGCGTTGCGAGTGAAAGCTGCAAATTTTGTTGAAAAAGGATATATGGGCGCACTGCTGGCGTTGTCAGGACATCGTGCTCTGCATTTCAAGTGTCTGTACGCCATTTTTTCTGTACCAGTGTACACACACCTCTTTTCCCTCACCACTTTTTCGCATTTTTAAATGGCGTGGCAAATAAAAATTCGTGCGTAAAGCACGAAAAATAAAGAGAATAAAAGAAAAAAAGTAAATTATTGATTTTCTGTGTTTTTTTCTTTGGTTTTTCTAAACAAGATGTGTGCCACAGCCTGACAGCATTGAATCAATCAAACAGTTTTTATGCACACACACTTGGCAACCCTGTCCAACTGTCAAAGTGCTCACAAATGTTGTAACTGTCAAATGTGGTTTCGTTTATTTATTCATCAGGTTTCTTAACTGCTTTTTCTTAGTTTTGTTTTGACATGGACATGTCCATCATTTAACTAAAACTCACAAAAAGTCACATATCACAAATATGTTCGAGACATGCGAAATATTGTAGAACTGACATGTCACGCGGGCGACACCTGAAAAACAAAATCACAAATAATCCAAGGCACAAAGAAGTTCATGAGAACAATACACAAAAAGTTGACAACTGAATGACACAAGAAAAGCAAAGGACATGTTATTTCATACCAGGATATCAAACCGAATCGAATATCGGTTTCAGTTATGCTCGCATTAAGGTTTTCGGTTATCGGTTATGCTGAACTTTTGTATATCGGTTACGTTAAGGCTACCGGTCTTTTAATGTTTCGGGTTCGAAATACCAATATGATTTCGGTGTAACAAATGTTGCAAATATGTGAATTGGAAATCAAATATTCAAAAATTTTAAAAATTAAGAACTTTTTATCTTATTACATACACATATTTGAAATAAAAATCAAATTTACTTACCAGGATTACACCTTAATAACATAATTAAGTTTTATGCTTGACCGAACCTAAATTAACCGTTATGCATCGGTTTCTAAGCGGTTATTTCGGTTGGAATAAATTCTGTTTGGTATCAGTATAATATAAAAGTTTTTTTGCGCTTACGGTTTCAGTTACGGTTAACAATTTCAATAGGTTAATACCGGTTACGGTTATGGTTTCGGATTTAATCCCTGATTTTTTATTTATGCTGATAGCTTTTTACGATTTTTTATTTTTTTAACTCCTGACTATTTTTTGTTATTCCTATTTAAGTCTGTAAAACATTTCAAAAAGTAGTTACATTTGAAAAACTTTCGTTGCCTTTCGTTAAGAATGGAAAAAATCAAAGTAACCAGTGAAATCAATCGCAAAAAACATAAACTCAATGCATCCGCCTAAAAAGCCCTTATAAGAATCGCTTTATTAGTGACTGGCCAACGCATTTCTGGCCAATTGATCCTCAGTTAAGCGCATCCGTTGCGTTCCAGCCTTATACAGTATAGCATAGTATAGGTATAAGCATAAGCCGATACAGAAAACGTATTGATTGCACATAATTATAGGATATCGATACGCGACGCCCCGGTTCAAAAAGTGAAAAGTGAACTTGCAAAATGCTTAAAATCAGCTAAATTTCACACACACACGCACACATGCATTACTTGGCCAACATTTGCGCTTAATTAAGAGCCGGCAACTGGTTTTTTTGGGAGTTTCGGGCTCCTCTCGAACGCTTTAATGTGCAACGCATAAAAATCGGAAGTTGCAGCTTTAAATTTAATGCGCTTACTTTAAAAAGAGTGTTGAAAGCAAAGCATCAAAATCACGATTAAATTGCCAACTCACAAAATGTCAGACGCTCAATTTGCTGATCACAACGGAATGTAAAAATATGTACATATATATTTTAGCATATTCAATTAATGCGCAACATTTATCTAGGAAAATGTTTAAGGTGTTTGAACGTAACGTTTTTTAACTATTACTTAACGAAACTGCTGCACACTTGACGAAAACAGCTTGGCAGCTGCACAAAAGCTGACAGCTATAAAATGCGTTGTTGTGTTGACAAATAGATGGCGCCACCTGCTGGTTCGTTGCCCGGCAACCATTTGAATGAAATCAAAACACAAAACTTGACAAGTGCAAAGTTTTTATTCGTACGCCTGCAAATCAATTGTGAACAATTGAAACAATTCAAGAAATAGGAAAATCATGAAGTTCATACCGCTGCATACAACAAATACGGCCATTGTGTACAAGAACTCGCTGTGCTCGTTGGCCTCATTGATGGTCCTGGTTTTCATCGCATTATCCGTAATGCTGCCGGTTTTATTGGTCTCCCTGCTGAGTCCCTATTCTGGCATCTCCGAGTCGCGGGTGTTGTACGAGCAGCCCAACATACAGTTCAGCTATCAGTATATATTTGTGGGCAACACGGAATCCACAGCGGAAAATGCAGTGGAATCCCCATTTGTGGCCTGCAGCAGTTTTGGCAATTTCAATGCGCGCATACAGAAATTTACCAACAGCTGCGATGCCAGCAAGTACTGGACTGAGGATTTGGACCATGATACGGTCACCGATCGTCTGCACTTTCAACTGGAGCTACAAAAGCTGCCATCGCGTCTGATGAACTTTGATTTGTTGCTCTTCTTCGAGGCGAAACTGGGACACAAGTGTGTGTTGACTCCCCCGGCTGTGCTGGCACATCAGTTGCAGCTGCCACAAGCGGCACGCCTGCAGAATGGACACGTTCAGCTCAAGGGAGAGCTGAAACTGAAGCAGTATGTGGAGTTCACCTGCCCCTTTCCCGGACGCAATATCCAAACCCAGTTCCGACAGGTGCAGCTGGACACGAATGACAGTCATGCGGACATGTCGCAATACAGAATGGAATCCCTACTCGGACAGGTTAAGGCCAATCCCGCCTACTTCCAGCTGGCTGTGCAGGAAACCTATTTCAGGCCGACTCCTCCACGCATGGAACCAGGTCTATTCATCGAACTGGAGGTGGATGTTCTCCAAGTGGCAGCACGTTATCACTTGAGCATTTGGGAGCGCTTGGGACAATTCTGGTTGTACTTTGCCTCCTTCTTTGGCATTTCGTTTTACATAATGAACAAGCTGAAGGATTTTCTGTTCGGCCGACATATAATTCGCTCCTGGGAGATAATACCCTGGAAGAAGCTCTACTGACACCAATCTGGCGCCATTCTGGAGATGGACAACTTCTCCATTGGCGAGTGAGACATTTGTCATATTTTCAGTCAATGATTAAATTAAATAACAATTATACAAAGAATTTAAGATCTGTAAGCGTTGATTGGGCGGGATTTCTTCTTATTTATCGCGACCATTGGACATGAGGGCCAGATTGCCAAATCCTGATGATGAAGATGGCTCCGGCGTTGGATCATACGCTCGGTTGTCCTCCAGAACGATGGTAGTGCGTGGATAATGATCCAATTGCACAAACAGATAACGAAACTCTTGCTTTCCGGATGCGTTCTACAGGAAAAAGAAGGGAAATTCAGGGAAAGTATTTAATTTATAAGGAATCAATCGCACCTGTCGGGACTCCAGCTGCACGGTGGCCTTGTTGCGCAGTCCCTGGACGTAGAACTGCATCCGCATATGGGGCACGCCGTTGCGATCAAATTTGCTGTGTGCCACATGCTGGCGGCGTCCACGACGCGACGTTTCGCCAAATCCTTTGATTGGTGCTCCCAGTGAGTCCTGCACACGCGGATCATCCACCACACGCTGCAGGGCAGTGGAATATATGTTGCACGAGCTCTCCTTGGAGAATAGCTCACGGAAAATGGCATAAAACATGATTCCGGTTACTCCCAGTCCGGCCAAGATGATGGCCGTATAACTGGCCGTCTTTGTGTTCTCCTTGATCTTTTCGCCAATCGGCCGCACATCTGTGGACACATTGCTGCCGCCACGTGACTCCTGCAAGGCGCCACCGCCACCGCCACCCTTAGCCCCTACAAAAATAACAACATTAATTCAATTCACAAACTGTTTACTTTTGTCACACTACAAACCGGAAGCTTGCTGCGCTAAATGAGCGCTTGAATGCAGTGCTGCCAGGCATTTTAGGCGCTCCACAGTGGGCAACAGCACCGATCGCCTGTGCAGCAAAAAACTGCGCAGTAATATGGATTGGGACATGTTTAAAATCTATCAAAATTGCAAATAATTCACGTAAGACAAATAAATAAAATAGAAAACTTAAACAGCTGTTTTGCTGACACTGGAGATGGACAAACAGCGATATTTTACGTAATGAGTGCTATCGATAATCGAATCTAGCCCTTCACGGGCAATTTAAATTTGATTTTTTTTTTTGTTCATTTGCAATAATTTAGCTATAACTTAATAATTTAATGAAATCAAAAAATTATAAATTTGATAAAATAAAGAAGTTCAATTTAAACAATGTTTGGTGCACGTCACTTTCGGTGAGTGAAGTTGGTTAAAAAAATTTCAAAAACAAAAATTAGAAATTAGACAAAACTATAACAAAAATTCGTTTGCAACTTTCAAAATTCTTTCTTCAAAGCCCAAAAAGAAATACTTTAAAAAAAAAAATCCTAAATCGACCTTTTTCTGTGGAACTTGCTAACATGATGAAATTATAACAAGGTGATGTGTTCGCTCTCTTTCGGGGCGACGTTTCGCTCTCAGAGAGAGTCTGGCATGAGAAAGACGACAGAGATAGATATATAGAAAACTGGTTTTGTTTGGTTTGTTATACTCTTCACTCATTTTCGTTTTGTGCGCTGTGCAATATATGTATAACATCAAAATAAAAAGCAATGGCATGTTGTGTTATTGTTCCTGTTGCATTAATCCACATTTGTCTCTTCTTTATGTCTCTGAAAAAACGAGAATACAACATCATAAGCTTGATATAGTGGCACAATGTTGTTCAGTTTTGAGCCGAAGTAAGAAAATATGTGGACTCAGCCGGAAAAAAAATCCGTTTTCTGAGCTAGCCTCATTTGCAAAAACATTGCTGTCGTTGCCGTGATCTAATGCTGATGTTGAGCAAGTGTAAAAACAAAATTGCGAAAATCACTGCAATTTGAAATATTAAACGCAATTTTGGCCTTTTTTCTATTCTGTTTTTTTTTTTTCTTATCGATTTATGGCAGCACTGCTTGTGGAACATAGCTCGTTCATTTGGTAGCTCAAACGAACTTTTTGTGAACGAATCGAAACAACTCTTGAAACAACAAAAAATTGAAGTGATATAAAAAGAAAACAGTGCGTAATCTTTTACGCCAGTTACTAAAAAGTGCGCAATCACGTCGCTCTTACCGCTATTTAATCAAATCGCCAAGCGAACATTCGCGGGCGGTGTGAACAAATTAAAGGAAACAAAAAAAATTATGGTCGTCACACACAATGTAAAGGGCTACGAGGAGTTTGCCAAGAAAATGGAGGAACTGGAAATGGGAGACAGCAACAATCCGGTGCATGTTCTGTTCAGCGGCGGCAAGGATGAAAATGGCGAGAGCTGGTGTCCATACTGTGTCAAGGGTAAGAGAAGCGGCTAACCGCAATGGCATACAATTTACAGTTACTAACTAAACCGCGACCCGCGTTTGTTTCTTTCTTATCGACAGCCGAGCCGGTGATACATGATGCCCTGAAGAAGGCTGCGGAGAAATCCCACTTTGTGCATGTCGACGTTGGCGAGCGCTCGTAGTAAGTTGTGATGAAATCAAATAAGTTGAAGTATATACATAAATAAGTATTATAGTACGTGACGTGGTAACGCCCAGAAGTTGCAGTGATAAAAGTTGTCAAAGCCGATAGCTGATCGTTTTTATTGTTTCTTTTATCTTTATGAGAACTTAAAAAAATGCGATGATAATCGTTGATTACACTAGTTAACAGCTAGATTAAAACCTGTACCACATTCACTTTTTTTTGTGTATGTTTATGAAGAAGCCCCAGATGAAAAATCCCACTCAACATTTTTCAATTTTAGAACTTTTTCAAAAAATTGTTTTTAATGCTTTCTGTCTAAAGGCTAATGAATATAGCTATTAATTATTCATACACAGTTTTAAGTTGATCGTTTTTAGAGATATGTATGTATGTATATAGTAAACATATGTCTAAAGTTGGAAAATTATGTTTTTATGCGGTATATTTTTCTACGATTTATTACTTTTAAATTATTGGAAATTTCGAAAGAAATTTTATTGCTGATAAGAATGTGGTGTTTTTTGGGGGGTATTTTTTCATTAAGACTCCGGAATTATTTGATTTACAAATATTAAAAATTTGTGTATTTCCAGCTGGAAAGATTTGAATTGCCCATTCCGCAAAGATCCCAACACGCACTTGATCTTTTTGCCCACTCTGCTGCGCTGGAAGTCGCCACAGCGCTTGGATGGCGAACGCTGCTCCAACAAGGATCTGGTCGAGATGATGTTTGAGGATGAGGATTAAAAATCATTAAAGTCCGCAAGCAATTACTTATTTTACATGTATTTTATTTTGGAATGTTTGCATACACACATTAAAAACAGTTTTGAATGTCGCTCAATAGTTGCTTTTATACTTTTTTATTTCGACCATAACCACATGGATATTCGTTAGCTGGGCCCTCGCATTTGGCGTTAATAGCTTGTGGAAACGGTGATAATATTGCACTAGACTGGCCAATGCCAGTTGCAGTAGCTGCGAGCCCGTCAGCAGCGATGGAAACGATAAAAGCACTTCGCGATTAAGTTCCTCCAGAGATTTCTTCCAGTTCGCCGAGAAGCTGGCAACCAGACCGAGACTTCTCCGCTCCTGTTTACGCAACTCGTCCATTTGATCCTTTTCAAAGTATGGCTCGCACTCCTTCACAAACTGTATGATGCCACCAAAGTGTGGAGCCAAAATCTCCTCGACATATTCCGCGCTACGTGCATTCAATTGTTCACGGAACGCCTCGGCTTCTTTGGAGTTGTCACGCGTATGCTCCATGAGCACGCCCAGAACGAGATCATAGTTGTTGATCAGATAGATTAGCTGGTCCTTGCGTGTGGCGAATATAGCCGCCATGCGTAAAATAAAGCATTCCACCTCGTTTTGCAGTTCCAGGAGCAAACGACTAACCAGCTCATTGGGAAAATGCTCCGAGATGCCCACAATGGCAGCACTAAATTCGGCATAGCGACGCGTAATCTACAGAGAAAGGAGACTTAACAGAAGCTAAAATAAATTGGGAAACAAATAACATACGTAATGCGGTCCCATTTCCTTATTAAACTTTGTCGGATCGCAGTCGTGGATGCTTTGAATGTTCAATCGAAAGACATGCTCAAAACGTGGCCAGATGGCTGATTGGAGTGAGTCCCAATATCTGCAAAGAAATTCGAATTATCAGTTTGATCTTAGGATTATTTAATGGGCTTACTTATCCAGTGCAGGCACGCAGCGCTTGTGGCACATGAGCTGATAGCGAAAGATCAAATGTATGCAGAGGAACATGGCTATCGTATCATAACAATCATGTATAGATGTTTCAAGATTTTTCTAAAAGAAGAAAGTAAGATACATTCCTGAGTATGATAAGGGTTCAACAGGGCTCAACTTACAATCATCAGCGTCAATGTTTTGCCCATGATTTGATTGAACAAATCCTGAGCCTGTGTGCCACGGACCATAAAGAATTCCGTTACAAAAAGATACTCCCGACAGGCGTTATCAACCAAAGCATATTGCTCCGAACGAAACAGAGCTTCAACAGTGTACTAAAAGAGCAGGTAAATAGAGGTATTAATTGACAAATAGAGATTCTAAGAGATGGCAAAACCTACGCGATTCTTGAGCTGGGCGTGGGGCACAATAATTGGTGCCTCCAGTTGCTGGTTGAGAATGTCACCTCGTTTGCCAATGGTGAAGATTGTGCTCTTGTGTTTGAGGCTGGTCGTTTTGGCAAACAGTCCCTTCGACGCATTGTCCTCAATGCCCATTAGATCGTCCTTGGTGCAGGATTCCTCGAACTTGAGACCAGTCAGGCGAGTCGAGTAGCTCTACAAGCAAGTAAAAAGTTAATTCAATTCAGATTTTAACTTCAGAAACTCACCTTAAAGTAGGAATAATAGATTTTGCCCATTGTATCGATGTATTCACTGCAGATCTCCTGCGCCACATGCCGCTCATTGGACAGAATGAACTCAAAGAAGAACTTGTGCTTCAGCATGGCATTCTGTGGTATCTGATAGTTGGTCATCGGTTTGCGGAACTTGTAGATCTGCTCCAGCAGATAGCTGCGTATCTTGGACATTGCCTTGAGGCGCAATTTGTGCAAGACATCGCTGACGTCATTGGTCGACTTGGATTCCTTAAAGCTCAGTTCCTTGACCAGCGACAGCTTGTGATTCAGCACATTCAGTTGGGTGCTAAAATCCCGCTCCGTCACAGCCGTATCCATGATGATGTTGATCATCTCCTCGGAGACGGCCATGTCCTCAATGAATTGCGACAATTGCGCTTTAACCGACTGTCGATTGGTCAACTGCAGTGACATGGACACCGATTTGCGTTGCAGCTGCGTTATTTCTGTGCTGATGTTGTTAAGCACACTCTGGAAACTCATTAGCATGTTCTCCATGCGCTCCAGCACATCGTCACAGTCGTTGATCTGATTGTGCAGATTGGCAATGTTCTGGGACTCGGCAATATAATCCTCAATGGACTTGTTCTCCACATCCTTGAACTCCTTTTCGATTTGCCGCGAATATTGACGCAGATCCGTCGTGTTCTTCAAGATCTCGCGCACTTCTTCGTTGTCCAGGGACGCTTCCTTGAGAGCGTCCATTGTTTACCAAATTTGGGTGCAGTTTTTCACTGCTTTTATTTGATCCAATTTGTTGTCAAGGAATGATACGCTGACCACGACTACAGCAAGAATGTTTCCTCCAAAGTGCAATATTGTAAGCAACTAGGTGTCTTCACTTTTTCCCTTGTCTAAATAAAGCTGATAAATTTATTAACTTTTCTGCACAAAAAATATAAAATTACTGCATACTCAGCTTGAAGCTGAAACAGCTGTTCATCTATCGCTATCGCTATGATCTATCGATAACTCTCAGCGAACGCGATATAACTTATCGGTCCATTTGGTATTGGGAATGTAAACAAAGTGTACGCGTTGCAAATTTAATAACAAATTAAATTAAATATTGTGCGATTATGTCGGAGTTTAATCGAATATTCAGTGTGCTAAAGTTGAAATTCGCGCCAAACATTGACTGGGACTATGTGGAAGACTGTCTAACCGAGTACGAGAGTGAAGAGGAGGCGCGACAATGTGCTTACAAATTCTGGTCACTGCCGATGTGTAGACAAAATCTTCAAGATCAAGATCATCAATTGCAAATGCTTCGGGAATTATCCAATTGCATACGATCGATAAGATGTGGCGATAATGATAACCAAAGTAGCTACGATGCAACCTATGATAACTGGGCGAAAATCGAGGATATTTCGCCTAGAGAATATTTGGCTTATATTTATGCACTTGCTAGCCTGGCCACATTATCCCAAGATACACTAAACGGTGCCATGGAGCCCCTAAATGAAAATATCAACATTCAGCTAGCCCTCAATGCTGTAAGCACGTATTTCCTCACGCTGACCATTCCGGGCGCCAAGAGTTACGGCGTCTTCGACGAAGGCGTCATTGAGCATTGTCTGAAGGTTTTCAGATTGCTGGAACTGAATGCCAACTCTGGTATACGTGCTAACAACATATGGATATTATTTGTATCCATTTGTGATGATCTCAAATTGGTATTTCGCTATGTGCATTTCAAGGATCACCAGAAACCACGTGACGACATTATAAAATGCCTTCTACAAATTATATACAATCATTTTCGAAAGGGCTACAACAACTCATGTAAGTACATCAATAAATTAATTGCATATTTTATCAATTTATTTTATTTGCACACATTCTTATTAAAAATGTGTGTAATATATTTAAATAATCCAATGAATCCATCTTTCACTGTGACTGTGACTTAAAATCACTTAAACGCACATCTCTGATAATTTCTTGCAACAATATGTAAACACTGGCCAGTCAGCCGGTGAAAGTGTTGTGTACATGTGTAGGGACACACTGCCATCAGCTGTTTTTGTGAGGCAAAGATTATACAAACAGTTGGTTCTTTAGTTAAAACAATCATAAAATAATTTTAAAAAAAGCACAAGTGGATTTCCATGCTACGCACATTTGGCTCGCTGCGTATGCAGTGCCAGCAATTGCTGAGGAGCACGCACTATCGTTGTCACAACAACAAACAACAGCTGCAACTTGGACCATGCCGCTTAAAATCGACACTTGGCGGTGGCACAGGCAGAGGAGTCGATCCAGAGGCAGCACGTAAACTGAGAACAAAATCTACACTATACTACATAACAGCTGGCGGTGTGCTTATAGTGGGACTTAGCTATGCCGCCGTGCCACTGTACAGCATATTCTGCCAGGCTTACAGTTATGGAGGCACCACCACCTCCCAGGGCCACGATGCCGAAAAGGTGGAGCACATGCAAAAAGTGACGGATCGCGTGATGAAGATACGCTTTAATGCCGACATTGGCTCCTCGATGCGCTGGAATTTTAAGCCACAACAGTATGAAATTAAAGTCGCACCTGGAGAGACCGCACTCGCCTTCTATACGGCTAAAAATCCGACAGACAAGCCGGTGATTGGCATAAGCACCTACAATGTGATTCCATTTGAGGCTGGGGCGTATTTCAATAAAATTCAATGCTTTTGCTTCGAGGAGCAGATGCTCAATCCCCACGAGGAGGTTGACATGCCCGTATTCTTTTACATTGATCCTGAAATAACGCAAGATCCGGCGTTGGAATATTGTGACACCATCACACTCTCCTACACGTTCTTTGAGGCTAAGGAGGGATTACAGCTTAACTTCCCCAGCTATGCTAAGCCGCATGCTGCTAAACAGGCATAAGATTCGCTTGTATATTGGTTCTTTTTATAAATAAACTTGTTGACGTTTAAACAGAAAAGTTAAAATAAATTTTGAAATGAAAGGCAAGAAATAAACCAGCGAATGAATTAATTAATATTCATTTTGAAAGTCCAGTGGCTCTCATACCAACAGTTTGAGAGCCTTAGTTACAGTTCACTGCTATAATGACTCCCACACTGCGATTGCAATTGAGTCCCAATCGATAACTGCAGTGGCAAAAGTCAAAACAGCTGTTACGCTTTGAAAGCGATATGTTATCGCCAGTAGTGTTGGGTAAACATTGCTCATTTAGGTGAACATGTTCACTTGTTCTTTTTTTTTAGGTGAGTCAACTCACTCAGATTGCTCTTTTGTTCAGATTGCTCACTTGCTCAGTTGCTCACTTGTTCAGTTGCTCAGTTACTCACTTGCTCAGTTGCTCACTCATATCGCTTAGTAATTCACTGAGCTATTCACTTTGCCTCTCATCCAACTAATCAAAAATATCCTACGTTAAATTTCAATTTAAATCTGATGGTTGCTCATGTTGCTCTGTGATCAGCAGCTCAAAAAACAATTTACAATACTTGCTATTAGCTTGCTGATTTCCGACATCTACGAAATGGTTGCATATTTTGCTACACTTTTTGATAAACGACATTCTGAATTCTTAAAAAGAGAATTCAGCTTTGGCACTAATCCAACAATGTGTATTTTCAAAGAAAATAGCTACACAAAATGCCCTAAGAGCACAGAGAACAATTCGAGCAAAGTGCGCAATAGGAACAACAGAGCAATAGTGAGCAAAACTGAGCAACTGAACAAGACTGAGCAACTGAGCAACAAAGAACAAGTGAACAAAAAAGAGCAAGTGAGCAATAAAGAACAATTTGGAAGGAGCATGTTCACTTGCTCACTTCAGGGAGCAACTCTTTTTTGTTCACTCACTCATGAGCAACCCAACACTAATCGCCAGTCAGGAGCTGATTAAAACATATGTGTGGCGTTCATTGAACGCTGGACGCGAGTTTATAAATAGATTAAGACTCGTCTAGAGCGTCTACAATTGTCCAGCCAGCAGCCGCTTCCGCTAGACGCGTCGATAGTGCGTGCGACCTATTTGAACTGAATAATGGTATATGGAATGACGTGGAAATAATGCGTGTAGTTCTGGGCCTGCTCGTTATTTGCGCCTTGAGCGCTGGTTTCGCATTGGATTTGGAGTATGAAAAGCCGACGGTGTTAATAACGCTGCTGGTGCGCAATAAAGCGCACATTTTGCCGCTTTTCCTCAGCTATGTGGAGCAGCTTGATTATCCCAAGCAGCGCATTGCCTTTTGGTAAGTGAGAAATGAAAAAGTTTTCAATAAGATTTGAATGAAATAAATCAAATGATGAAAATTTCCATGTGCCAGGCTACGTTGTGATCATAGCAGCGATAACAGCGATGAGCTGCTTCAACAGTGGCTAAGGAAATCGGGAAATCTTTATCACAGCATTAACTACGACTTTGACCACGAGACGCAGCGTTATCAGAATGAAACCTCTGTCTACGATTGGCCGGTGTCGCGTTTCAATCATGTGATAGCACTGAAAGAGGAGGCGCTGCAGTATGCCCGTGATATTTGGGCTGACTTTATATTCTTTTTGGATGCCGATGTGCTGCTGACATCGCCACAAGCTCTCAGTGCCCTCACACGTCTCCAGTTGCCCATTGTGGCGCCCATGCTGATCTCCGAGGGTCTCTACTCGAATTTCTGGTGCGGCATGACTGACGATTATTATTATCAGCGTACGGATGAGTACAAGGAGATCTATCATAGTCGCAAAGTAGGCGTTTACGAGGTGCCTGTGGTGCACACAGCTGTCCTGGTGGACATGAACTATGCCGGAGCACGCTACTTAACCTTTGACCGTCAGAGATTAATCCAAATGCAGTCCGAACAGCAATTGCGGGTATATGATGGACCCGTCGATGACATCATTGTATTTGCCATGTCTGCCAATAGTTCTGGCGTCCCGCTGCGGGTCTCCAATGAGCTGCACTTTGGCTATCTGATGCAACCACTGGAACCAAGTGATACACTCGAGAATGATCTGCAACAGTTAATAAATATACGTGCCCTTATGGTACATGATTTGGGCCAAGTGCCGCCGGTTCTCGACTACTTCCAAGGCCATGTTCACTTGCCTGAGAAAACCAAAGTTAATTTCGATCACATCTTTATGATCAACTTGCTGCGTCGTCCAGAGAGACGGGAGAAAATGGAGCGTCTATTTGATGAAATTGGATTGGATGTGGAGCACTTTCCTGCCGTGGATGGCAAGCAACTGAATGCCCAGCTCGTTCAGCAGATGGGCATAAGTTTTCTGCCCGGCTATGAGGATCCGTATCATCACCGACCCATGACCATGGGTGAAATTGGCTGCTTTCTCAGTCACTATCGCATTTGGCAGCAAATCGTGCAGCGCCAGCTGCAACAAGTGCTCATCCTAGAGGACGACATTCGCTTTGAGCCATATTTCAGGTCGAATGCGCAGCGTGTGATGGAGCAAGTGGAGAATATGGAATATGATCTCATCTACTTTGGACGCAAACGCTTGAAGGATGAGAACGAGCCATGGGTCGATGGCACCGATAATCTTGTGCATGTTGGGTATTCCTATTGGACTCTGGCATATGTCATCACGTTGCGGGGCGCACAAAAGTTGCTGGCAGCAAGTCCACTAGACAATCTCATACCAGTGGATGAGTTCTTGCCCATCATGTTTGATCGACATCCGCAGAAAGACTGGAGCTCTGTCTTCGAGACGCGCAATCTAATTGCATTCAGTGCTGCCCCTCTGCTGCTGTATCCCACCCACTATACGGGCGAGTCGGGTTACATATCGGACACGGAGGACTCCCAGCAAGTGGCGTTCGTGGAGACAATGGCTGACGAGCCGCAACCAAAGAGCGATCGCCAGCAAATATTTGCCAACAATCTGGAACTGGACCAGGATCCAAAGCTCGGCGAGAGCAGCCATAACATTGCCGCAGGAAAGACGCATCAGGAGCTCTAAGAACTAAATCTCTGTTCAAAGAATATTTTCATATAATGCCAAATTTATACAATAAGCTACTTTTAAAATGCTCTGCCAAATGTGTGCCTTGTAACAATAAGTTTTAAGCCAACCAGAAATCTCCAACTACCACCAAATACTAACTGAACTAACCGAGTTGCACTCGGTGAACAATTATACTTAAGTTAAGTTTGAATAAAAACATCAATTTCATAAAATAGATTAAGTTGTTCCATTTTATGTGAATAGACTCTGCATTTACGAAAATTTCAGCACATACAAAAGTTATAATTTTATATCCAATATCTGGAAAACTTAATTAATTCAATTAATTTAATTTCCATAGATCAACATGTTTTAAAAACTGCTGTACACCCGTTTATTAGATTTTTGTTAAAGACTATAAAACTGTAACTACTTAAACATTATGAGCCACAACCCGTTTGTTCTTCAACCCATTGCGCTCTTCATGAACAGGTTCTTGATGGGCGGCAGGTTCTCAGTCAACTGCAGGCCAAGACTGCGCAACAACACAACGGGGCTGAATTGTGTGCTGTAAACGGAGTGCAAGCCATGAACTCCAATCATAATGGGCACATTCTTGGCCAGACATTTGCGCTCGTACTTGATGAGATGCTGTGTGTCGCCAAGCTTGAAGCCGGCGTAGGCTCCGTCGGCCAATGTTTTCACGAGGTGACGCACGTCACCAAAGCCCAAATTGACGCCTTGGCCAGCCAAGGGATGGATGCGATGTGCAGCATCGCCCACCAAGGCAGCACCATTGCAGACATACGAGGAGGCGTGCAGGAAGCCCAGTGGGAAGGTGGCACGAGTGCGTTCCTGCAGGCCGCTCACACGCGGCGGATACTGACGCAGATGCAGTGATCCCTTATTGCCGAAGAAGGCATTGACTGCTTGCAGGGCTTTATCTGCCACATCCAGACGGGGATATTGCCGGCAAAAGGCCTCGTTAATGGCATCCACAAACTGTGAGGGCTCCATGGCCAGCAGTTGCCTGGCATGCGGCACTGTGGTGCTCCAGACCAAGGAGCTTTGCTTATCACTCAGTGGCAACAGGGCAATCGGGCCACTTGGCAAGAAACGTTGCCAGGCCACTGAATTATCACAGCCATCCTCAATGTTCAAGTCCAGATTGGCCACCAATCCCATACGGTCGTAGTTAAATGATAATACATCCACGCCCATTTGCTTGCGCACCACAGAGTTGCCGCCATCAGCCCCAATGAGGAGTTCGCATGAGAAGGTGCGTCCATCCTGCAACTGCACGCGTGTATTGGATGCCCCCGATTCACCGGGCAGGCTGACACATTGAATGCGAGCCTTGTTCAGTACTTTATAGTTGGGAGCTGCTTCACGGACACGGGCATAGGCCGCATCCAGTATTAGATTGTTCTCTACGATGCAGGCCACATCGCTGGCAAAGTTGTCGTGTTGAAATTGAATTAGTGCATCGCTGTTTGCCTCCCACACCTGCATCTGCTTCACCGCCTTGCAACGGGCCGCCTCAATGTGCGGCCAAGCATCAATCGACTTGAAGAGATCAATGGAGCTCTGATTTATGGCCGAAACACGGTTCAGGAAGGGGCCGCTGGCATTAAATCCCTTAAACTCAGGTGCAGCTTCCAGTAGCAACACCTTCTTATCGGCTAGGGTCGCATTCTTGGTCATTGCAGCGGCCAGCGTCGTGCCAACCATTCCGCCGCCGCCAATAATGATATCATAGTGCTCCTCTGCCGGCGAACTTTTTGCCGTTGTCGTCTCTGATGATGCTGTGGCCAGCAGGCGTTTGGCAATGCCACACACTTGTGTGACCGTCGAAGCGCCACTCTTTTTACGCAACAAGACCAACATTTAGGCTTGTTTTTTAATTGTATTTGTTTCACAATAAAAAGTAGTCACAGTTATCGTTATCGTTCGTAATCGGTCTGCTGGAGATGGAGACTATCGTCACATATGCGATTGACAAGCATCGATTCACGCTGTGACGGAGTATCGGTCGGTTGATCCATTTATCGATTCACGCTGTGACTGTAGTAGATCGGTAGTAGAACTAATGAAAATTTGGTATTAGTCGTAATTATTTATTGTGTTTTTGGTTATAGCTAAGAATATACTACTTTGTTTGTTATTTTTACATTTCAATGAAGATGTTTCGTTTGTTGCCTCTAGTAGTGCGATAGATATCGCTTCATATATCTATGACTGTGATCGTTACATATCATGAGCGCATCTCCAACTTCTACTTTGCGATAGCTATTGCTTGATTATCGATAACAATTTTATCAAATTTGAAAATATACAAATTTCTTTTACACTTTTTCTTTGCAGGTGCAAGTCAATTGCATAGGAAATGCTTTGAGCTCCTTGATGAGATTGCCAATGAACATAATGGCGATGTATACGAGACTCTTAAGTTAATCATGGCCCAGACTTTTCATATGCACAGTTTTCCGGAAAGTTCAAAGTCTGGAGGCCCACAGATTGGTGATCACATTTCGGATTGGTTTATCACGCTTTTGGAAAAATATCCAGATGTCGTATCGAATGTATTGGCGACCTACATTGAGTCTGTGATAACGAATCCCATTCGCGAAGTTAGTATAATGAAAAACATTGATAATATTACAACATAACATAAATTATTTTGATATTTCAGTGGAAAGCTGTCGATGAAAAGGTTGCCATTGGTTATGCGGCCAAATATGATGCAGCGCTGTTTGCCAAGTGTAATAAATCCTGCGCGGACATTTTGAAAGAAACCATCAAAGCAGACGACGCTGTGGGCATGCAAATACGAACTCTTGAGCTCATTGAGCGTATTTTGCAGCAGGAAACGCACGTGGAATGGAGCATCTTTCGGCACGATGTGTCCACGAAACCACGAGAAGTGACGCTGATTGGAGAAACGATATTATGTCTGAACGATAGAACATTTACGGTGCGAAAAAAGGCCAGCCAGGTGATAAACCTGTCGCTTAAACAGGGATCGCCCGTCACAATCCGAATACTCCAAGAGTGCTTGAGCTTTGCACAATACGGAAGCGAAGAGGAGAATCCATCAGAGCCAACGGAACGGCAACTTCAACTAAGTCATGAAAAGCCTGGCATACTGCAATACGCCTATAGCTTTGAGGGACACGAGGAACTGGAGCCGCTGGTAAAGCAAATGCCGCAAATAATCTACGAACGTTTCGTGGACTCAAACAATGGCCCCGCTCGTTGCTCTGGGATTACGCTGCTGGAGCGTCTGGTGCTAACCAATCAACGCATCATCTACGATACGAACTACGAGCGCGAGTTTTCGTGCTTTGCCGTGGACTCGCTCTCCTCGGTACGTAAGACAGCTCTGGAAAGTCTCGACACTCTGCTGCAAACATATTGCAATTGCACGATTCTTATAGATCTCTATTGCCGCCTGTGGCCCTGCCTGCTGAATGATGAGGATATAGCACTCCAGAAATTGGCATTACACGTGAGTGGGATTTTATACTCCTGCAGGGGATATTATAATTTTGTCACGAAATCTGATACGCTTTGAATTGTTTTGATGATTAAAAAAATATATATGAGAATGATTGGTCAATAATTAACCTGCTGTTCCTTAAGATAATTCAAACAAACTTATACACAGTGTATTTGATAATGTCTTATCCTGACCAAGTTTAGTTTGTAATATCACATTATAATCAGTTTTAATAATCAATTTTACCAAATAATATCTTTCAGAGTTTCAATCGGAATGTGTTGATGAACATACAACCGCTGGAGTACATCAATGAGCCAAGGAATCGATTGCCCTGGCGAATACTCGCCACATTGTTGACGGTCCAACCACGTAACTATATCCAACAGAGACTCACTCTCCTTCTACAGAACGAGAATATTGTGACGTGAGTAACATGAATTAATTGTTAACTAAAGCATCTAAAAATGTGTTTAATATTTTACAGACCCCAATTGGTGAACACCATAATATCCTACTTGTCCACAGCTATGGCAACGGAGGCCTGGACATTGCTCGTCTTTATATCGAGTCGGATTACGAACAACTTGGATTCGTTGATCACAACATTTAATGGCTTGTCGTCGTACAACATGAAGTCAAATCAGTTGCTGGCACTTGAGCTAATTATTTACTGTCTGCGGAATTTCTCCAAGTCGGCACTCAATCAGCTCTTTACACGCCTGCTGTCTGCCCTGAGATCGGGCAGCATTTGGTTGGCATTAGTTTCTCCGGCCGTGCATCTGTTGAATCACATCGATCGATTGTCGCACAGTCAGGGGCCGCAGGACAGCATCTATGTGGAGAATTGGAATGTGCAGCTGCTCAAGGATGTCACTGAAGCCATATTGAAGTCTATGGACAATTTCCAGGAGGAGCACATACGCATGGCATCTCTCCTGGGCACGTATACGGAACTTGTTGCAAAGTCTCCAGAGCAACGAGCAGATGCGCAAATTGTGAAATTTGTACTCAATTATCTGCAGCTATGCTCGAAATTGAATGACTCCAGTTTCGATACGGACAACGAACGTAATTTAAACTGGATGGTTGTAATCGCTGGTCGATTGTCCTTACGTGATAACAGTCTTGCCAATAAATTGTCCAGAATATATGGTCAAATATTAAGCAAAAACGATCGTCCACAATTAATTAATAGTACGCTAATTGGCATGAACGATTTGGGCAAAAAGTATCCCACAATTTTGGAAAACAACATGAAATGTATTCTGATCAAACTCTACTCCAAGTTTGCCACGACCCGTGTGCGCACCTATCGCTGTGTCAAGGATGTGATACTCGCGGGCAACATTAAGCTAAAGGGTCCCATACTCATCTCCCTGCTGGCCGGCCTGGTGGATGATAGTCCGGAGGTGGCACGCGAGGCAGATGCCTTTTTCATACGCTATAAAAAACTGTACGACAAGATGCTATTCCATCATTGTCTCAAGGAGTGTCCCTTCGATTTCAATGATCAGGCATTCCTGAAGGGCTCGACGCGACTTGACGCCAGCTTCAAATCGCCATTGAAGGGCGCGGGAATGGCTAAAAGCAGACGTCTCATATATAATCATATTATAACCTCGCTGGATGAGAATACATTGCTGTTGTACTTTGGACAACTGAAGCTCTTGGCGGGTAAGCTATAAGGAGTCTGATTTAACTGATCTTCATATTAACATGCCACTTAAATTTTTAGAGAAAACCAAAGATAAGGAATTTATAAAATCAGCTGGCGCCTTGGACGTTGTTGTAGATCTGTTGTTCATTATGCGACGCATCTGTTCTTGCACCAAAGCCAAGGGACAGCAAAGCGGATCACAGGCTGATGGCGGGAATGACGATGGAGCCGCGGAGGAGGAAACTCCACCAGCGCCTACGCAACAGGAGCCATTGCCCACGACATCCGCTGAGGCTGCCTCAGCGAGGGGGCGTGGACGCGGTGCAAATAGACGTGATACGGGCGAGGAGCCAGTAAGATATATAATCTTTAAACCACAGTAGCTTTCTGCTAATCAGTTTCTTTCTCCTTGAACCAGTTGAAGCAGCTGGAGCGCTGTCTGCGGTATGTGCCCGAAACGTATAAGAATCTCAGCAGCGTTATGAATCCGGAACTGCAGCAAGAATTCGATCAATTTTGTCTCGCCATGACTTTACGTTTCTCGAATTACACGGACTTCGCACAGCCAGCGGAGTTCTGGAAGAAGTATAAGCAGGTCAAGACTAACAGCAGCAAACCCAAATCGAAACGTCGTCGCCTCAACGAGGATGGCGACGTGGCGGACGATGATGATCAGTCGGCGTTTGGAGACAGTGATAGTGACAGTGAATTGCCGCTGGATCGGCACACATTAACGAGCTCGGCGCACGGCGGTCCACAGCGACGAGGTGGCCTCGATGTGCTGGCCACAGAGCTGATATTTCAGCAACATGACTGGTAGATACATTTGTATCTATTTATGACTGAACTTTTGTAATACTCGTAAGCTGATTCTGTACATAGTTGAATTTGTATTAAAATGGTTGCTCTATTGTGAACTATAGGCTCTTATGATGGCCTTCAGGCTGCGCGTGAACTCGTGAAAGATGACCTTGCCCACCTGCACCTCAGTCAATTCCAGATCCTCGGCCTCAACGGCCTGGATGACCAGGCACTCGAGCAGCGCCGCATTTATGGGCTGCTTAAAGATATTCAGATCCTTTGGAGGAACTGGGGTCGGGTTTGTTGTCTGAGTCGTTAGTAATTGCGGCTTCTTGACCAGAGCAGCGGCATTCGGTGGTGGCAAAGTGATGACATTGTCCAGATCTGCAACGGGCAGCTGGATCGCGGCATTTGGCGGCTTCTGTGGGGCAACTGAGACCAGCGATGGCGGCACTTGGTTGCCAAACTGTTGGCTAGCATAGGCAGCTGAGCCAGGTGCCGGCTTCAGATGGATATTGATGCCAGCCTTGGCAGCAGCAGCTGCCGCCTTGGCACTCAAAGCTGCAGCGCGTTCCCGCTTGGCAATTTGCGCCGATTTCTTTGGCGGCGTTGCAACCGCGAGTCTCTCCTCTGTGTTGCGGCAACCTGCGGATAGGACTCTGAAATAGCCATGTTGAAGCTTTGGCAACGACTTACCAATGCACTTGCAGTATATGGAACACGTTGCCATCGACTGATAGCAGTCGCAATAGTTCTTAATGCATTGCGATCGCTTGCAACAGCATCCCTTGGGAGTTTGCTGCTTCGCTTGCCTCTTGCTGGGCTCCTTGGCCATATTGTTGTAGGACCTCGTCTGCGACATTGTATGTTATGGATTCGATAAGCCCTCTGACAGCTCCTGACAGCTGTCATGCCACCTGGAATAAGGGCATTCCCCTTCTCAATTCCATTAAAAAAGCAATTTGAATTAAGACAAAATTTAACTTGAAAAAATTCAACCAATTCGAAATTAGTGAGTATCGAAAGCAAACTTCTTAAGGAAATCGAATCCATTTACACAAAATTTGTATATAAAAATGAAAAAAATATAAATTAAATATATTTTTTATGGAAATTTTGGTTTACTCTAATATAGATATTAGAAATTCATCTGGGCTCACTGGCTATGAATATTATTAATTTTTTATATTGTGGGAGAATCAGTGAAATTTAAAAATTATGCAACACGATATAATAACTTATTTTTACAAAAAAATAAAGGTTTTTTTAAATTAACAAATATTTAGATTAAACGCCTTCAATTAATTTAAGATTATGAATTATTATTATATTAAAAATAATTTTAAATTTATTATTTAACATTTTAAAGAATAAGAAAACTCAAAAACGATTGCAACTTCTTTCGAAATAACAGCAACAATAAACATCATATAGATCCATTAAGTTGATAACAAACTGAAAACGGAACACATTTGTTATCAAAGTTCCGTTGGCATTTAAATTTATAACGTCATTCAATAAACATACAATTTAATGGCTTGCCACAATTACCGTTGTTCGTTGAGCGGAAGTGTTGTAAAATGTTCGTTTACACGAAACGCGCAAATGAAACTCGTTGAAATTGTTGTGCTTTTTATCATAATATATGTTTCTTTTTTTTCTCGCACTATTTAATCTATTAAAGCTTAGATAAAGTAGTTACAATTAAATATGTATGTTGCACTTGTAATAAAGATAAAATTTGTTAAGTACCTTTTTGTTTAACAAGTGAGTAATATTCACGTTTTTAACAAATAATTAGTTGATGCTACATTTTCTATAAACTCGAATATGTATGTAATATGTATACATAATATGGCATGGCATGATATAATTGTTGTTATTGTTACTAGGTATTAATAACACTAATCAAAAAGCTAAAAAATGTAAAATATTTATGGAAATTTATCATAGCTTTTTTTGTATACTAGTGTTAACACTACCTAAGAGTATATAGAGTATATATTGCTTGCACTTTACATAGTTTGTTTTCTTTTTTTTTCGATTGGCAGATACATAGATAATTGTATTGGTTGCTATATAGGCAGATACGACTATATATGTTTGGTAGAAGACTTGTTAACAGTAAGAAAGTAATTTCGTGGCATGCAATCGATTGCTTTTAAAGTAAAACATCATCATCATCATTATCATCCTCAATCCAATGGAAGTTACTGCTCATGGGTAAGGCAACAGTTTGATTAATCGATATGATTTCCACAGTGATCAGTATCACGAATTCCACCTGCGTATAAACCTCGATCTCAACAAATTGTATTATTGAGCAGCTCATAACAATTCTGAATACTCCCAGCTCCCGTTCCCGCCGCTGACGCCTCCTGTCGCGTCTTCAAAAAGTTGCCCACCCAATGTGCGGTTAAATCCAGATATTTGGTTTTCGAGCCCGGATTGTAATCAAGAAAACCGGCACGCGGAACGACCTCCTCAATTTGGCTGCCATCGGGCCAATTATTGTAGCTGGCAACGTTTATGAAGCCCACGTGATTGAGAATTGCTGTGCGCCAGGCCACGCCGTAGTACTAAAAATTGTATAAATAGATACATAATACATATTTATTTATTTATTTAATGTCAAGTAAGTACAGTTAACCAGAATTAATGTAAAAATAAAAATTGAGTAAAAAGTTAAAAATTATTAATAACAAATAATTGAAATTAGTAATCAAATATTTATAGAAAATAATAAAAACAGCAAAAGTAAATATGTATGTACTTATTTTGTATTATATTTTAAAAAAATTTAAATTATTGAAAAAATATTTGTTGAACTTTTTGTAATTCAATATTTAGATTTTCAGATAATTTCAATACAAAATGTTTTTGAACTTACGCGTCCATTGCTGCGATGTCGCTGTATATCGCCGTGTCTTGGAAATTTATTGCGCTCGGCAAAGCCCGGTCCTACCGTGGGCACAAACAGCATTTTGTAGGACAAGGCATAGGACTTGAGGTATGACCAGTTCTTCCAGGTGCTGGCAAACACGGCTCCATTGCTTGGCAGCTTGCTGTAGAAGCCATCGAAGCACAAACGACGCAGCACATCCGCATGGCTCTTGAGTCTGGGAAAGGTGGGGAATTTATATTATTTATTTTTTTATTTATTTAATGTCGACTAGGAACAGTCGACAAAATCAAAGAATGTAAATATTAATATTAGGAATTTAAAAATAATAATTATAATTTAAAATTGTAACAAAGTGAGCATAAAAGTAATATGAAAGTGATAATAATAAGTCTGCATAAATTGGGAAAATCCCAGAGAAAACTCAATGAGATTTACACATAAATATAAGTGTTATAATACAATATACTATGGAAAAAGAAGATTCTGAGCTGAATACTCGACAAATCTTGTTGTATTCAGCACAGAGATTAAATATCTCAACAGTCACCTGATGTGTCCAATGAAGAAGGCGTCCAGCACACGACGCAGTCCACCTGCATCCTTGGAGGGCAGCTTCAAGGCCGTTGGTCGGCACAGTTGGCGTCCCAAGCTCTCGCTCAGCTTGTAGGCATTGCTGACATAGAGCACGGGCAGCAAAGCTGCCCGGGATTGACTCCACACCCGGTAGAAGCCGGGCAGCTCGACATAGCTGGCAATATCCTGGAGCTGTTGACGCAGATAGTCCACAGTGCGATTGCCCGCCACGCTGAGCTCGAAGGTGACGCTGAGATTGTGCTGAGGTGCGAGCTCGAGGATTTGGTGCAGTAGCGCGGGATCCGAGGGCTTGCTGAAGCTGAGGATGAGCACACCAATGCCACAGCTGCGTATGTTCTCAAAGTGTTGACCCAACAGCTTGGCACTCGGCTTGTACAATCCCAGAGCCGGATAGAAGGCTGTATTCAGAATCTTGACCGGCTTTGGTGTTGCCGACAGCGGCAGCGACGCCACCTCATTGGGATGCTCCGGCTCTCTCAGTGGCAACGGTGGCTTCTTCGACTTGTACCACGGCACTGGGGCCGTGTAGAAGATGTGCACGGCCGTGGCAATCGCATCCAGTGTGGTCCGCTCCTGCTCCGCCTCATTGTCCCGCTGCTGTTGTTGCTTCACCTGCTGCAGGCGACTCTGCATAATCCTCGACTTGATCTTCTGCTCATCATACTTCTCCGGCACAATGACACCATGGTCGCGCTGCGGCTCCAACAGCGCCACTGCCGCATCCCGCGTCTGCGGCTCCGACTGCGGCTGATAGGCACGTGCTATGAAGCGCTCGTCCAGCAAACGCTCAACGGCACTGCTTGGCCCCGAGGAGCCCAGCAAAATGATGCACGTGATCACAATCAGGGCCACAATTGTCACCAGCAACAGTATCTTAACCTTGCGTCGTGTTTTAACATATTTTTTAAGCAGCATCTTCTTTTTTCGCAATTACTTTTCACATTGTTTGGCTATTTTTTTGTGGTTTATCGTTAGTCTGCTCTGCTTTCTGCTTTTCGTTGATGCCCACCCCCAAAGGGAAACCCCCGTTCCCCGTCCCCCAGCCACCACCACCTCCCCTCGCAAGGCAGGGAACTGCCGGAAACTCCGACGCTTTGCGCATGTCCCAAAACGGACGTGTAAATTGCCAAAAATAAAATAAACCCTTTGAATAAAATAAATATAAATGTTATGTTATCAAAATTCTGTAATTAAAAACTTGTTAATATAATATAAATAATTCTATTTAATGAAATAAAACATCAATTTGGATTTATCTTTGTACGTCAACATATGGTTTTGGATTGTATTTTATTTGTTATAAAGTAGAGTTTATAAAAAAATGTATCTTTTCATTAATTGTTGGATGCATTTTTGTCGTATGCATTTGCATGTAAATTGTAGTTTCTGGTTTCCACACGCTGTGACTAGCGTCCCTCGACTATAAAGTACAGATAGAGATAAGATAGGAGTTACAAAATGTTATATAAATAAGCTGTGATTTCAACTTACTGTAAGTGGACAGATCAATTTCCTCCGGCAGCTCGCTGATGTTGACATCGAAACGATCCTGAACCTCGTTAAGTGTCTTGGCGTCGTTCTCATCGGAAACAAAGGTAATGGCCAGACCCTTGGTACCAAAGCGACCGGCACGTGCCACACGATGCAGATAGGTATCGGAATCCTCGGGCATGTCATAGTTGAACACAATGTTAACGCGCTCAATATCCATGCCGCGACCAAAGAGATTCGTGGCGACCAAAATGCGCTTCTGGAAATCCTTGAATTGCTGATAGCGATTCAAGCGCTCATCCTGATTCATGCCGCGATGAATGCCAATAGCCGGAAAGTTTTGTTCGGTCAGCAGTTGAGCAAGTGCCACACAGCGTTGCACGGACTTGACAAAGATGACAACCTAAAGAGCAGAATTAAGAGGAGTTATTATATGATTACACCATTGTTTTAAAAAAAAAGGGAATATTACTTGATTGAATTCAAGAACATCAAGTAACTCGAACAGCTTCTTGTTCTTTTCGTTCTCCTTCAGATTGACATAATGCTGCTGCAGGCCGTGCAGTGTAAGTTTGGCTTCATCATCCACGTAGACCTCCATGGGCTATTTGAAATATTGGAAATTGGTTGTCGCATTTTAAAGGAAAAACAATAATGATTGACAAATGCAAATTGCAACTTAAGCTAGGTACGCCTACAAATTCTACATACGGCCACGCTAATAACCATCATCATCAACTTGTTTGTATGTACTCGTATTTAATGTCGTTGTTGTTGTTGCTTTGCTGCCACTGCTGTGCCCCATTGGTGGCGTCTATCATCACCTCAATCTGCCCCAAAGGCTGTGCGGCAAGTAGCAATCGCTCCAAGCGGACATCAGACGTTTCGGAGCATCAGATGTGTGACTGTTGTTGCTTTTATCTCGGGTCGATTTCATTTTTTTCTCATTTTGTGATTTTAGGAGTTATTTGACATTTTGCGATTGCATTTTACGCGATTAACCATTTAGAAAATGGTTTTTGGCAGTTATAAACGGGGATTTGATTTGTTTTATACGCATTTAGCGTGTTCCGTTTGCAGTTAACGCGATTAACCATTTGGAAAATGGTTTTTGGCAGTTATCAACGAGGATTTCATAAATGTTATGCGCCTGTGGCGCCAGCTCGTTTACAATTTACGCGTTTAACCATTTGGAAAATGGTATTTGGCATTCAACGACAGGTAGACGTTTAGTTTAACCATTAATTAAAATGATTAATGGCAACGTTGGAATATTCAATTAGTTTTATACGCGTTTTTTAACCATTTGGAGTATGGTTTTCTGATTTACGAACAAGGCAGAAAGTGTGACAATTGATTATTGGCAGCATTTAGATTGATTTGTATGGCGTGCGCGCTTTTGTAATAGATTATTATAGCTAATGGTCGTAATAGTAGTAGTAGTAGTATTGCGACGAAGATATTTACATCTTGCATGAACTTTTTGCAAACGGGACGTATCTCTTTGCTCAAAGTGGCCGAGAACATCATAACTTGTTTGCCGTGTGGTGTGCTACGGAAAATCTCCTGCACATCGCGACGCATATCTGCAAATTAAAATAACGTTTTAGTTAGCTATGACAATTCAAATATTTCAGTTGAAGGAAACCTACCCAATTGCTCCAACATCTTGTCACATTCGTCCAGAACAAAGTGCTTCAAGTGCTTCAGGTTCAACTTCTTGTTGCGAATCAATGCCAAAATACGTCCTGGTGTGCCAACAACAATGTGGGGAGTGCCGTTCTTGAGTGTTTCCTCATCTTTTTGAATTGCCAGGCCGCCAAAGAATACAGCAACCTATACATCAAATAAGTTTATTAGTCTCAAGTCTCTCGAATGGAGCGTTACTGTACATACCTTAACTGTGGGCATATATTTGGAGAAACGTTCGTACTCCTTGCTAATTTGGAATGCCAGCTCTCGGGTGTGACACATGACTAATACGTGACAGGTGTTGTTGTCGGATGGCTCAAGTTGCTGCAGCGTGGCGAGCACAAAGACAGCCGTCTTGCCCATACCGGACTTTGCCTGACAGAGAATATCCATGCCGAGCACAGCTTGCGGTATGCATTCATGCTGAACTGCAAGTGTCGCCATATTTATTAATAAACAACTGTACACCTACGCAACTGTACGTTTTACATACCTTCGGACGGATGCTCAAAGCCGCAGTCAACAATTGCACGCAATATTTCGGGCTTCAACAGGAAGTCACGGAAGCCCGAACTGTGAATGGATACATAAGTACCCTTGACATCTTTCTTTGGTGCCTCTTGGCTTTCAACGGCAGTGGTCTCGTTCTGCTCCTCATCCTCGTAGTCGAGAAGATCGTCATTATCGGCCATTTTTTACCTTATGTTCTGTGTTCACACGCAAGTGAAAATGTAGAAAATGCTGTGAAAAAAATGTCTGTTGTAAATTACATGTGTTTGTATGTATATCGTAAATGCCGCGTTTTTATGTGCCAAACCGGCGAATGCTATCCGCCATCTTGTTTTTCACCACAGTGAATCATGGCAAAACTTTTTTATTTTGAGTTAATGTGAAATAGCAGAGTAATTAATACATATATTTATACAATATATATATTTTTACACAGCTAAGCCACGCACTTACCTTTTTCAAGTATTTTCTTTAGTTAAATGCTTTTAATTTTTTCGAGCGAGACGCGTTGAATGTGACGCGATAATGGCATGTATTCATTAGTAGAGTTGTGTCGTTTCGTTCTGAAAAAGTTCAAGTGATCGGGTCATTAAAATGAACTAATGAACTTATTCAGTCTTTCATGAACTATATAGTTCGTTTGGTCAGTGGGTCCGTTATTATGAAATTTTTTTTGTATCTTATTCAGCCCTGGAGTTGAAATTCCAAGATATAACTGCTGCCTTTGAAACAAACTTTATAATCTTTGTTCACGCATAAAAATGTCCAAAAGACAGCGCAGCAATACTTGGAACCATTTCATTGAAAGTGAGGATGTAAAGACCGGCAAATGCATATATTGCATAGCGAGCTTAAGCATAATGCAGGAGGCTCCCAGTTGGCAATTTGGCGCGCCACTTGAAACTCAAGCACCCTACGGTCAATTTGGCACTGGATCGTCAGGAAACGATGCCATCTACCGCTGATCGACAGGAAACGGTACCATCTGCCGCTGATAAACCACCAGCTGTTGAATCTGAGCAAAGCACACTAGTTTCAGTAGCTGGTCAGCAGACGGTAACAAATTTTATAAGGCGTCCACCAACTGGCAGAAAAATTGATCAACTTGACCGGCAGGTCCTTAAAATGATTGCGAAGGGCAATCATTCATTTCGGATAGTGGCAGAGATGCCCGAATTTAAGACTCTTATTGAAATGGCTTCCCAATGTCCTGGGTATAAGCTCCCACAGCGAAAGGCCCTTTCTAATACCCTTTTAAGGAATATTTATGAGGAGTGCAGGGAGAAAGTTCGGGAGAGTTTAAGTAAGGCACATGCCATTTGCTTAACAACCGACTCATGGACATCGCGCTGCAATCAAAGCTATATAGCAGTGACTGCTCATTACATTGAGCCAGAAGAGACTATTCTGAAGTCGTCTTTGTTGGAATGCCAGGAGAATGCAGAAAGGCATACGATTACAAATCTATGCAGTTTTTTGAAAAAAACCATAGGAGACTGGGAGATGACAAACAAAGTTACTGCCATTGTAACGGACAATGCAGCAAATATTCTTGGAGCAGTAAATCAAGGAAATTGGCGCTCGATTGCTTGCTTTGCGCATACCATAAATGCTTAGTCTGCTCCAATCTTCCCTGTATAGTACAGAATCTATAATTTCCCGAAGCAAGTCCATAGTGGAATATTTTCATCGCAGCGCAAACGGGCTGAAGGTGCTTAAGGAAACCCAGCAGCAACTAAACTTACGTCTATTAAAAGTGAAAATGGACGTCCAAACACGTTGGAACTCAACGTACGATATGTTGCAGAGGCTTATCACAGTTAAGGACGCATTGGCCATAGCGCTGCCTCGACTAAGACTGGATCTAATTTTACTGGAGCAGGAGTGGAAAGTTGTGAAAGAACTGATATCGGTTCTGAAGCCATTTTATGAAATTACTTGTGAAATATCATCAGAAAAGAATATTACATTATCAAAGGTAAGGCCCAATAAATACCTTTTTCAAATGAAGTATTTTTATTTAAAGACTCACATATGTTTATTCTAGGTCACAATTTTTTGCAAAATGCTTGTATTTCTGACAACATTTTCTGCAGTCACTGAGGAGGTGAAGGAAGTCGTTAATTCCATGCAAGACCAGATGGCGTCCAGACTGAGCAGCATAGAAAAAAACGTGTTGTATGCTGAAAGCACAATCCTGGATCCACGTTTCAAGAGTCGAGGCTTTAAGAATCATGGTGCTTTTAGGGATGCAGTGGAAATACTGAAAAGGAAATTGAAATCAATACATATAGTGGAACCAACTGAGTTTCAAACTACCTCGCCAACTGCAGCTCAAGAGAATACCACTGGATCCAGCCTATGGGATAGCTACGACGTGGAGTCTCGCACGATAGTTCACTCATCAAATCAAACGGTTGCTTCCGTACGTGAGGTTGACAAATATCTCAACGAGGAGTATTTAGACAGAAAAGAGGATCCTCTAGTGTGGTGGAACCAACGCAAGTTGATTTACCCAAAATTATATAGCTTTGTTTTAAAGCGCCTTTGTGTTGTGGCGACATCTGTACCATGTGAGATAACCTTCTCAATTGCTGGTCAGATTATTTCGGACAGACGGTGCTTATTGCTTCCAGAAAAAGTTGACCAACTTACATTTTTACATCATAACATGTAGCAGAATATTTTATTTTAAGACAAAGTTCCTTTTCCGAAATCGATCTTCCACTTTATTATTATAATTTTTTTTTGATATTACAATTATCCTTATGTTGCTTAATATTAGACTGAATTTCTGTTATTATTTTTATTATTATTTTTATATTTAACAAAGTGAGTCAAAAAATATTAATGAATAAAAAATATTATTGAAGTACTGAAACTAAAACTCATTTGATATTTATACTTATTAGAGTCTTAGAATAAATTTAAGATTCAGGGAACAGGTGTTTAAGAAATCATCTAATTGAAAGAAATTGATTGGTCTGAACGATGAAAGAGAACCCCAATTCACATCGTTAATCGTTCATAAACAACTGACCAACTGAATAAAAAGCATATCGTTCATAGTTCATGACCAACTGAATAGAAACCATCTCGTTCATAGTTCATCATGACCAACTGACCAAATGACCAACTGAACTAAATGACTGATTTAGTTCACGACTGAAAAATGAACGATTGAACTTGGTCAGCAAATTGAACTAAAAAGCCCAACTCTAGTTGAATGTGACGACGATAATGTCATGTATTCATTAGTATCGAAATCGAGTCTTCTTTTCGATAGACATCATGAAAAAGCATTCGATAATAAAAACAAATATTATTATTAATATATAAGACTACGGAACCAAGTAAAAATATAAAACTGATTTCTATTATTTAAATTTTATAAATGTTTAAGATTTTAACAAATTAAATGATAACAAATATCCAGGGCTGCATTTCAGGGCCCTCAACGATAGCAAACATCAGCACCACGAAAATATCGATAATTTTAGCGTCAGTCTCAACAGAAAATTTACGTCGGCCGCGTTTTTCGTCGGAAATAAAATAAAGGATTTTGCATACAAATTGTGCAGTTTCTCGATTAAATAGCAGTGCTCACGTAAGTTTTTTTATTAATTGAAATATTGATCAGTTAGTTTGTGAGTAATATATGGGATATGCCATAGAAAAGTGCAATTGAATTTCTGTCTCAAAGTCGATGCCTTGCCCCCTACAGCGGTAACAAAATGCCGATGTCAAAAGGCAAATTGTGAATTAAAATCGCCATATTGTGCAATTTGAATTGACTAATTTTAATACAAATAGTTCAACGCATTGTGTATCGTGGGCATGTATTTGAATTTAGTATATTTAATACACATTTCGTTGCCGCACCCGCGTATTTTTACCTCACGCCCATAAACAAAACGCCGCCAAAGTCACTCAAATTTTTTTTTCATTCGTTCGCTTTAGTACAGTCGCTTGAGTGAAAATCTGTGGTACATGTTTGTGCTCTGAGAGCGTATAGGCCGCAGAGAGAGAGATAGACAGAGAGAGAAAACTCGTTTCGCTTTCGTTGTGCTCCTCCGCAATTTGAGTAGTTTTTATTATATTTTCAACATTTCTGTTTCTGTTTGGAATTTTATCAGGCCAAAAGCGAACGAAACGATTGCGCGCAAAAATATCTTGAGCTGAGAGCATATAAAACGTATTAAGGTCAGTTTAAAGTCTGCTTTAATTTTATAATAAAGTGAGAAATAATTTGTGCATAATTTCGTTAACTTGTTGTCTCATTAGACCGTGAAAAGATGTCCACTAAATCTCGACGCGCTGGCACCGCGACGCCGCAGCCCGGCAGCACCTCGACCCCGCTGCCGCCAACTGGCCCACAGCAGCACCAGTCGCAGCAGCAGCAACAACAACAGGCGAACAGCCCGTTAAGCCCCACGCGCCACTCGCGCCTCGTGGAGAAGGTAGAGCTGCAGAATCTGAACGATCGTCTCGCTTGCTATATCGACCGTGTGCGCAACTTGGAAACTGAGAACTCGCGACTCAGCATTGAGGTGCAGACAACACGTGACACTGTCACCAGAGAGACAACCAACATTAAGAATATCTATGAGACGGAGCTGCTCGAGGCACGTCGCCTTCTGGATGAAACATCGCGTGAACGTGCTCGTCTGGAGATTGATACAAAGCGCTTGTGGGAGGAGAACGAGGAGCTGACCACGCGTCTGGACAAAAAGACCAAGGAATGCAGCACAGCTGAGGGTGAGTTTCGACAATTTCCAATATTAGAAATATTGTTAATTCCATTGATACCAATAATCAACCCTCTATTCTCTTTTTTCTACATTCAGCTAATGCCCGCATCTTTGAGTCGCGTGCCAATGAGCTGAGCAACAAATATAATCAGGCCAATGCTGATCGCAAGAAGGCCATTGATGAGCTTAACGAGGCTATCAAGGAATTGGAACGCTTGCGCAAACAGCTCGATGATTCGCGCAAGAATCTCGAACAGGAGACACTGGCACGTGTCGATCTCGAGAATAACATACAGAGTCTGCGCGAGGAGCTCTCGCTGAAGGATCAGGTCCATGTCCAGGAGATCAACGAGTCGCGTCGCATTCGTCAAACCGAATACAGCGAAATCGATGGACGCCTCTCATCCGAGTATGAGGCGAAGCTGCAGCAATCTCTGCACGAGTTGCGCAGCCAATATGAGGAGCAAATGCGCAACAATCGCGATGACATCGAGTCACTGTATGAGGCCAAGATACGTTCTCTGCAGGATGCGGCATCCCGCACCCACAACTCGACGCACAAGTCCATCGAAGAGCTGCGTAATTCACGGATTCGCATCGATGGCCTCAATGCCAAGATCAATGATCTGGAATCGATCAATACTGCTCTGAATGCTCGCATTCGTGAGCTGGAACAGCAACTGGATAACGAACGCGAGCGTCATGGCAATGATATGGCCCTGCTGGAGAAGGAACTGCATCGCTTGCGCGAGGAGATGGCATTGCAACTGCAGGAGTATCAGGATCTGATGGACATTAAGGTCTCGTTGGATCTGGAAATCGCTGCCTACGACAAGTTGCTGGTGGGCGAGGAGGCGCGTCTGAATATAACGCCCGCCAATACCGCCACCGTTCAATCGTTTAGCCAATCGTTGCGCAGCACACGTGCCACTCCCTCGCGCCGCACCCCATCGGGCGCATTGAAGCGGAAGCGTGCCGTTGTCGATGAGTCGGAAGATCGCAGCGTCTCCGATTTCTATGTGTCGGCAAGCGCCAAGGGCAATGTGGAAATTAAAGAGATCGATCCAGAGGGAAAATATGTTAAGCTGCACAACAAGGGCAACGATGAGATTTCAATTGGCGGCTGGCAACTGCAGCGTTCCCTCAATGAGGGTGGACCGGCGACAACCTACAAGTTCCATCGTTCGGTCAAAATCGAACCGAATGCCACAGTGACCGTGTGGTCATCGGACTCTCGGGCCACACACGAGCCGCCATCCAACATTGTGATGAAGCAACAAAAGTGGATGACTGGCGACAATACCAAGACAACTTTGTTGAACAACGATGGCGAGGCTGTTGCCAATTTGGAGCGCATCAAGCGAATTGTCTCCACACATGTGTCCTCCACACGTCTCAGTCGTCGACGCAGTGTGAGTGCCGTTGATGGCAATGAGCAGCTGTATCATCAGCAGGGAGATCCAAATCAGACCAGCGAGAAGTGCTCGGTTATGTAATGGAAAGCAACAACCACAACAGAGCAACACAAACAACCATAAACAACAAACAGAGATAGAGACAGAAAAGAAACAATACAACAGACAGACAGACAGAAAAATTATAGCTATCAGTTAAGTTAATCAGTTTTGTGGCTACCCTAAGTAGTAACTAATTTATTCAATTGTAAGTCTGCAAGAGAAGGCAGTTGAACGATTTATGTCTTAAAATTCTTTCCACATGTTTAAATATTTCCTGTTCTTTAACCTTCCCCTTTCGAGTTTCGTTTTCTGTTCCTTTTGAAAAACAACAAAAATATGACAAATTATTAATTAACGTTACGTGTTCCGCCTTTAAATTCAAATTTAAATTTAACTAACATTTTCTCCACATACATTATTCAGTCTCAAATATTATTAAGTTTGTAAACTTTATTTGGTATATTTATAATACTGTTCTTACACTCGGTTTCCAGAGTTGAATACTAATATTATTATACCACATAGAATTTACAAAAAAGTAAATTTCCAAACTTTTTTTTGTGCGGTTCAAGTGCTTTAAAAATGCTGGAATATCAACATTTTTGATGCATTTGTGCGTTTCACCTATCCACCATATAAATATAAATATATAATAAAAATACATACATTTATAAATAGTTTAATAAGCAGCATTAAAAACATACGACGAGCTCATGTTAAACTAAATAAAAACACAACAAAAACTTAAACTACACACACACATGTAAGCTCTTTTACCATACACGTATGTATATTAAGTTAAGTATATATTTTGTACAAGCAGAGCATATAAAAATACAATTCTAAAACACTAAAAAAAGAAAACAAAATGAGATTTCGGAGCACACGCATAAAAAATGTATGAGGAAAGCCTGCAATATATTTTTAAAACGATCCAAATTCTGAGTACTCTCTCCCTTTAGTGCTGCTGGCTGGTGCTCATTAGAATGATTTTTTTTTGGAAACTATTTTGGGCGCTGAACCGGTTTTTCCTGTAAGAGGAAAAGCAGCTCAATGTTTTATGGCGTGGGTGTGGCCACGTCAACTGAACTACAACTACAAATATTGAAGTTAAATTTACATTTTAAGTATGTAACTGCTAAATAAATAAAAATAAACAAAATGTTTCATAAAACTGGAGTGATTTGAGTTTGAGTTGTTTTTGGTTTCTCTACTCAATCTGTGCGACAGAGAGCGCTGTCCTAGGTTGAGTTATTTTTGAATTCATTTATTCCATCAATGTGTGTATGCATGTGACTTTTGAAATCCACTCAATTATTCCCTTGGTGTAATTCACAGTCTGGCAACGCTACAGCCCCGCACTTCACTCAAACGAATAGCGGAAAGTTCATTCAACTAATGCTCGCTGCATTCTTTTGTTTTTAAAATTAAATCATCTGTGGCTCAGTTGTGGCTGAACTGATAATCAAACTCTATACGTCGCGATAACGTCGAAGTGTGTAAAGTATCTCAAGGTTACATTTGTTCACTGTCTTTAAGTATGCTTTGAATTGCAGCAGCGCCAGTTACTCTCTTTATCGGCAAGAGCGCCGCAGTCCAGTCGAGAGCTAATCGCGTTCGGCAAATAAATATTTGTGCATAGTACAAACGTACGTATGTATGTATATTGTATGTATAAATTGGCAGCCAAATTGAAGCGGCACCCACAGCTCGTCGCCAGTCTCGAACTCAACTCGAACGCTCCAGGTTGACCGCTCTCGATTTTGTTCTCCAGCTGCGATATTCACTGCTTGCCTTTTTGTTGTTATTGTTGTTATTGCCAAACGTTTCGTTAACATTGCAAAGGTGAGTGAAAACTTGACGACCGTCAAGCGTCCTCCTTCAAGTACATGCATAACTGCATACTTTTGAATGCGTGTATGCTTGTGTGGGTGTTTTTGTATTGTTGAGACCGAAAGTGTTTTTTTGTTACAGTGAATACTCGCGATAAGTGACAATTTCATTAGAATCATAATAAAAAAAGTCAAGAATTAAAACTAAAAATTTTGCAAATTTAATATTTTAATAAAATAAGATTTAAAGCTTCATAGTTGAAAAAATAAAGAAGTAATCGTTTTTAAAACACAAATTAGGAGTATTTATTATTATTTAATATGTAAATAAAATAACATATTGAATAACGATACAATATAAAAATTATTTATAAGCAAACCATAAGTTTATATAAGAAATATGTAGTGTAAATTAAATTTATCAGTCGTTAATCGGTCGCATACTTCATTGGTCAGTCATATCGGGCGTGCACTGTCGAAATGCCGAACTTTACTCAATGGGCGGCTTCCCAACGTTGTGTTTACGAGCGAAATACACGCACACAAATGTATGCCAGATCTAATCAGACCTTATCTGTAATCTATATTTATAAACAGAAAATTCCAAATTTACAGTGCTAAAATGAGATTAATAATCTTGGAAACGAGTGAATCCGTTGGCAAATGGGCGGCCAAGTATGTGATGAAGCGCATCAATGACTTCAAACCGGGACCAAATAAGTAAGTTAATATACTTGCACTGATATGAGTGATAAGCGTAATCTCATTGAAATTGTTTTGTATTGCATTTTATAGATATTTCGTGCTGGGTTTGCCAACGGGCAGCACTCCATTGGGCATGTACAGGGAGTTGATTGAATTCCACAAACAGGGCAAGGTCTCCTTTCAGTATGTGAAGACCTTCAACATGGATGAATATGTGGGTGAGTTGTTGCCCTCTCTTCCTCCCTTTATCTCTACCCGACTTGCATTTAATGGTGGCGTGTGTTTTTGTTGCAGGACTGCCACGTGATCATCCCGAGAGTTATCACTACTTCATGTGGCACAACTTCTTCAAGCACATCGACATTGAGCCCGCGAATGTCCACATCCTGGATGGCAATGCACCTGATCTCGTCGAGGAGTGCAATAAATTCGAGCAGCAGATTAAGGAAGCTGGCGGCGTGGAGTTGTTCATTGGCGGCATTGGACCCGATGGACACATAGCATTCAATGAGCCTGGATCATCCTTAGTCTCGAGGACCCGTGTCAAGACCCTGGCACAGGATACGCTCGAGGCGAATGCCCGCTTCTTTGACAATGACATGAACAAAGTGCCCAAGCAGGCGCTTACCGTGGGAGTTGGCACCGTGATGGACTCGAATGAGGTCATGATCCTAATCACGGGCGCCCACAAAGCCTTCGCCCTGTACAAGGCCATCGAGGAGGGCGTCAATCACATGTGGACCGTCAGCGCATTCCAACAGCATGTGAACACCCTAATGATCTGTGATGAGGATGCGACGCTGGAGCTGCGCGTGAAGACGGTTAAATACTTCAAGGTAGCCACGAGGCCTTAATCGAATAAGTTTACGGTTGTAGCTATAGCTTCTAAAGGTGTTTGGAGTAGATCTCTGTAATATTAACCCGTTAGCTGGTAACGCTCTACACTTACAAAGGGTTAACATGGTTAGTTCTAAGGGCTAAAGAGAATCTTGCTAATTCTTGGATGATATGATTCGCAGGGCATTCTAAGAGACACCGACGAAGGCGCCTCACAGGAAGGATACGCAAACCTCAAATGTAATGAATGACCAAAATGGTTGTGCCCCAATTTAATATAGTTTATTTGCAGACTAGTTGATAATTAAACTAAATACTTAGATAAATATAGATATTAAAATGTAGATTATATTTCCAGTTGGTTAAAGCAAATGAAACAAAGAAAAATTAATGAATTTGAGGACATCACATAATTATTATAATATTGACTGTATGCTGACTGTAAGTGTTCTAAAATTAGTACAGAAGCAAGTCACATACGGTCACCCTAAATTTATAATGTTGCAGAGATATAATCAGGGTTTTACTGACTAATTATTCTAAAATTACTAAGAAGTAGAATAATAATCTATTTTGCAATGCGAAGCATCTTTTGATTTTTTTCTGTCATTTTTAGATGGTTCAAGCAAATGAAACTTAAAAATACTCAAGAACAGAATCAAGAGTTTCAAGACAATCAATATTATTATCTCCAATTGCTTTTAAAATTATTAAAGAAAGCAGGAATATATGGTCACCCCCAAATTTGTAAAGTAATGTTGAGCATTAAAGATGATCAAAGATGATCAAAGCAAGTGGAACTTGGAAATATTCAAAATTTGAATCAAGAACTTGAAGACAACTCATCAAGTTAAATTGTTATCAATTTAAAGAAGGCACCCCTAAAGTTAAGCGGCTATTTTTTTAAATATTATAAAATCATTTAGAATATTTTATTGTCCATATTTTTATTATTTTAACTGATATTAGTAACTAACTAATCACTAAGCATATAATGCATAGATTATGTTATAGTGATGAAATGTTATTGAATAGTTATAGTTGTTATCCGCTTAACAAAATGTTAATTTAGTGTAACAGTTGAAAGCGATGATAATGAATGACAGATTTCTTAACCTAAGTAAAAAGTGATTGTATTAAGTGTTAAGCTACTCTAAGTACTGTGTACAATGTTTAAAGACTGTTATTAACATTTGGTTTATCTTTTCAGAGCCTGATGGATGTGCATGCCAAGCTGATTGAGCAGCAAAAGACAACGTAACTAAAGATGTGACTATGCCAGGATGGATTGCTTATGAATTTATACAAACTTATACTTAAGTTAGTCTGTATAGCGAGGAATCACTGTGCGTTGTATATTTTTATATGTATATAAAGAGACCAACTTTAACAATAGCCACGATCGTGACCATTTTGCTCCTCCTGTTTCTCGATAAGACTGAACAGTTGCTTGGCATAGAGCATGGAACGCACCGACTCCTCCAGGATGACCTGTTGATTCTCCACAACGCGACGCATTTGCTCCTGTATATAAAGGGCCTCCATTCGCTTGGCCCGCTCCATTAGTCGCTCGATCACTTCGGCATCCACATTGAAGATGCGCTCGGTGGCATTGATGATTCTTTGACAGATCTTCGGAGTATTGATCATTTCACGCCTTAGACTCTCACGGATGAGCTGCTGTAGCGCCGTTTGCCGACCACTTTCCAAGTAGCTGCGCTTTATGTTTCGACGTTCAATCTTGTGACGGAGCGGCTTGAAATGAGATCCCTTCGTGCCGCCCCAGACTTTGCTACGCTGGGTTTGAGTTCTCTTGCGATTGCGTCGCGACTCCCGGAACAGTTGCCGCTTCACATGCTGCAAGCTGGCGCTCCTCACACTCATTCGTTCCGGCTGAAGGCATGTGTTCACCTGCTTCCAGATCTCCTGGCGGTTGCTCGGCGATGGGCTTTGTTCCCAGTGCAATTTGTGGCCGAATCCATTCATGATGTATAATTGTCGTATGCACTCGTTGAGGAAACTTCGCTTCGTAGGGCTTTGATAGTTCGGCGGATTATTAATAATGTAGTGGTCGCGCTTATAAACGACACAGTAGCCACTGTCTCCGGCCAACATGCCCGGATATTGGTACACGATCAACTGCTGGTCCGAGTAATCGATCGGTGAATTGAAGATAAAGAGCTGACTCTGTGCGTCCAACGGTTGGCGAAACATCAGCAGCTGCGATTTGTCCATGACGTTGAGGCGTTCAAGATGCGAATGTTGTCGCTAACGACACGTCAGCGGACTTATATACCAACGGGCAGGTATACGATTATCCTCGGAGCCATCTAACTTGCGTAAAAGTCGCGAGCGCGAATGTTCGTGTCCTAATTTTCAGGTTAGGTACTAGCAATTGAGGTTAGGTAGAAGTTGAATTTCGCATAACTGCAGACAAATAATAAAATGGTAACATCTGATGTTATAAATCGCATCCTATATTGTTTACCTGCCAATTTGCTTCGAATTACCCAAGCGCTCGTGTTAACTTTTAGGTTAGGTACAATAAATTGAGGTTAGGTAGCGATTTGACGTTTGCAAATTTCCAAAAAATATTAAAATGGGAAAACCCCATTTTGTTTTCTGGTAGTCTGATTTAAATATGACCTGACAACTTGCGTAAAAATTTCCAAACGTTACTGTTCCTCACCAAATAAAAATGCAGATTAGGTAAACCTCTTTAAAACTGAGTATGATAACTTTGTGCAAAATGATGTAACAACGAAATCAATACATAAGTATTTATTAAATACTTTTTATATAAAGTGGATAGTGGAGTGCAGAGATCTTAAAAAGCTAACAGCGCCAAATTGATAAATAATTACCGCTCAGTAGGGATGTGGGATTTTAAGAATATTGTCTGCATCTCTATGGATATTTGCTCAGAAATTTCAACCATGGCTTAGAACTTAAAATTTACCAAAAATTCACATCATTTGAAGATTTTTACCAGACAAATATTCAATTTATTTATTTAAGCAATATACGCTATAAGAAACTTAACAGGATGAGCCGATTCTACATTAAAAGTGAACTTGACTTGTTTTTGCCCGTTTTTTCAAAAGTTAACTTCCAAAATGTGTCATGTGTATTCGAACGATTCCGCTAAGTAAGATAGTAAGATTGTAATATAAACCATTTAAATAAATAGAAAAATATTCAATGTTTAATTTAAATCAAATTTTTCAAGCTACTTTCGATACAAAATTTAAAAAAAAAAAGAGCATCAGAAACAACATAAATATGTTAAGAAACAAAATGTCGCGTGCGACACTGACTAAAATTAAATAAAAAATTAACTTCTTAATACAGTCGAACTTCCATAACTCGAACTTGTTTAACTCGATTTTTCTCTAATTCTAACTAAATTGAGGGGCAATAGCGTTTACTTGGCAAATTACATACAATTCTGCTTCCGTAACTCGAGCTTCCATAAGTCGAATTTGTCCAAAACTCGAACAAAAATGATGGCCCGTTCTTCTGTAAGTCAAATTTTTCGGGAAAATCGCCAATTTTTTTCGTTTATATTTTATGCTTTTGTTTTGTTACCGGCTCGTTTGGATATGTAATAATGATGTACATTAACATATGGTGATGCAATATAATAGAATATTGAACTTAGGCTTGTGAAATTGCTATATGTACAAAGATCAGTGCAAGATTATTTACCATGGCACCCACACGTGTATTAATATGTTTATAGCTTAAAGAAATATTCAAACATATTTGTTAAGGAGTTCGAAAGTGGGCCAAAAAATTGAAGCTGCTGAATATTATGGTGTATAAAAAAAATATATTAAAAAATAAAAAATCGGGAACTTCTTCTTCGAAAACGCCAATTTTAAAACGATCGAGAGGTCTTGAACAAACTGGAATCTGTTTTTGTTGAAAAATGAATGAAAAATTATGAATGAATGCAATTGTAGTTTCTTTTAAAAGACTTGAAAAAAATAATTCCATATGTCGCCTTAAAATCGACTTCTGTTTTTGAAAATGAAATATTGCTTAAGATCAACCTTAGCATTAATTATAGTGCTCATTAAGAGCTATAAGTTTCGCCTCCTAATAATAAGGTTTTCGCATATGTTTTTTTTTTACCTTTGAATCCATACGAATGTCGCATTCGATATTAGAGAAATGTCTATATAAGTTAACATAAATTATCAGAAGACTGCCCTCAATTTCACCTGGAAAACTTACCTCAAATTGTCCACCTGCATGGTAAACTCGCTAAATTTTGCCAAATATTAACACCGGACTTATTGACCCAGTAGGCCGCAAAAAGATGAGCTCGAAACGAAATCGCTTAAAGTTTTCTATTTGAAAAATCTGGATCAACTACAAAGTAGGCATATTGTTGGTACAAAGCTGGAAGCCTTATTGGTAAGCAGGTACTCCAAAACTTTACTTCTATAAAAGTAGCCGTTAATTTTGTTGAGATCCTTTGAGGGTCATATCGTTAATCGGTTCGCTAATCCGTCGATACCAGGTGTTTCGTTCGACTTTAAAGTAGGTAGCCAAAGCAGTTACCTGATTTCAGATCAGTTCGAGTATATAATATGCGGTGCAGATGAGTTGCAGCTGTCAGATCGAACTGAGCTATTAAAGCACTCACAGCTCACAAATAATCGCAATATGGGAGGTGTACTCGATAGTAAAATATCCTGCGAGAAGCCATTGGCAGTTGTGAGTCCGATGCCAACCGTGGACCTAACAGACGACAACGCTGCCATCGATGTGCAGGAGGAGGAGGCGGAGAATCCCAAGGCCAATGTGACATTGCATCTGTTTCATTATCGCCAGCAAATGGGCCTCAAGGCTCATCATAAGGTCAAATGGGCCTCGGCCAAGTTACTTCTCACCGAGGAGTTGCTCAAGCAGAAGCAACAACAATTGCATCCAAATTTAAAGCTAACGCTGGAAGAGTTTGAATCAGACGCCGAGTGGGCCGAAAGGCAATTGGCCATGTTAACGGACGATGAGGATGAGGACAATGATGCGGATGCGGAGAATAGACCACCAAGAGGCAGCACTTCACTGGACTGTGAACTCAACCATCTGATGAACTACAGACTCAAGCTTCGGAACACCATAATCCAGGTGGCCCAGGAGAAGCTGCGGAAACGCGAGAAGACAAAGATTAAGCGCTTGAAACGTCGCACGCTCATCTCCTCCAAGAAGCCCAGCAACAAGGACAAATATCGAGCATGAGTTCGATTCGGAACTCCAGATTAAGATAACCACTTGTATATAGACAATTTTTAGTTTAATTTTCCTATTTGTATTTGTAAATGTAATTGTATTTGTTTTGTTTTCAACGCCATTAAAATGTCCGCTTGACACTGATTTCAAATTTTAAAGTGCTATTTTTTATTTGACCAACTTAATTCGAACAGTTCAACGGCAAAGTTCAATGTGCTCCCGAGTCAGTGTCCCAGGACGACCGCTTAACCCCCATTGCATAATTAATGCCCCCAATTGGTAAATGCAATTGGCGATTTCAGCTTCATCTCGTCTCTTCGGTGAAAAAGGACCAATGTCCTTTGAGCAGAGATTGACAGACATTTCTGGTTTGTTTATTACATATATATCTGTTAAAAGGAATATTTGGAAACATGAGTTTTCTAGCTGGAAATTAGGTGAAGGCAAAATTAAAACAAATTTAAATTTATAAATAAAATAACATTGTGTATTTTGACTACTTTAAAGTATTTCTATCCTCACTTAATATAATAACTGAGTCTGGTCATTAAAGGAAACGCGTTCCACTTTATGAAGTGCATATATTACTCAGGGTTCCAGTTCTCAAATTGCAATACCCTACACTAAAAAAATACCTAATATTGGGTATGATAACTTGCTGCAAATTCATGTAAACATTTTGAAAAATTTTACATCTCTGACCCTATTAAATAAACGTGTAAATATCGTTATTTTTTTTCGACCCATAAACTTTACAAGTCCAAGTTTTTTGTTAATTTTGGCAAGATTATTTTTACAATATTTAAGCGTCCAAGGATCAAATTAAAAATAATGTAATGTGAATACTTTAGTTAGCTCCAAGATATTGAATTTTTGAAAGGACAAAATATTGCATCAAAATTAATACTTAAGGCTAAAAATTAAATGAACAAAATAAATCTTGAAAAAAATATAATTTTAATGTAGAACGAATTTTTAGATCAAATAAAGCAGGCCATCCACAGTCGAATTTGTTTGACGAACTGTTCGTCGAACAAGAATTACATTCGCCCACTAACTATTTCAAACATTGCTAGCAAACATCATTTGTAGAACATTTTCAGAGAATAAACATGTCATCGGATAACGATACAGTCATTGCCTTGATGGCTATTTAGAGAAAAAAAAAGACTTGTGTCGCATATTTTTGTTCTTATATGCCTCACTTTTTGCATGACACAGGGCTGGTTAATTTTGCAGGCAATAAATAAACTTCAGCAAGCATTTCTTCGACATTTTTAGCCCTTGTTTACGCTACGAAAACTTTTGACAAATGATGTTTGCGCCAACACTGCCATCCATTGTCGAATTGTTCAATCGAACACAGGCAAGATAGAATCAGTTCTATTTTTCTCGAACAAAACGTACAACACGAAATTTAGACACGAACACTACCACCAACGACAAATATTTCGTCGAATCGAACACGTTTGTCAAACAAATTCGACTGTGGATGGCCTGCTTTACATTCCGCTAGGAAATCGGTTTAGTTTGATATAGTTATGAAAGTTTAAAGTTGGTTACAATTTAAAATTCTTGTTCATTTTGGCATGATTTATTTATATATTGATACAATATAAAAACATATGTATATATATAGTTTATTTTAGTACTCTTTTTTTACTATTTTCACAAAGAATATGCTTATCTTCTAGGGAATCTTAGTTTCGTATCTCAAGCATTCGAACATAATAATTTATAGTCGCAAGTTTCCGTAATGCAAGCCACCAAATTAGTCACACTAAGCACCACATACATAAATTGACTTTAAGGAAAATTGAAATTGAAAATGAAAAAAAAAACACCACAAAAATTATTAAATCGAATTGAGTTAAGGGTAGCTTTTAGCTTGTTGTGGATTCTATTTGGCGGCTTCTTCTTTCAGACCAAAAAATTCGAATAAAAATAAGTAGATTTCATAAAAATATTTAATTAAAGCATATATACTCGGAGCTTCCGATTACTCGACAATTAAGAGGTGGCACGACAAGAACACATAACACACATATGTACATATAAATATTCCAAGTAAGTAGCAATTCTTTGACGGGGTGCTGCCTCCCTCCCTTCCTCCTTCCCTCCCCACCAACCACTTGTCAGAATGGAATGTGCCACATCTTTTCCAGTTGTTCTCATGTGCAATAGCCAAAGCGTTGAAGAGTGTGATAGCTTAGTGTTAATGTATGTAACAGCCAGAATATAATAAGTAAAATTACTGTTTTCAACATAATTTTTTTGTTTTTAATTTTATAATGTCTATAGACATTAGAGTGGTTCAATTTGTAAGGAGCAAAAATACATTTTTTTTTTCGATTTCAAACGGTTGTGAAAATCACAATCTACGACGAATTCTAAGAAGATTTGCCCAAGAAGCCATGGGTGAAATATGGGAAATCGTATGAAAAGCCAAAACTTATCATAATTTCTCGTTAAAAATCGGAAGTTCGATTTTGAATTAGAATTCTTAGAATTCGTCGTAGATTACGAAATAAATTAACCCACTCTAATCTCCATATAAATAGTATAAATTATAAGATAAAACCAAGAATACACTTAAGTAAAAGTTTCAAACAAAATTTACCGAAAAATAAATCGAATTTAGACTTTGAAATTGAAATTTGTAAATTTTTTCTTTGCTGTTTAATTGATTTGACTTTCTTTAGTGACTTAACCGAATGGCAGAAAAAACATGTGGAGGGCAAGTATCTCACTGTCGAGCACACTCGACTGTAGCCAACTTACTTTGGTTAGTACTTTTGTTGTCGTTGTTGTTGTTGTTGTCGTTCATGGCCACGTAGCAGGCATTGTTTTTGGCCGGCACTCATAACGCTGGCGAGGAGTAAATTGTGGATTGTGGATTGCTCTGTTGTACATGTCACCATTTCATTTGCGGCCAGGAATTCTAAATTGTCAAGAGGAGGACAGGGCAGGGCAGGGCAGAGGAGGAAAACGACCCGCTTGAGAGGTTGTTATGCAAGTTGAAAGGGAATTTGTGTCAGGCTCTGCACTGGCGTCGTGTCTGCGTATGCGAGAGTGCGTGAGCGGATCATGATGGGCAGCAGCTGTGCCACAGAGAGAGAGGGAGAGGGAAAGGGAGGTGGAGAGAGTGGCGAGGAGTTGGACCTGGGCAGCAACATAATTCTAATTATTTTATTAAAAAGCATTTCATCTGAAAGTATTTAATGCACGCGATAATTGCAGCGTCATTTTCTAATTGCATGCAGACACGTTTCTGGGACAAGTTCAAAGGATGCATTCGACGTGGCTCTCGCTGTCGAGTATCCTGACAACATTTTAGCCAAAAAAAACCCTATTTTTTAATGGATATTTGGCTTGTTTTGAAATGGGCCAAAGCGACATTTTGAAGTGATTAAATTGGGGAAAATAAATGCGTGTTAATTATTTGAATTCGAGTTATTTTTCTTTGAATTTGAATAAGGTCTTTGGGCTTACTTGGGTATTAAATCGTTTTAAATCTGATAAAATGCTTATGTATACATATTGAGTTTTGTAATTATAAGTCTAAATCCTTTAAGCTCTGACTAATAATTGGCTAAAGATAAAAATCAAAAGACGGAATAATAATAAATGTATTTTCGTTTTTGGCAATCTCTTAATTAAACTTGAATGAATTAAGAAGGCAACTAGGAAACATTCTTTGCCTCCTTTATCACAGTATGCCTTGGAAAATGTGTTTAGTTTATCATCTTGCAGTTTTTAATGGATCCGAGTAGCCTGTGCTCATTCATAGAACAATTGTCAAGCAGAGCTACACGAGTAAATGCGAAATATTCTCATTTAGTTTTTGAGTCTCACAAAATTAACACGTTTTCTGTTCCGTTTTCCGAATTTATATATATATTCATATATATTTTAAGAAAATCAAAATTAGAGAAAAAAAGACGAAAAAAAAAAGAACAAAGAAAATAATATACGAATACAGTCATTTTCTAATTTTTGCCATCTATTAAAGATAAATATATACATCAGATATATTCAATTTGTGCATGTGTGTGTGTTTGAGCAATTGTTCTTAGTGAATTGAAAAAGGAAGGAGCTGCAAAGAACACAAACAAGCCGCAAGATGAGCGAGGAGAAGAATATTGTGTGCCACAAGTGCAACGAGGCGATAACGAAGCGTGTGATCACCGCATTGGGCAAGACATGGCATCCGGAGCACTTCCTGTGCCGCCACTGCGATGAGCAAATCGAGGATGCCACCTTCAATATACAGGACGGCGAGCCGGTCTGCAGCAAGTGCTTTGTGGAGCGATACACAAGCACCTGTGCCGGATGCAAGAAACCCATTCTGGAGCGCACCATTTGCGCCATGGGAACGAACTGGCATGAATGCTGTTTCGTTTGCGATGGCGCCTGCAAGAAGCCCCTCTCGAATCGTCCCTTCTATGAGCGCGACGGCAAGGCCTACTGCAAGCAGGACTATGAAGATCTATTTGCAGTGCGTTGTGCCAAATGCGAGAAGCCAATCACGGACAGCGCCATTGTGGCCATGAATGCCAAATGGCATCGCGACTGCTTCCGTTGTCAACGCTGTGAGAATCCCATCACCACGCAGACCTTCACCATCGAGGGTGACAAGCCCGTTTGTCCTGCCTGCACTTGCTAAGTGCCATAACTCGATCCATAACTAGATCCACATACAGTTCCTGTTCCAGTTGCAGCAGCAGCAGTTCCATAATTGGAGGCACCATACAAAAAAGACACCTACATATATATATGTACTATATATTACTATATTATAATCTGAGATTAGGTTTTGACTGTTCATGCATTTATAGTTTTTATATGCCATCACAATACTTGTATGACTGCCAGGAGATTGAAATTATAAATGTAACTACATGCACAATCCGAGGCTCAATAACGTAATGTAATAACAATGTAATAACTATTAATAACTATGTACATAATTACACATACACGCATAGTTCCCGCTCACCCCACTACTCCCTTGCCCATCCAACACTGTCTATCCACCAATTCATCCATCCAAACACATAATATACAAAGAATGCCGATGTAAATTTTCGTTTTTTTGACTTTATTTCTTTGAATTTTAAACTATCTGTTAAGATCTTGTGATTTAATTAAGGCCCGTTTTTTCAATGTCTAAAAGAGGTGTTTAATAACTATTTGAAATATATTTTGACGTAAAATGTATAGAAATTACTGTCAAATTTGAAATTATATCTTAGATACAATTTATATGCACATTGAAAAAACGGCCCTAAGAGTTTTTTTTTTTTTGAAGTCTTCCATTGTTTTCAGATTCCTGAAAATTATTGAATTCAGTTAACTATACAGAATAAATTTTCAATTCATAGAATTTTTGCACATTACTAATATATTTCTTGGGGTAAAGCTCTCTTTAAAATATCAGAAACTATAATTTTGTGAGATCTGCTGGTGACTGTTTCAAGGAAATACTCGTAGAACACAACATTTTGAACCAACTGAAAATATGATATAAGAAATTTTGTTATAAGGGAAATTATAGATGTCTGTGATCAAACGACACATTAAATTCATCCCTTGCCCCTTAGATGCGTTCTTAAAGTTTCAAATTGTCTTTGGATCTTTACTAGATTAAAATAACTTTGTCAGAAATGAAGATACTTTTGTACTGACTATATTTTCGAATGTAGCTTTAATTAAAGTAATGAAAGCTTAATGAAAAAATCAAATTTTGGCTTATTTACAGATCTTATCCCAAATTAAGCCAAGTTCAAATGTTCTGAGGTTGTTTGTCAAACAAACAGTAAACAATGGACAAAGCGATAAGCAACCCTTGCCCAATATACGTAGATGAGAAGTGCTCATATCATTTCAGATTCTCTATTTACCGTTTGAGATGTGCACATATTGAGTACACACACATCATGACAATGCTGAGTACTTGGCAAAGCGGGATGAGATCATGTTTCGGGCGTGCGTTGTCTCAATGGAGAGGAAGCAAGAGAATAAATGGTACGAGAGTGAATTGCAGAGACAAACAATCAATTTGATTATCTCATATTCATAGACATATTCAATGTCATATTCATACGCATATTCATATTCATATTGGCTATCAGTGCGCGTTGGGATAAGGATTAGCACGCTGATAAGCAAACAGAGTCTTCAGTGGGACGGACAGCAACAGTGCGTCCGAATTCGGAAAATGCACTGGGGTTGTTTTTCCAAGCGATGAAAATTCGCTTCGCCCCCCCCCCCACACACCACACACACACACACACGCGAACACGAAGTCAGCGATGACGATAACAAGCGAAAACCGAGAAGAGCCGACAAAGTTTCGTTTTATTTGGTGGCTTTTGTGGCTTTTCAGTTGGTCCGTTGCCGGTTTCAGTTTCATTGGTAAAACGCAGCGCTTGGCAAGCGGTTCCACAACAGCTCCAACGCAATTGCCAATTAACTAACGTGGTTAACATCGTAACGTACCGTGGCAATTTTCCGACAAGCCGTTGATTTTCCAACTTCCAACTTGCGTCGAAGAATCTCGCTAATTAATTGCAATGCAAAATCAACTCTGCAAAACAATAAACAAATGTTGCAAGCCAACTAAATACAATAATTACCAAAGAGTTTGCAGCTGCAGGCCATAAATTCAAACAAAAATCTTGTCGAAAAGTTATACCAGTATTTATTCTCGCGATCTGTTGTCTCGATATCAAACTTATTTATTGCATTTCTGTGGATATAAGATAAGAAAAGTGCACAAAAGATATAAACAATACAGTAGCTGATTAGCTGAAATATAAAAAATTAGTTAAACTTTATGTAAAAATAAAAAAACCCTGTAAGTTAAATAAAAAAATTGAAAACAATATTAAATAACTAAAAATAATTCGACAATTCATTTTCGGCGTTAAATTTGAAACATATAAAAATTTCATTAAAATATTTAAAAATTAATTTTTGTGCATTGAGATTAAATACAGTTGAACTTCCATAACTCGAACTTCTATAACTCGAATTTCTCTCTAACTCGAGCTAAATGAGTGGCAGTAAAATTAATAAACTTAAGAAAAAGAACTCTATAAGTCGAACATCTCCATAAATCGAACCTTTTATTTGGATAATGGTGATTCGAGTTAGGGAAGCTCGACTGTATTACATTTATTTTACAAATGTCAAATTTTATATTTTGCTTTTTTTTTTGGTAAAATATTATTTATTTTTATTTATAACTAAGAGACTTGTTCAAAACGTGCCTAGGACTAAATTTCCCCATTTGAGTTAGAAATATTATTATATTATGTTTCCAAACGCTCATAAATAATTCTAAGATATCTAAGAGTTTTAAAATTCAGTTCGAGCTTCTTTAGATTTACATCTGTGCCAAATTTCCAAATCCATATGCCTATAGCTCTAAAACTGATTGAACTGATTATCGGCTCAGCGTATTAGGCTTATCAGGAAAATGTATGTGATTCCCTGTGAGGTCATGAGACCACTAAAACTACTAAAATGTGCTGAAATTAAATGAATAATTCAAGTATTTAATCTTTTGTATTTCCTAACACCTTAATTCAAATTTAAGGCTTGATTAAATATTAAATATTTGTACAAAAACAAATCAATGTAAGTTACATCTATACATAGTATAAGCTCATTAGCTGCTGTTCACATATGTGAAGTGCAAATAGTTCAACACAATAATTAAAAGCTGAGTGACACTTGATTAATGACTTTACCTATGAACAATCATCTTAACCAATTTGCATATTGCAATCTACATGCAAATTGTTATAACAAATTGATTTCAAGTGCTCCGCAGTTGACAAAGAACATCAATATTATTGCAAATATGGATAAATCATTTTTGTTTCTTGCAAATGATTCTATATTGTTTGGTTTCAAATATTACGCATACGCCACCGCTTACATTTATTGGAAATATTTAAAATGCTTGAACCCTTTTTCCTGGAAATTAAGCATAACAGCAACAACTAAAACAAGTTAAGTGAGTTAGAAGCGGGTGGTAGACTAGCAGATACCCTGTACAAATATCTGGATATTAATATAAAGATATATTTGAAATTGAAGAAGACAAATATGAATACCACAATTTGAATTTCAGATATTTATCAATTCAAAATATATAAAAAATAGCTGAAGTGTAGACTCTGAAATTAATTATAATTATAATTTGCCTACTTGATACAGGGCATTAATAACACAGCTCGATTTTTTGAGGTAGCAAATTTTCAAAAGCGTAACAATTATTTTTTTTTTGGCAGTGATAGAAGCAACAAGAACAACGACGACGACAACAGTTCTAAGAAGCCTCAAGTTCATACAACTTTGAGCAGTCGTACTTTGACTTTTGCCAGCGACGGTTGTCGGTTGTTGGTTGTCGCTTGTCGGTTTGCGGGTTGATTTCTTGCCGCTTGTCGGATGAACATTTTCTGTTTATGACGTTGCCTTTTTCGGGCGCAACAGGACGCACCTTAAAAACCAAACCAACGATTTCGTCGCGTTGCTATTTCTAACCTTTAATTGGGAAAATAAAAAAAATACGAAAGCCAAAAAAAAAAGAAGAAATATCTACAGGCAGCTGGTAGCCAAAGCCAGTTGGAGTCGGAGTTGAAGTCCACTTTGGAATTGGCAAGTGGCAAAGTGGCAAATGGCTTTTGGTGCTTAGAAGCCGGCTTTGTGTCAGTGTTGTGCACAGTGTGTCAAATGTGTTGAACTTTAAAGTGGCCTCAGGTACCGAATGAAGTGCTTGACACAGCCACAGTCAGTCTGACAGTCAGTTAGACAGACTGACAGTTGGTATACAATTTGTTTATCATGTTGTTTGACTTTGTGCCTCTTTTGAATAATGCTTTGCTATCTACACATGCCTCTAGTTTCAGTTTTTTTTTGTTTTTCTCTTTATCACACCTGCTTTGAATAGCTCCACAAACAACAACTTCCATCTCTGTGAACCACTTCCACTTCTCCATTAAATAATCTACAAACTGAAAACTCCTAAAAAGCACTTCACAGTAAACTCGTGATGATCCGCTTTGAGACTTTGTTCGGAATTCGTTTGGCTTTTTTTTTTTGTTCTTTTGAAACTTTTGTTCGCATTTGGACAATTATTGTTTAATAAAGTTTCCAATTGAGAAATCAATTAATATAAGCCAAATTTGAAGCTGTTGAATGAGTTGGCAAAATTGTTGAATTCTATTACTTCAGGGGCTTGCCAGCTAAAGTCGAACAAAATCCGAATAAATACTTGTATTGCCAAAAATAGCAAAAGAAACAATCAGGGAACCATTTAAAAATACACAAAAAAAAAATATTAATAATAAAAATGATAGATAAATTCGAAGCTCATTTTTAATTGCAATAATCAGAAATTGTACGAAAAGTCCCTTGAGCTCGATGGAACTTTGTGTGGCCTTAGTTCTATGATAAATTGAATTCAATAGCTCGCAGAAGGGCGAAGCGTTCTCAGCATGTATCGACTAGCTGATACCCTGTAGACAGCTGTAAGAAGCACTTTAACTGTCACTGTATAATATAATTTACTCAGTCGTGAATTATAAATTTAGTAAAATTTCTTACATACAAATACTTTAACCATTCCTCAAATTCAACAGTTACAGGGTATTTGAATATTATGACCGATAGCAGTCGAAAATTATTGTGAACTTGCGTTGTAACTCTGTCATTTATTATTAAAATATATTATATACACTTATTTTATCGTCTCACTTTTATTGCTGTCTGTTTTTTGCACATTAATTGATAAATGTTTTCTTTATCAAATTGTGATCAAATGTAATTAGGAGACTGAAACAGAAAAAAACGAAAACAGTGTGAAAAGTGCGTAAAAAGTGCGAGAGAAGAAGATAATTGTCAACAGAATTAACAGTTACAATTATAAACAGAACAAACAATTTTGCTGAGTGGCGGCGAGGCAAACATTAGATACAGTTCCAGTGGAAACCCAGACGAAGAAGAAGAATCCAAAAAGAGCTACAACTACAGCAACAACAACAATAACAGCAGCAGCAGCAGCTGCAACAACAACAGCACTTGCTGATAAGAACAAAGAAGCAACTAAAGAGAAACTTCGTTTGCGTTTTCGCAGCGCTGCGTGGAGAAGGGCAGCAGCTGAGGGCAGCGCAGCAGCTGAGAGCAGCGCAGCAAACGCAGCAGTTAAAATGGCGTACAAGTGCAGCAAAAGTACCGTTATTGTGGCTGCCATTGTTGTCGCAGTCGCACTGAGGCTGCACATCTGTTTGGGTAAGTAAACGAAAAGAGACAGAAATTATATTTTATGCTTGTTTGTATTTTCAAATGTTTGATCATCGCATGCAAATGTAAACAATTATGTAGATAATTAAATATGGTTAGATAAGGGTACACTTGCCACCATTGCGTACATGTTGGGAATTTTGAGCAGCAGACTGGCACATGCCAGATAATTATCTATTAATCTTAAGTTGTGCGAGGCAATTGCTTCGAGCACTTTAAGCTCACAATCTGACGCTTTGTACGCTAAAAGCACAGCGTAGACAAGATAAGCAATACATTTGAAAGTTCAGCTGCACTTATACATAAATACAGTTTGTCAAGAATAGTTTACAAACTCAAAAAAAAAAATAATATTTTGACGTTAAATAAGAAAATAATAGCTTATAATATATATTTGGAGAAGTCATTCAATTCCGTTCGAATAATGCACAAATTTCCTTAACATATTGAATATTTTGAATTTTTGCAAAGGTTTACTTTTTTAACTTTTACCCTCGATTTTTTATAAAAAATATTTTGGCGCTGAAACATTTTTCAAACAATTCTGCAAAACAAAACTTTCAAAAATCTCTTCGCTAATATTTTTATGATTTTTTGAACGTTGCTAAGAATTACTATTTTAACCCATTTTTCCTACTTTTCATACAAAAATGTGGCTTTTTAGCATTTTTCAAAAATCATAAAAAAAAATACTGGAAAAGAGATTTTTAAATTTTTTTTTTGCATATAATATTTGATTCTATAACGTTATTCAACGTTTCTTAAGCTGACACAAGTGACAGTGAAGAGAGAGAGAGAGAAGAGGTATCCCAGAAAGAGCAAACAATGATTTAACAAAAGTAAAAGGGGCAGCGACACAAATAAGCAGAGTGAAGAGTTCAATCAAAATGCAATTATCAACCTAGCTGATAGTTTTATTAATGCCACTTGAGGATCGACATGCTACGCATATAAATTAACGGGTCGGTGGGTTTCTAAAGGCACACTGGCCCTGGCACTGGTGATTGCTGGGGCGATGTTTCCCCACTCCGAAAGGGGTCTTCGACAAACAGACGATCATAAAAGTCAATTACTCTAATTTGCATCGAGTGCCAGCAAGCGTATCTCACAGATACGCACCGTGGGAATGCAGTTGAGGATACAGAAACCGAAACAGATCCAGACAGAGATAGAGATAGTGATACTGGAATACCTGAAACCCTTTTATTACACAGACACAGTTCCATCCGACCATCGACCATCGGTGGTTCTTCTTTAATGTGGTTTATTGTTATTTATGCCACTCGCCTAATGATATGCTCAGCCTTCAGATACGAGTCCCGGACTCTTTATGGGCCTGCCGCACAGGTGTGAGCTGCACAATTTTTTACTTAACGGACAGTTTTGACATATTCGTAAACGATATGACAGCGTTTTGTGCATTTGTGGGCATGGCCCAGGTCCAGCTGACGCGACTAGTGTGTGTGTGTGTGTGTGTACTATGAACACACCCAAAATTATTTCACCACACGGACATATCAAATTTTTAGCCACTTCGGGGGTTGACCTCAGTCACCCCTCACTCCCCTGCACTACCTTTTTCTCTGTCTTCCCCTCTCTGCTGACCTTTTCTGACTTTATCTCTTTCATATATTGACTCGTCGTTAATATGTATTTACATATATCCAAGTTGAACGCTCTCTCTCTCTCTCTCTGTTTGTCAATTTAAAGGTGCTGCTCATTTTAAATTCGAAAGAAGAGATCAATTTATATGAAATCAATGAAGTCAATAGGTGTCCGTTTATTGTGCTTATAATTTTTGTATTCTGTGAGCATTTACTCGTAAGTGGCCGTGGTTATTTGGCTCTTGGCCCGACATCTGTCCCACTTCAGCATTCAGCTCGAGTCCCTCTCTCTCTCTCTCTCTCTCATTCTTCCGCCAAGACAACGAATCTAGAACTTTGTTTTAATTGTTGTCTGTTGTTGCCCAAGCAAGCGGTTAATACAAAAACATGAATTAGTAAAGATAAAACTAATTCCGAATTTATGAATATACAATAAAATATAAAGAAAACATTTCAAATCTTTTTATGGTTTTTTAATAAATTTTAAATTTTGAAAAGATAGAAAATAATACATTACAAAGTAAACTAAATGATGTTTCAAGATTCAAGTGTTTTCTATTTAAATATTCAAATTTAGCATTGAAATATTATATCTTAATACTTAAATTATTGGCGGAAATCTTGTCACATTTGCAATATCGCGTTACAAATTACTAATAAAATTTGTAAAATAAATAAAATAAAAGCAATATATTAAAATAATTCCAATAATTAGAAAACTACATTATATTATTATGGCTTAAGAGTATTTTCTTCCAAATTACTTGCCACATTTCGCTCACTTTCTCATATTTCAAAATTATGTCAAAAATGACTTCCATTTTAAATTTTTTTTTGTACATTTCTATAAACAATTTGAATCAGTTCTCAACGCTTGTCTTTCATAATAAAAATAGTGTTGATAAAATGCATTAAACAAACATTTTTGAAGATGTTAATTTTTGACATTTGACGACTAGTGTAGCGTTCTCGATTCTGTAAAAACCCATATTGACTTTAAATTGACTTATGAAAAATCTTGCTCTGATATCGCTGGCAATGTGCTTCCCACAGATCCATTATAAGTAAGAGGATCAATGCCAAGGCGCGTGACCATTTCTTGCATTGTTGGCCGCTTTTTCGGATCTGGATCCCAACACTCTTGTATCCATTCTCTTACGAGTTTGGTCTGATCATTAATCTCGACATCCACTATTGGCGGACGATCATTTTTACATGCTAGATTCATAATCACTAAGTTCTCCTGAATTTCTACATGATAGAAAGGCTTCTTTTGGGACATTATCTCCCAGCATAAAATGCCAAAGCTGTAGACATCACATTTTTCGGTGTAGACACTGCCAAGGCCCACCTATGAATGATTCAATAAAATAACTATATATAAATGTATTATGAATATATTTTGACCACTCACTTCTGGTGCCATATAGGCGGCGGTTCCAGCCACCGTCATACTTGAGGCCAGGGGTCTCACAGTACCAAAATCACAAATCTTCAACGTACAAAATTTATTAAAAAGCAGCAAGTTGTGTGGCTTAAGATCGCGATGAATAATTTTTGGATTGAGATCATGCAAGTAGGCAACACCCTAGAAAATCATAAACACAATTAATATATATGTCCTGCAGGGTATTTAAGAACTCAATTGTACCTTGGCACATTGCAGCATCCAGTTGAGCTTACCCAAAACTGAAACTTTACGCTCTGGATTTTCTGTTCTCTCGCCATGTAAGAAATTATAAAGCGATCCACATTCGGCATATTCCATTACAACTATCGTTTGATCTTCATAGTCCTTTGTGGTTCCATATAATTTCACGATGTTCTCATGGTTAACGAGCGACCAATACTCGACCTCTTTCTCGACTTTTATTTCCGAATCAGCCTTTCGAATTCTCTTAACTGCAATATTCCTTGTTCTGTCTTTAGTAGTCCAGACAGCTTTGAAGACATCACCAAAGGCTCCACTACCGATTGCCTTATTTATGATGTTAATAATAAAACTTTTCACATAATACACCATTTATTCTTACCGGCTTTTTTAATTTTAGATCACTCCAGAAAACAACTGTGCCCTCAATTTCTAAGATCTTCCGATATAGACTGTCCAGAAGAATAACCAATAAACTCATTTTTGGGCGATTAATTGGATAATTATCACAGCATAGACTAATTATACCATTTATGATTTCGGAAATCTCGGCATCTAAAACTCTAGGATTATTAAGTTTCGCAATAAATGTCTAAAAGTAATCTGAGATCATTTAAATACATTCGCTTTCGAGATTTTCCAGCTTACCTCCCAAATTACAATGCAAAATGAAAATCACCATGAAAATCCTGCTATCTTTATGTTTCCTGATTTCCTTAAAGCTTTTCGTGTTGGCTGACATCTAAAATAAAATTATGGAAATATATATCATACCTAAAAAAAAAGAACAAAGCACAAACACTAATATGTTACCTCTTTCCTTGACCTTAAGTCCCTCAATTGTATTTGGTTAGTCATTTTCCAAGCACGAATCAGAAAGAAAAGCGGTTCGCTGCTTCAATATATATTATATGTATCACTGTAATCGCGATTTGCCTAAACTGATAAAGTCCCAAAGTTGGGGAGCCAAACATACAATAAGTTTGGTCGCGACAACTTATCACCGCTAACTGAGGGTAAAGATAAGAAATTGAAGAATGGAACTACCAGATCGATAACAAAATCGAAACACAACCGTTCGGCATATCGATCAATTAAGGGCGGGAAAAAATATTTTTTCATTACTGCTATTTATAAAGGGTGCCATATGTGGCCGCTATGAAACTCTTAAAAGTGTTTTGACACCTAATGGGTGTGTCAACATTTCACAAATTAAGTCCCTATTTTTGATTTCACTCTAATTCACAGCTGATGATTTTTATCGTGAGCACGGTGAGGTTTCGAAACTCTTAATTTCTTGTTCTTGAGTATTTCAAGATAAGTTTTTTTCAGTTTCAATTTGAGCTTTTGCGATATTTATTAAAATCATCAAATTTAATATTGAAATGTTATATATTATATGGAAAATGTTCAACATTAAAATTATTTTGTATCCAAATAATTTGGAATTGTATATTTAAAAAGAAGAAATTTAATATTTAAGCAGCGCAAACCTTAATTAATTAATTAATAATATAAAATTATAACACTCTTTACGTTCAATTTCGATAAAGGGTAATGCAAAATAATAATTAAATCTTATATTTTATAATGGAATGAATATTGAAATGAATTGAATAATTATTCTTTTTATAATATCTATTTTATGAAATACATTTCTGGTAGCACTGGCGATTTTCTTTTTAAATATTCAGTTACATGAAAATGAGCTCGGACACGAATGAATATTTCTTGCGTTGTCGGCCGTATTTCCGGATCTTTATCCCAACACTGTTGAATCCATTCTCTTTGTTTGGGTGCGATTTGAATGTTGTTTTACCTTTTATAATATCTTATTTATGAAAAATCTTGCTCTGATATCGCTGGCAATTTTTTTATTACAGATCCATTATAAGTAAGAGGATCGATGCCGAGACGCGTGACCATGTCTTGCATTGTCGGCCGCTTTTTCGGATCCATGTCCCAACACTGTTGTATCCATTCTCTTACGAATTTGGTCTGATCATTAATCTCGACATCCACTATTCGCGGACGACCATTTTGTAATGCCTTATTCATAATGATTACGCTTTCCCGATTTTTCAAGTGATAGAAAGGCTTCTTTTGGGACATTATCTCCCAGCATACAATGCCAAAGCTGTAGACATCACATTTTTCCGTGTATTCACTGCCAAGATCTACCTGTGTATGATCATAAACCTGAAAAAATTTAAATCATGTAATTATATAAATATTTAATGAGTATTTAATGGGTGGACTACATACTTCTGGTGCCATGTAGGCGACGGTTCCAACCACCGTCATCATTGTGGCCATGGGTCTCACGGTACCAAAGTCACATATTTTTAATGTCCGATAATTGTTAAAGAGTAGCAAGTTGTGTGGCTTTAGATCACGATGAATAATTTTTGGATTGAGATCATGCAAGTAGGCAACACCCTAGAAAATCATAAGCACAATTAATAAGTATATCCTGCAGGGTATTTAAGAATTCGAACGTACCTTGGCACATTGCAGCATCCAGTTGAGTTTACCCAAAACTGAAACTTTAAGCTCTGGATTTTCTGCACTCTCGCCATGTAAGAAATTATGAAGCGATCCACATTCGGCATATTCCATAACAACGATCGTTTGATCTTCATCATCCTTTGTGGTTCCATATAATTTCACGATGTTCTCATGGTTAACGAGCGACCAATACTTCACCTCTTTTTCGACATTTATTTCCGAATCAACTAAAAGTCTTTTAGCCGCAATAATCCTTTTGCCATCTTTAGTACTCCAGATAGTTTTGAAGACAACACCAAAGGCTCCTCTAGCTTTTGGCTAATTTATAATGATAGTATTAAAACTTTTTCATATGATATACAATTAATTCTTACCGGTCTTATTAATTTCAAATCAATCCAGCAAACTTTGTCCACATCTTTCAAGCATTGCTTATGTAGACTGTCCAGAATTTTAACCAATGCCCTCATTTTTGGGCGATTAATAGGAGAACTATCGCAACATAGTAAAATTATTGCATTTATGACTTCGGAATTCTCGACATCTAAAACTCTAGGATTTTTAACTTTCGCAATAAAAGTCTGAAAGTAATATGAGTTCATATTAAAATTTTCGCTTTAGATATTTTCGAGCTTACCTCCCAGATTACAATGCCAAAATTGTAGACTTCGGTTTTCTCCGCAAATAGATTGAGGTCTTTGCTCCGAGCTGTATTTGAGAGATCTGATTCGGTGGCTGTGCTAAAGTCACAAATCTTCAAGGTTTCGAAATTGTTGCTGAGTAATAAATGACGGGTCCTTAAGTCATTATGGAATATTTTCGGAGTCATCTCATGCAAGAAAGAAACAGCCTAGAAAGACACATAATAACTATTATATTAACTTATAAATAAAATTGAATGCAATTTACCTTGGCACATTGAAGCATCCAGCTAAGCTTATATGAATATGGGGCATATCTATCCCTATGTGCGAAATCTTGATTCTCTGGTATTCCTTTGTCGTGCAAGAAATCGTAAACAGTACCGCAGTCAGCATATTCCGTGATCATCAGACCTTTGTTTTCAGGAGTTTTTATCGCGCAATAAAATTGAACAATATTCTCTTGTTTAATGCGCGATAGACATCTAATTTCTCTCTGAAAGTCCTGATCATCATAGTCAGTTACTGTTATTTTTAGCACGAAAACCCTGCCATCCACATGCTTCCTGATTTCTTTAACGCTTTTGGTGTTGGTTGAAATCTGAAATTAAATTTTCAAAATGTATTATCATGATTGAAATGAAAAGCAAGAAGGTAACGTTTTTGTATTTTATACCCTTTGTAGTAAGTAATTTGTATCCTAATTATTACAAAAATCACATACTTATGCCAGCTATATTATTGCTCATATTTATATCAAGTTGTTTTTTTAATACTAAGGCTGATTATTATGCAGGGGTTGTCAAAAGTATTTACCAGGGACCGTAACGATTATAATTTTTATTGAAAAAAATAAAATTAAATTTAATTGGCTGATTTTTATAAAAAAAATTATTTTTATTAATTCAATTTAATTTTACTGATAACTCTTATTTGCCAATTTTTATTAAAAAAATTAAAAATAAATAATTAAATTGAAATATCTTTTGAGCCAAGGAAGCCACATCAATCTATATATGATCTATATATATAGTATATGTACATACAGTCGAACTTCCCTAACTCGAATCACCATTATCCAGAAAAAAAGTTCGAGTTAGGGAATTTTTTTTTTTTAGTATATTAAAAGAAACTACAAATGCATTGAATCATAAATACATTCCAAACTGCAAATTTTTCTTGTCATTTTCAACAAAAAAGGATTCCAGTTTGATCAAGACCTTGTCGATACTCTCAAAATTTGGTTTCTTCGTTCTTTTGCTGTATCCAGAAGAAGTTCCCGATTCAAATGTCATCATAATTAATATTTCATTTTTTAATATAATGAAAAATGTTTTTGCTGAGATACCATATTTTTCAGCAACTTTAATTTATTTGGTCTACTTTCAAATTCCTTAACTACTAATAAGTTTGAATATTTTTTTAAACATTTTAATACACTGATGCGCTGACAAAGAATTAAATTACGTACATCCATCCTATAGGGATTTCACAAGCCTAAATAATTGTTGATGCAATATTCTATTATATTACATCACCATATGTTAATGTACATCAATATTACATATCCAAACGAGTCATATCCAAAAAAATTCAAACTTTATTGGAGATTTTCCCGAAAAATTCGACTTACAGAAGCACGGGCCAATATTTTTGTTCGAGTTACGGAGAAATTCGACTTATGGAAGTTCGAGTTAGGGATGGCGATTTGTATGAAATTTGCTCAGTAAACGCTATTGCCACTCGATTTTGTTCGAGTTAGAGAAAATTCGAGTTAGGGAAGTTCGAGTTAGGGAAGTTCGACTGTATATATACATACATAGTATATGATCTATGCATTAATACCTTTCGGTTGATATATAATATGTATGTACAAATGCATGTACACATCTGATATGTATATGGGTATTTCCAGGATCGCGAACTCGACATTCGTACGACTTTAAATGAAAAAAAAAAATGGCAAAAACTGACATTTTCAAAAATGTTTTCTCACGTGTTTAATGCATTTTATCAATTCTATTTTTATGATAAAAGACAATCTTTGAAGACTTGTCGTTTTTTAATTATTTATAGAAAACAATGCATAGCGAACGCGACGAAAAATGGAAGTCGATTTTGACTTCATCTTGACAAATGCGAAAGTCTGCGAAATGTGGCGAGTAATTTGGAAGAAAATACTCTTAAACCATAATAAAATAATGTAGTTTTTCATTAAGAAATAATTTTGATATGTAACTACCGTTTTATATATATTTTACAAGTTTTCTTAGTAATTTGTAACGTGACATCGCGAACGTGACAAGATTTCCACCTAGTTTTTCCAAGAGTTTGTTCATCAAATTTTATTCTATATTCCGATATATAGCTCTTAGAACTTGTTTTAAATTAAACTTTCAATATATTTCTATATATTACAATGGTTTATGTTACAATCTTACTCCCTGACTTAGTGTAATCGTTAAAATACAAACGGTCCATTTTGAAAATCAATTTTTAAGAAAATAGGCAAAAATATGGAAAAAGTGAATTTATTCCAATGTAGAATCTATATGTTCATCCTATTGAATTTTTTCTAGCGTATATTGATAAAATAAATATTTTGAATACATTTTTGGAAGAAAATTTCACAAGATGTGAGTTTTTAATCAATTTTACGTTTTTGGGCAAGGTGGACCTTTTTCTGGAAATGCCCATATTTGATTATCTGCTTAGATACTTGTCCAGACCGCATTATCAGCGGCTTACTTCATGTTAATTTTGGTAGCAAATGGAAATGTCATTTAAAATCCTTTTGAACGATACAAAACTTTCTTTAACCCATTAGGTACCAATTGAAAATTTCGAGTTTTTGTAAAAGTCTACTTTTTTCACTTTTTTCCTCGGTCTCAACCAATGCTTTGATGCAAAAAGTTTCTCTAATCAATTCTAATAGTGACGCCAAAAAAATTTGTTTCTAAAATCTCTTCGCTAGACTTTCTATAATTTTTTGAAAACTTCAAAACAGCCAATTTTCTTCGTTTTCATACAAGAAGTGGCTTTTTTGGAGTTTTCAAGAAATTATAAAAAATACTAGCGGAGAGATTTTTGAAAATTTTCTATTGATACCAATAAGTTGAAATTATGAGTAGATTTAGCATTAAGTGTTGTGTAAATACTCTTGACCACCCCTGTAGAAAGAAGTAGTTCAGTCACAGTTATACTCGTATACATTCTCTATGCAAACGAACAAAACACACAATCACTAATATGTTACCTCCTTCCTGGACCTTAAGTCCCGCAATTGTTATTTGGTTAGTCATTTTCCAAGTAATTTATCAGAAAGGAAACCGGTAAGCTGCTTCAATATATATTATATGTATCACTATAAACGCGATTCGCCTAAACTGATAAAGTCCCCACTTTGGGGAGCCAAAAGGTTTGATCGCGACAACTTATCACCGCTAACTGAGGGTAAAGCTAAGAAATTGAAGAATGGAACTTACCGATCGATAACAAAATCGAGACACAACCGAAAAGATAAGAAACGCAGGAATGGAACTAACAGATCGATAAGAATATCGAAACATAACCTTATGGTTTATCGATCTATTAACGTGTAATTCAAATTAGAATATTGTTAAAGTTATCGATTATTTTTAACTAGATTTTCCACGGTCAACTGTTAGCTGACTTCACTATCTAAAAAGGTATCTAAAAAGGAATCCAAGGTTTTCTTTTTCCTAACACACTGCTTGGTGATAAGTTATTGTGGAGCTTGTCAAAAACAAGCTCAGTTATGAGTTCTGTCTGTCGCACCCAGAAACGCCTTATAATAATGGCATTAACTGTGTCTCGATGCATTTTTTTTCATATAAACTTTAAGAGTTTGTCATTTGATTTACATAAATTTGCAAACTATACAAATGCCCCGCATTCAATTTATAATTCGATATAAATATATTGCTTGATAATACCCTGTACATAAGTAGTGGATATCTAATTGCCAAATAACAGAAACACCTTTGAATTCTGCAACTTTTTCTTTAATCAGCAAATAAACCAATGCGTGTAGGGTATTACATAGTCAAGAAAACTAAGTCATTGCTGCTTGTTTATGACCTGCATTTGTCATACGCCAACAGCTTGTACAGCGCCCGCCAACTGACTAGAAACTCATCCCAAAATTGTTTGCTCACAAAAGAGTTACGCTTAGTTTCTCACCCCATTGAAACTGTTAACTTGAAATTATTTTAACTAATTGTAGGCTCCATTAAATAGACCCAATTAGCATAAATAAACTCGTCCACTGACTTTGAGAAATGCGCTCGATGCTCTGCTGACAGTTAACAATTAGAGGGCCAGCTATCGATCACCTTTAGTAGCAATGTGCTTCTATTCAAAGTGTCAGCTGTGTGAGTGCATGGGTGTGAATAACCAGAGTACTCACATACTGAGTACAATAAAGTCTTTCAAGTTCATTTGCATTTGCGACGCACTTAAATTGTGTTGTTTCCCCTGTAATATCTTTCGGAAATTCAGCTTTAAAGCTTAAATACTTTTAGTATAGAAAGTTGCACGAAATTTATGGTTTTTAGGTTCCGAATTATTAATTTTTGTGTATTAAAAGACATTTATATCTATATATCTATATATATAAAATTCTTTGTCCTGACTGACTGACTGACTGACTGACTGACTGACTCGACTCACTGACTGAGAATCAACGTGTAGCCCAAACGGTAAAAGATAAAGCTGAAATTTGCACACAACATAGATGAGATAATTTCATCGTGCAATAAGACGGCGTTTTGCGAAATTCGACCTCTAAGTGGGTTAAATCGGGGTCAAAGGTCACGGAATTGCTTAGTATGAAAAACTTTTTTGTTTCTTAAGATATCTCAACCAAACTCACAGATTATATGTTTGGTACTGTCTTTTACATTCTGACTAAATTTGGTCAAAGTCGGGGGACTATATCATATAGCTGCCACAGGAACAATCGGATGAAAATAACCTTTAGTATGAAAAACATTTTTGTTTCTAAAGATATCTCAACCAAACTCAATGATTGTACGTTTGGAACTGTCTCCTACATTCTGACCAACTTTGGTCCAATTTGGATGACTATATCATATAGCTGCCATAGGAACAATTGGATGCAAAATAACCTTTAGTATGAAAAACTTTTTTGTTTCTTAAGATACTGCTACCAAACTCACAGATTATATGTTTGGTACTGTCTTTTACATTCTGACTAAATTTGGTCAAAGTCGGGTGACTATATAATATAGCTGCCATAGGAACAATCGGATGAAAATACCCTTTAGTATGAACAACTTTTTTGTTTCTTAAGATATCTCTACCAAACTCACAGATTGTATGTTTGGGACTGTCTCTAACATTCTGGCAAAATTTTGTCAAAGTCGGGTTACTATATCATATAGCTGTCATAGGAACAATCGGATGCAAAATAACCTTTAGTATGAAAAACTTTTTTGTTTCTTAAGATATCTCAACCAAACTCATAGATTATATTTTTGGGGCTGTCTCTAACATTCTGGCCAAATTTAGACAAAGTCGGGTTACTATATCATATAGCTGCCATAGGAACAATCGGATGCAGAATAACCTTTAGTATGAAAAACTTTTTTGTTTCTTAACATATCTCAACCAAACTCATAGATTATATGTTTGGGGCTGTCTCTAACATTCTGGCAAAATTTTGTCAAAGTCGGGTTACTATATCATATAGCTGTCATAGGAACAATCGGATGCAAAATAACCTTTAGTATGAACAACTTTTTTGTTTCTTAAGATATCTCAACCAAACTCATAGATTATATTTTTGGGGCTGTCTCTAACATTCTCGCCAAATTAGACAAAGTCGGGTTACTATATCATATAGCTGCCATAGGAACAATCGGATGCAAACTAACCTTTAGAATCAAAAACTCTGTTTTTGCAAGAGATATTCTTAGAAAAGTCACACATTTACTCTTATTGCTAAATTTTGAATTTTTCCTTAAATTTAGCTTTTTTTCGCCAAATTTAGCTTTTTCCCGCTAAATCGGTATTTTTCCCGCCAAATCACTAAATCTGACTTTTAGCCAAAGTTCAATTGCAAGGAGGAAACATTAAAACCGCGGTCAGCGGAAGTTTCATATTTCCGTTCTTTTTTACAAAAAATGCTATATTATATAAATTTGTTAAAGCGGACTACTAAGGACCTTCTTTTCAATTTTGCGAGCGAAGCGAGCAGGGGACGGACCCCTTATATTGTATTTATTTGCTAACTAAAGAAGTTCTATTAAATTTTTGCGAGCGAAGCGAGCTGCGGGTTGGCGAGCGAAGCGAGCAGTTTAAGTTTAAGCTGGACAACAAAAAACCTTCTTTTCAATTTTGCGAGCGAAGCGAGCGGGGGTTGGCGAGCGAAGCGAGCAGGGGGCGGAGCCCCCTAGTTATATATAAAACTCTTTGTCCTGATTGACTCACTGACTGACTGACTGAGAATCAACGTCTAACCCAAACGGTAAAAGATAGAACACAACATAGGTGAGACAATTTCATCGTGCAATAAGACGGCGTTTTGTGAAATTCGACCTCTAAGTGCGTCAAAATCGGGATCAAAGGTCACGGAAATGCTTAGTATGAACAACTTTTTTGTTTCTTAAGATATCTTAACCAAACTCACAAGTTGCATATTTGGGACTGTTTCTTACATGCTGACCAAATTATATAGCTGCCATAGGAACAATCGGATGCAAGATAAGGAACAATTGTCATAGGAACAATTGGATGCAAATTAACCTTTAGAATCAAAAACTCTGTTGTTGTATGAAATATTCTTACAACAAACAAATTAACACTTCTTTTGACTTTTTCCTTAAATTTAGCTTTTTCTCGCCAAATTTAGCTTTTTCCCACCAAAAATCGAGGACAGTGGAAGTTAAATATTTTCGCTTTTTTACAAAAAATGTTATATTACATAAATTTGTTAAACCGGACTACTAAAGATCTTCTTTTCAATTTGGCGAGCGAAGCGAGCAGGGGGCGGCACCCCCTAGTTATTTTATAAAATTTTTATTAATATATTAATATATTAACAGAAAATATTTCTAAAATGTCCAATCAAATATTTTTTTAATTTTCTTAAAGTTCTAAATTTTATAAAATTTTTATTCAATATAATATATTATCAGATAATATTTCTTAAATTTGCTATCAAATATTCTTTTAATTTATTTTGAAGTAACATAAATTCTAAACACCTTGATCAAATTACAGTAGAGGAAATATTAAATACTCTATCAATGCAACTTGCTGTCTGCCCATTTGTCATTCAATTTGTTTTCGCAGACAGGCAAAAAGTGAAATAAAAACTCGGAGGACAATTGCAGGAAACCAGTGAAGCAATTGCTTGGCACACTCTTGCTTATAACGAGGTCTTCTAAGTACGTGTATATGTATATTGGTATATATAGTGAAAGTGCTGAAAAAGAGCGACAAACGGAAAGAGATTCAATAATAAAGGATTTCGGCAATGCCAAGCCAAACAACGTACATAGTTACAAAGAGTTGCAGGACTGTTACGGGTCGTATGAGTAATGAAAAAACACAATGCACATACAGAAAAACAACTATGACAAAGATAAAGTTTTCATTACGCTGTCTGCGTAGACAGAAACAAAAAGAAAATGAAGCATAATATAAAAGAAAATGGGGGGGAATAAAAAAACTAATGTCGGATGCTGGCTGGAAATTTGTGAGGAAATGACTCACGGCAAAAGGACAACGCACTGAGGCAGGACTGGGGGGAGCTGTGTTGGGGTCAACAAACAAAATAAACAGTCAACAAATGTCGACCTAATTCGATGTAAAGTCAATTAATTCGAGCAGATTAATTAGTTAAGTCAAAACTAGTTGACATCGCCCCGTCAGGCCGCACCTCAATTACAGTGTTTTTTAGTTTCCTGTCTACCGAACCCTGGCAGGACCTCTAGTTTGCCACCCCCGCGCACTGCACAGAGCCGGCCAAGTTCAGGTACGAGCCGTAATGGTGTCCGGACATTTGTTGACTATGCTGTCATTAGCGTTAGCCGTCCAATCACCCCAAAAACTCGTACTTTGACTTTTTAATGCGCCATTTGTCGTGCGTTTTAATTGTCCTTCTGATAGATAGTCTTGTCTTCTGACATTATACTTTATACTCTGCACATTATTCCTTTTTTTTTACTGCTCGCTTCTTTTTAACGTTTGTTGACTTGTGGCAACACCTCCCCAGACACAATCAAGAGTCAACCCATCTGCCCAGGGGATAATTCCTAATCAAGTTCAAGTTCCGAGTTTTTATTTGCCACAATCACTAGTTAAGCGCTTGCTTAAGCTGCTCAAGCTGGTTTACTTTTAAGATAAGCTGCAATCAGTTTAACTGCTGATTATTACAAATAAGTAAGTATATAAACGGTGCTTGCAATTCCCAAAGCAGAGGCTTTTTAGTTATATTTTCTACACATGATACGCTTAACAAATGGAGGATTTCTATTTTGAGGTAGCAAAATGTATTTTTTATAAAGAGTAGGGATTTCTAAGACGTTTAATTTGTCAGAGATGAACCATTTCTATACCTTATAAATACGTAGACTTTAATTTACAGATACAACCATTTAATAATGAACAGGACTGCATTTTTGAGTTGTATTTGAAAAAACTAAGGTTTCTTTTAGAAATGATACCATTTTGTATCTTTGGTTTGTTACTTGGTCACTTTTTAGTATATGTAACAAAGCATTTCTATACTTAATTAATAAATAGTATTTTTTTGAAAATATTAAAATCTCATTTCCATAATTTTTAAACCAAAATTTGTTAATGAATACACACTTTCTAAGCTAAACAAATTGGGTTTATTTATAAGAATTCAGTCAAAATTCGAGACAAGCAATAAGAGAAACTTAAACCGAGCTCTAAACAAATCGTCAACATTTCAACTTCCCTCATTTACTTCAATTTCCTTCTAAGCAAATTCCCTTCCTTTTGGAACACAATGTAAACAAAAACTGTCGCTAATTGGATGCTCGACAAAATACCTGTGTCATAATTATGTTTAATCCTTGGAGGCAACTACCAATCCACACCAATTTGGAGTGTAGGCAAATCGCCTCAATATACTGAATACGAATATGAATATGAGTACTTTTCTTATGAATTATGAACGCATTCATTACAATTGTGTTGACGCTCAGGCATGTGAAAAATTCTGATAAAATATGTAGAAGATATGGGTAGAAGCAGCGACAACGGCGACAACTCACAGACACGCATTTATAATGACATTTTAAATGCCTGGGACTTCGAGGAATTGGAATAGAGCTATGTGAGTTGTTCCTTATCCAAGCACTCGTATCCTCGTATCATGTTCGTGTCCTTGGCGTGCTTTTAAACGGCAATGGACTCCAAACCACCCACAAAATATTAATTCTGTTAGCAGTTTCATTTTTTTTTTACTGAATTATGCGTAAGTGTGTGTGTATTGAGAGGAGAAGGGAAGTGAAAAAGAGGAACATTGGGGAATCTGAAGGGGTATTATGCTGACTGCTTGGGATAAGGCGGCGCCAATGCTGTTTATGTGCTACAGCAATCAGTTGGGGCATGATAAAGTGTTTAGTCCTTGACTTTAAGAGAAAAGTATAAAGGAACTTACAGCATTTCGAGTATTTGATGGGCTACGGAAAAGATTGGAAAATTTGTTAGAAAAGTTAGAAAATGTAACCTTGATACCTTCAGTACAAATAATAATCATAGACAAGTAAAAAAACTTTCTATCATTATGTTTTTGTTTATTCATTAATTTATCTCAGTATGAAAATATATAATTTAAAAAACAGCAAAAGAAAAATTCACTGTAAACCAAAAATATATTTTCAATAAATCAAATGGAAACTAAATAGATTCCTATATATGATTTCAACAAGCCATAAATCTGTAATTAAATTTCACACCCAAAATCAGATTCAACCAGCGGATTGTCATAATTAGACCTATTCAAACCACTTACCAGTTCATTAAACACTTTAACCCCAAGCACAGTCTGTTCTAAAAGTTCCCCTTCCCTGGCGAAACATTTGTTACCAATTATGCCTTCGTTTGTGCGCTATGTCTTTTTCCGCTTATGGAACGTATTTCCCCCTCAATTCTGTTTTTTTTTTTTGGTATGGATTTGTTATCACAAAATCAATACGCGATGACGCGATCACTTCAATGAAATTGCATTCGACGAGGGCGAGAGCGAGGGTGTTTTATTGGGGAGTGAGGGAGTGAGGCAGTGATGGAGGGTGGGGAGATAGCGGACGGTTGCTCGATAACCCATATGCTAATAACTAATATCTGTATTATATTTATTTATGGCTTGTATTTGCGTTGAACGTATGCAAGCACACGACCCAACAACAAACAGCAGCGTCATTAGTGGGAAAAAAGAGGAAATCTTATCAAATTACGCATACGCCGTGTGTCACACAGTGAATGAGTCAAAATCGAAGATAGGATTTAAAGCCCGTTCGTAATTGAGGTCAAAGCGAGCTTATTAAACAACATTCATAATTTTATTAGTTTGGATGATGATGATGAGGATGATGGGTAAATACTTCTACTCATAGTTAAACCCACCACAAAATGGACAAACAAATCCCACAGGGGTGGCATTTGAGTGGTTAAAGGGGATGGCAAAAATACTTGAGCACGTCACAATACACTTTGGCATTTGTATTTGATTTAAAGAATCTAATGATTTTCTTTGCTTTTCTGTTTGCAGCATTGGATGTTTATTTTCCCACCACGTCCGTGAAGTTCAAGCTGCCCCTCAATGAGGAATCGGAGAGCATTTTCTCCAAGATACCGTTGGCGCAGTTTCAAGTGCTGCGCCTGGATAACAATCTGCCGGCCACTGACTATATCTACAGTCTGGAAGATAATCCCTTGCTGCGCCTTAATGTCAGCTCCGGGGAGGTCTATATGCGCACCGATTACCAACCTCTCAATGAGAGTGTCAAGTACGTGTTGACCGCATTTCCGCGCAGCCAGGACGATGAACAGGATGATGGCCAACTGTTGCAGCAGGTGGCGCATCTGACACTGGAGTTGATACCACAGCCATTAACCGATTACTGTGCCGAGCTGGAGCACATTTGCTTCTGGACAGCCGCCCATTACAGCATTGCCGAGTCCACGACCGACCAGTTTGAGCCGGTGCTGATTGGTGCCCTCAATTCGCGTGCCGCCAAATATCTGTGCCCGCACAGATCCCTCGAATATGCCCTGAAAGCGGGCAGCGCACACTTTGCCCTCAAAAAGAATCGTTTGTACACCAAACACTCCTTGGATCACGATGAACTCAATGGCTTACAGGCTCATGCCGGCCAACTGCAGGCGACCATCAGTTGCACGGTAAAGATGTCCGGACAGGAGCAGCGGCAGTTTTGGAGAAGCTACAATGTCACCCTGTTGGATCGCAATGACAATGGACCGCGACTTCAGGAGCGTCAGCCGCACTTTAACTTTTATCTGGAGCAGCCCTATTTCAAGAAGGTAAGTGACGCTCCAGCTACAGCTACAGCTCCCACTCCAGACTCGGCCCAGACCCGGGCCAGACCTGGCCCAGACAATCGTCTGGCCAACGTCTGCTGGCTGCTCTGGGTGCGGGCTTATTGAATTTGCGCTTGATAAACGCCCGCAGGACACGCAACCTCAACCCTCGAATCGCTACACTACACTACAAATTGTATGTTTCCTGCTGATGCTCAAACTAGTATTTTGAAGACAATAAAACTGTATTTTATGATTTACACAAATTACTCAAAAACTCTTCAGTGTTGAAGCTGGTCTGATTATCGACCTACCAACATTACAAATTAAAATTTTTGTTCATTTTGGCAAAATTTTTTGGTAAAAAATTAAAAGACACAAAATTATGTTTAAAATGTGTATTTGTTTTTAGTTGCAGGCTTAAGCTTGAGATTTATCATTTTGAAATTTTAAAAAATTGCATTCTTGCTATACGAAATTTTAAAAAGAAATTATTAAAATTTAATATTCAGAATTTAGTCATCAAACCATGATCAAAATGTCACTCTGCTTGACAATTTGTTCAGTTTTGGCAAAGTAATGAAAGTTTGAAGTTTATCCTTAGCAATTTTACAAGTCAAAGCTTATAAAACTTTAAGTTAATTATTGACAAAGCGTGATAAATCGATATTATTTGGAGATATAGCGACAAATCGATTAATTCTTTTTGATATAAAACTCCATTCACTGCTTAGAATTAAAAATCACTTATATTAAGTTATATAATTATCTTAATACTATAAAAAGTTGTGCGCTTGATTTGTATGTTGAGCAGTGTTATTATAGCCATTATCACGTCTGGCAGAGAGTTCGCCTTCCGTTTCCGCAGTTCGTCATTAAAAACGCGTAACGTTTTACGAACTTTTATGATTGCTGAACGAAACGCGAAGGGTGACAATTGACTGAAGTTGCCTCTTAAAGCTGAGTTGCCTCTTTAAGTTGGCCAAAGCGAAACATGGCTGGCAAATTATGTTGTCATGTGGCGGCAAGAGACCTGGAGAAGAGCCAAGCCAAGCCAAGCCTATCCCCGAGGCGCGCAAGGAGCAGCTAAAACTATGTCATTTAGTTGTTAGCTAGTTAGTTGCAAGTAATTGCTTGACATCCTCAAAACAGTAACAGTAAGAGTACCTATAAAAAAAAAAACACGTAAGAGAATTATTCTACGACACTCTGAAAATGTAGTACCCTTGCATACACATAAAAATAAAAAAATAAACATTTCTAAACAGTAAATCTCTTTAAAAAAAAACTAACAATTAAAAAAATATATATTAAAAAAAAAATGTTTTTTTTTCACAAATTTTGATCTATGTTTCTTCTACAGAAATATGATTAAGTCAAATTTTTAACAATCTTGTAAGTTTTGATTGTACACCGGATGAATGATATTGTATTTACAAGAAGGTGAGATCTTGACTGTGCTACAAGATTTCTGACGAAATTATATTACCCTCATCAAGGGTATAAAAAACATTTAGGGTATTCAGAAACTATGATATTTGTGTTATGTGACAAAGTGATAACACTGTAGCTAGTGAGTGACCTTTTTAAGTTTCTGTTGTCGTATTTATGAAATCATTGAGTTAAAGTTCAATGAACAGCTGTTTTGTACAAAGCAAGCATTCTCTTTATTTCGTTTTAGCTCATGCGTTTGGTTTCATCCTCTCTTACTCTTTCGTTTTTTAATGCTTTTGACACAGTAAAAAATCAATTTAATAATTTAAAAAAAAATTGCATCTCTATATTTAAATTTAAAATCTGTCCAAGGAACAATCAGTAAAATTTTAATTTGTGGGATTCGAACCCTAGTTATTTAACTGAAAATTCGAATTCTGACAGGTCGGCGACTCTAACCGTAGAGCCACAGGACCAAGAAAAATGATTTACTTTTACAACCAATATCAATACCAACCTCAGTGTGACCTTATTTCGTTAGATATTTTTAACAGTCTGGCAACCTTTCTCCTTTTGAAATTTTGTCTCAATACGACGAATTTTGTATACATACCCCAGGGCATGTTTGATGTGATATACTTTTTTCTGTGTGTTTGTTGTCATTACAACATATAACACTTTGCCACATAACACAAATAATAGAGTTTCTGAATACCCTTATTGTCACTAAAGTTCAGCAATTACAATTAGTACACTATAATTCGTATTTAAATTAAGCAAATGCCATTACATAATAATTGTGGGCATAATAATAAAGAAGAACATTTTTTGATGAATTCCTAGGTACCGGACAACAATAGAGAAGGTGTGTTCCGAATGAATCCAACAGTAATTGCTGTCAGGCGTTAGGAATGTGAAAATATACTCAGTACAACGATTTTACATCACTGACAACATGACAATAAAATCGTGTCCATCTAATTTAGTCAAAAAGTTATAATAATAAATATATTATTATAAATGTATATATTGTTAAGGTCTCGTCGATATAAATGGCGGCATGTTTGTAATCTTCTCCAATATAGTTCTAAATATACTCCAACTGAGTACAAAACAAAGTATTTTCAATCTTCAAAAACATTTAAAAAATAAGTATTTTCAATCTCGATCGAAGATTCTTGTACACTAATTAAGATCGTGTGTACTTAAAATGTGAGTACCAAAAATTCTTAAATAAGTATTGTTGATCTTAAATACAACTCAAACTTGAAACAAGTTCTAGAAATACTTAAGCTGAGCACAAAAATATTTTAAATTAAGTATTTTCAATCTTGATCCAAGTGTTCTAAGTTTCAAATTAAGATCTTGTGTACTTAAATGTGAGTGCATTAAATTCTTGAAATAAGTATTTTTGATCTTGATCCAAGTTCTCTTGTACACGAATTAATGTTTTTTATAAACAAAATTAAAGTGCATACTTCAGGGAGTACGCCCAACATCTAATGTCAGCTCCCAAAGGTGTTGGACCCTTTGCCCCATTAGCTGACCTTGTGAACAATAAAATACAAGAAAAAAAATAATAATGTTAATTGCGGTTAACTAGAGCTGAGCTCCTTGGAGACAGCACAGGTCCAATTTGTAGCTGGAGGTCACTGGGAGCGGTCCACGGAGCACTTAATTAGTGCTGGTCAGTTAATGCGAATGCTAATGAAGTTAACCCTTGTTGTTCCTTTTGCAGGAGGAAGCGGTGGGTGAGAAAATCATCTACCTGGACAAGGACACGCTGGCGGCCAACGCACATCTTGGCTACACCATACTGAACGATGCACTTGGACTTGTGCAGCCCGATTGCCACGCCTTCGAGGCGGATCACACGGGCCGGCCACACACCATCATCAGTTGCCGTAAGTGTAAAGCTGGAACTTGGGCAGACAAAATTCTTGATCAACATCAACTGCGGAGTCAATTAGCCATCCGTCTGTCCGTCTTTTTATTTATAATTATCGCTAACTACTATAACACTAGTTAACAAAATCAAAGAAAAATTTGCTTTCTATGTCTCAGTGCACTCTTCTTATGGACTTTAGCCCACTAAACACAAACGAAACACAGAAGCTAGCGACTTTAATAAGGTCACAAATCGCCCCAGAACAAATAGATATCGCATAGATAAAATTAATTTTAAGTATTTAACGAAAAGCCAACAGTTTTACGAAGAAATTGAGCTATTTCTCATAAAAATCCATGGATAAATGGCGGAGAAATACGCTTGTCAGTGATGGAATTAAAATAATAATCTTTTTAAAGATTTTTAAGTTTGGATTGTATGACAGCTAAATATATTATGAAAATGGACCTATTTGGCGAAGATGTTAAGCTTCATCCCAGATGCTGATTTTGTCAGATTTTTTGAGATATCTCTTAGTGGGTCCATAAGACGCGAAATGGCCAGACAAACAGAAAGAATGTAATTGGTTTTTAACAACAATAACAAAATGTATTAAGTGTAGAATCCGTACATCCAAATTAGAAACAGACCCAACACAGATTTAGTATTTAAAACCAAACCTCTTTCTTAACGCAAAAGACTTATGGGTGGCTTTGGGTGATTTGAGTTTTTAAGCAATGTTAGTGCCTAAAAGTATGCAATAGAAATATTTTATTTGCATTTAAATAAGTAACGGATATCACTGCAGACGGCAGTCCGCGCTAGTGACGAAAGCAGCATGAAGGATGCGCAAGGCGACTAGCAATATATAATACACCGGAAGAATGAAAAATTTGCTATGACTGTTCGATCAGGTCGAGTTATATACCGATCCATTCCCCCTTGTTTTTTTTTTTTTTTTTCATTTTTGTACAGCGCCTGGTCTTGCTAGGATTATAAATGATTTGTTGCTACGTAGTTTTCGTTTCGACGCTGTCTAAGGCGACATTGTCACGCCAATTTGCAAAAAATAATATTGATTTGATTTTTGTGAGGATACAAAGCTATTGACTGCTCATCGCATCTCTAAAGAATGGAATTTTTTAACATATTTGAATTAATTGTGGTGTCTTTTAGAGCTGCACTTCTCGCGAAGCGGCGTCCTGCGGCAGACGCCCTACTGCATCGACTTGATGGCCAGGGACTTGACAATTCAGGCGAAGAATGCCAACACAACGGCCACGGCCCACATCTGCCTGCACGTGGACACGAGCCGGCTGCACGAGAGCGACCAGGAGCGGCCACAGGCGTTGCCGTTGCGTGGACGCCAGCAGCGAATCTTCGACAGCGCTGGCGACATGCTGCACTCGGATTTGGCTGGCCGGCGGCACCTGAGCATTGACTACGAGAAGGATGTGTTTGTGCATCGGTCGGCAGCTGCCTATTATCGGGTTGCACAGCCGGAAAACTTTCTGGAACTGTTGCGCCAGCGCAGTTGGCGTTTCAGCCTCGCCGAGGATCGGAGCGGCGCCTTCGGGCTGACGGAGACGGCGGGCATTGTCTATGTGCGGGATGGTATGGCCTTGGAGCACGCGCCGGAGACCATATACTTCCTGAATGTGACCTGGCTGGATCCGGAGAAGCAGTCCCATGCCTTTGTCGTCAATGTGCACCTGGTGGAGGGCAGGCCGGCGAATGCCAGCTGCGAGCTGAGACTTAAGTCGCGGACTCAGACCTGTGCCCAGGTCAAGTACCGCACGCAATGCGGCCACTTCTGTGGTCTGGCCACCAATGGGGGTCCGTGTGCGTGGCGCGGCTCCAGTGCGTCCATGTTCGGCCGCAACTTTGGCTCCTGCGTGCCCGATCCGCGCTACTGTCCCGATCATGTGTGCGATGCTTTGGAGGAGCTGAATCCGCATGCCTGCCCGCAGGATTGCACGCCGTCGCAACGGATCGTGGGACCGCACAGCACCAACGATCATGGGCGTGGCATACTGAGCGGATCGGGCACCTGCATCTGCGAGGACAACGGCAAGTGCTCCTGCGGCCCGCTGCCCGACAAGGAGGACGACATCAATCAGCGACGTCAGCGCAAGAGCAAAAATAAAACGGACACCGAAGTGGTCAGCGTCGTTCCACTGAAGGAGCAGCAGCAGGAGCAGGACCAGGACTCACTGGCCCTGGGCGTACTCCATGTGGCGGGCATGGAGTGCAATCGCTTCTGCATTCTCGTCGTCATCAGTTGCCCGCTGCTCTTCGTGTTCCTGCTGCTCTGCCTGCTCCTCTCGCAGCGCAGGCTGTGGCAGCGACGCCGCGGCAAACAGTCGGTGACGCCAGGCGGGAAGCAGGCACTGCCCCCCAGTCTGGATGGAGATCTGCCGCTGATGCCGCTGCAGGGCGGCTTCAAGTTCGAGAACGCTGATGCCAAGTGGGAGTTTCCGCGGGAGCGACTTCAGCTGGACATTGTGCTGGGCGAGGGCGAGTTCGGTCAGGTTCTCAAGGGCTATGCCACCCAGATAGCTGGTCTGCCCGGCGTCACCACCGTCGCCGTCAAGATGCTGAAGAAGGGCGCCAATTCCGTGGAGTACATGGCGCTGCTCTCCGAGTTCCAACTGCTGCAGGAGGTCTCCCATCCCAATGTCATCAAGCTGCTCGGCGCGTGCACTCAGTCGGAGGCGCCGCTGCTCATCATCGAGTACGCCCGCTATGGATCCCTGAGGAGCTATCTGCGCCTCAGCCGGAAGATCGAGTGCGCCGGCGTCGATTTCAGTGACGGCGTCGAGCCCGTCAACGTCAAGATGATGCTCACATTCGCCTGGCAAATCTGCAAGGGCATGAACTATCTCACGGAGCTTAAGGTACGTACCTTTACACTATTTTTATTCCGATTTTTATCATTTAATTTTTATCATTAAATAAATAAATCAAATAAATATCCATTTCGTTTACCAAGCATCCAATAATCCTTTCATCCTCTCCGCAGCTGGTGCATCGCGATTTGGCCGCTCGAAATGTTTTAGTCGCCGATGGCAAGATCTGCAAGATTTCCGACTTTGGGCTAACGCGCGATGTCTACGAGGACGACGCTTATTTGAAACGATCACGAGATCGCGTGCCCGTCAAGGTGAATATTTAGAAACTCTATTTTTTAAGGACAAAAATATGAGCTTATAATAATCAAAGCAGATATTTCAAAATAAGGATTATTTATTATTTAGTACTAAAATAAAAATTATAATTTTTGTTAAAATTTTTAAATATATTATAATTATTAAGTAAATGTCATTTCTAAAAAAAAATTCAGCTAACTTTTATTTAAAAATTGAGTATATCGAAACATCTTCTTATTTAAATTAATGACAAATTTTTGTTGTTAATTATCATAAAAGTTTGATTCTCTAATCGAAAGGACTAGATAATAGGAAAGATAATATTTGCATTATGTTAATATATGTACTTTAAATAAAAATTAAATATAATTGATGATATATAACTGGTATATTTAAAAAAAAAATCAATTGATTTTTATTTTTTTTTTATAAAAATTAAAAATCAATTAATTTTTTTTAAATATGGGCATTTCCACAGAAGTGTCCACCGCGGCCAAAAACGTAAAATTGATCAAAAATTCACATCTTTTGAAATTTTCTTCCAGAAATGTATTTAAGTTATTTATTTAAGCAATATACACTGGAAAAAATTCAATAGGATGAACATATAGATTCTACATTGGAATAAATTCACTTTTTCATATTTATGTCAATTTTCTTAAAAATTGACTTCCAAAATGGACCGTTTGTATTTTAACGATTACACTTAGTAGGACACTAAAATTGTAACATGAACCATTTTAATTTAAAGAAATATATTGAAAATTTAATTTAAATAAGTTTTTCGGGCTGTTTTGGACATATAATTTTTGAATAGAGAGACATTAAAAAGTGATGGTAAAAAATGTCCCGTGCGCGATGTCCCGTGCGAATTTACGTCAAATTGAATTTAAAAAAAAGTGCAAGTCATCTTTGAAAAAAATCATAACCATTTTTAAGAGGCATCAATGCACAAGTGTTAAAAATAAGTTGCATTAAAATATTGCCTCTGGATTCGCTGAAATTGGCGTTTGAATTGGTTGACCTCACAAGTCACTTCCGTTTTGTGTCCCGTGCGAATCACTTGAATTTTTCTATTATTTTTAAAATGAAAAATTACCCAAAATCACTCTTTGCACCAATGAAAGAGCTAATCAAATGATATATGTTAGGCCCTTCATAGAAAAAAAAAACCGTTTCCTTTTTACCGTTTTTTTACTTTGAATGTGTACGAATGTCCCGTGCGCGAGTATGGAAATGCCCATATACAAATAATAAATTTCATTTAAAAAAAAATTAAAAATTAACTTTTAATTTAAAAAAACATTAAAAATTAAATTTAAAAAAATAAACGAAATAAAGAGAAAAATAATAAATGTTACTATATTTTATATAAAAATTAAATATAATTGATGATTTTTATATTTATATATTTTTTTAAAAAAAATTTACTTTTAACTTAAAAAAAAATTTTAAAAAATTTTAAAATAAAAATTAAAAATTAATTTGAAAAAAAAATTAAAAATTAAAATTAACTTTTAATTTTTATAAAAATAAATTTAAAAAAGGTTTATTTTTATAGTTAAAAGGGATAATAATATTTCTACAACTTTTATTTTTAAACGTACGTTTTCAAATTTTTATAAAATTTATACTTTTTTCCTTGCAGTGGATGGCGCCGGAATCGCTGGCGGATCATGTGTACACCAGCAAGTCGGATGTCTGGGCCTTTGGTGTTCTCTGCTGGGAACTGATCACGCTGGGCGCCTCTCCCTATCCTGGCATAGCGCCACAGAATCTCTGGTCGCTGCTCAAGACGGGCTATCGCATGGAGCGCCCGGAGAACTGCTCCGAGGCTGTTTACTCTGTGGTGTCCACCTGCTGGGCGGATGAGCCCAATGCTCGACCCTCTTTCAAGTATCTGGCTGCTGAATTTGAGAAGCTGCTGGGCAACAATGCCAAATACATTGAGCTGGAGACGAATGCCGTGTCCAATCCACTTTACTGCAGCGACGAGGCAGCCTTGATGCCTGGCAATGGAATGATTGAGGACCTGGGTGAACCGGATTCGCTGAATCATTTGTGGACACCGCCAAAGATGAACATCTATGATGTGCAGGATTTGGGCAACAGTCGTGACGAGTCCATAACGGATCTGCAGTCCACATCGATGGCAGCGATGGCGCCACCTGGCTACGATTTGCCACGTCCCCTCATCGAGGCCAGCACCACAGAGCAGGTGCTGCGATACGAGAACGATCTTCGCTTTCCCCTCAACATACGCAAATCCAGCTGTGCTCCCAGCTACAGCAACATGACCAATGGCAGTCCGGCCACAGCTTTGCCCCACTATGCGGTGCCCGTGAAGCGTGGACGTTCCTATTTGGACATGACCAACAATACGTTGATTCCAGACAATCTCGACAATCGCGATTTTGAGAAGCATCTCTCCAAGACCATCTCATTCCGATTCTCCAGCTTGCTTAATCTGAAAGAGCCCGAGTCGCCGCACGGACAGATCGAGGATGCTGTTTAAAATTCGTAGACACATAAATAGGCTTCGACTTGTTTTTTTTAGTTCAAATTGTTTGTTAATTAGTTTTAGAATTATGCTGATGCCAAAAATAGCTCGAATACTCTGTCCCACTTTTTTAAATGCCGAAATTCCTTTAAAATAATTAATTGTTTTCTGTTTAAATTCGAAAATATTTACCATATTATAAAACGATTTCAAATACAAGCATGACAATTTTTAAGCCAATTTAATTCCAACTCCAATTTCCAATCGAAATATAGATACATTTAAATTTGTATAAAATTTACTCTTCATTGCCATAACAATTATTTTAACTGCCTTTAAAGGAAATACGCTTTTTAAGAACTTTAGCTTTAAGCCAAAAATATGAAAACTTTGCAGATGCTTCTCAAAGTCATAGTCTCATTCGCCAAATACTTATCTAAATTTGTATATTTTTAACTTTATATAAACTTTATGTCTCGACTTAAGATCCATTGATCGGAGCACAACAATTTCTTTGTGTATTTTTTGCACTTATCTCAAAAAGCATTTTGCATGCCTCGATAGGTTTTAGAATACGGCTATTCGGACCATTTGTACTTATTAATGTATATGCCAAAAACTAGACTGTATATAAATACAAACACACATGCATACCGATAAAATAATAAATGAATATTCTATCATTCTATATGAAAGACTTTTTAAAATATTGAAGTAGAGCTCTGGGAATCTGGAAATTATCATATAAAATTCAGTAATACATATATATATCATTTACAACAAAACACTAATATCATGTTCATTTTTATTATATATATTTTTTTTTCATTTCTTGAATAGATTAATGGTAATTTCACTCAAATCGTAGAAGCTCTCAATGTTGTTTCTTTTTGTAATCATCTTGACTTACTTCCGGCAAGAGTTTAATATGGAAAGGCTCAGATGACTTGTGATCAATGCTGAAAACTAGGATCAATTCTTTCATTGTTGGCCTTTCTTTAGGATCCTTATCCCAACACCGTTGAATCAATTTTTTCAAGTACTTGGTTTTCTCATCAATCTTGACATCATTAATTGGCGGCATCATATCTAAGGATTCCTGAGGTTTCAAGTGATAAAATGGCTTCTTTTGAGACAGTATCTCCCAGCATAAAATCCCAAAGCTGTACACATCACATTTTTCCGTATATTCATCATATGCATACCTGCACACCTGTTTGTGGGAAAATAATGTTGTAATGAATTTAGATTTATTTCAGAACCATTTTGCTTACTTCTGGTGCCATAAAGCCATTCTTCATTCGTGTTTTCTGAGCTCTTACGGTACCAAAGTCACAAATCTTCAATGTTCGATTTCCGTTAAATAGTAGCAAGTTTTGTGACTTTAAGTTACAATGGAGAATTTTTGGATCTTGCTCATGTAAATAGGCAACACCCTAAAAAATCATGAAATGAGAATTATTAAATTTCTAGTAGAGTAATTGAAAATGTAAACGTATGTATGTACCTTGGAACACTGTAGCATCCAGTTGAGCTTACCCAGCATTGTTACTTGTATCTTTGGGTTATTTTTAAGATGACGGTGTAAGAAATTATAAAGCGATCCACAGTCGGCATATTCCATAACAATGATAGTTTTACCAACATCATCCTTTGTGGTTCCATAAAATTTTACAATATTCTCGTGATCAACGCGTGACAAATACATGACCTCTCTTTCAATGTATTTTTTCTCGTACCTATCTCGAATTTTTTTAACAGCTATTTTTCTATCACCATCTTCAGTTTTCCAGACTGCTTCAAGAACCTTACCGAACGTACCGGAACCGATAGACTTATAAAAAAAATTAATTTGATTACTGTTAGCAATAAGATATTCATTAAACTTTAATTACTTTTATTGACTTAAAGTCATTCCAATTAAGTGGTCCAGCGCTTTTGTTCCACAGCTTTTGCTGATATAGACCGGATATAAATGTTGTCAATACTTTCATTGTAGGACGCCTGCATTGATCTGGATCAAGACACATTATGATTAATGATTCCATTTCGTCCAAATTCTCGTGATGTACAATGAAAGCTACGCCGAAAAAGACAATTATTACTGATTTAGAATATTTTTGTGGAATTCTCACAATCATTTGGCCAAATATTTGTTTTGAAATGATACGGACGCTTGAAGTAATCTTCAGGCTTTTTCCTCGATAATACCTCCCAGATGACGTTGCCAAAATTAAAGACATCTTCATATGCATAGCGTGCATAGCATTTAAAGCTGTTCTGAACCTAAAAAGATGTTAATGAATTTGAGTAAAACTATCATAAATTAATATAAGTTGAACGTATCGTAACTTGTTCCTCGAAATGCTTCGTATGCAGGCCAACATCACTTATCTTTAATGTCTGGTAATTGTTGAAAAATAGAAGACTTTCCGATTTCACATCTCCATGCAACATTTTCATTTCATGCAAGTACGTAAGACCCTAGAGAAGTGATTGGTAAATTATTTGTATTAGATTCAATGTGAATAAAGATAATGATTAATCATACCTTGGCGCATTGCATCAGCCAGTTAACTGCGTTGAAGAATGTATAATTTTCTGATGATTCATGTAGGTAAGTGTGAAGAGATCCACAGTCTGCGTACTCCATAATTATCTTGAAGTCAAATTCAAGCTCTTTGATTTCAAATACTTCTAGAATATTCTCATGCTTAAGCTTAAGCAATAATCTAATAAAGTCCAGTTCCCACGGGAATCTGGGGTTTTTTTTAATTCGTTTACACAAATTTTTTGTGTCATCTTTGTAGACTATTTTCCTCAAATCCGAGCCGAGCTTTGAAATATACATAGATATATATGAAATAGATTTGGGTTTCTATTTTCACTACATCTACATATGTATAGTATACTCCAAACAACGGCCGGAAGTTCCCTTTTAACTGTGAAAACGAGTCACAATGGAGCTTCACAAAAGGCCGTTAGGCGGGGTACACGTGTAAAACCACATATGTATTTTAGATAATACCTTCTCAGTCTTCATTATTTCCTTGTTGATTTCAATAGAAGCAAAATAAATCGAGTTACTGATAAGGCACTAGATTGAGAGAAATCCTTCTTTAATTCCACCAACTTGTTGAACGACTGTGCATTCGTGTTACACTAACGATTAATCAGTTGCATTTTCCACACTGCCAGCTAGTTTTGTCGGAGAAGCTTTTTCCCGTCATATCTGGTTTTGTAAGAGAGCTTTTGAGCGGAGATCGAAAACAGCGGGCAGCGGAAATTCCAGCATTTTATCATATAATATAACTATTATTATAATTAATGCTTGGATGACGTGACAGACCTATTTTAATATGTTTAAGTAAATGAATTAATTTATTTTAATTTATTTTATTTTGAAGAGCAAATTACGAACAAAGCTAAATAATACCAATTAGTTTCTATACAATATATTAATATATTCAAGTGTAAAGTACAATTATCTATAAGCATTTTCAAAACTTCAACAAGAACAAGGCAATTTCTTTTTTTAATCCTCTTCGGGTACGAGGAGATTAAGATTGGCACTGCTAGCCGAGCTGCCAATGAAGGTTTCCTCGTCGCCACGCACCGAGAGCGATTCCCGACCTGTGCAAACTTTACGTTCGCGTATCATGGCCGTGCGCTCCCAATGAGATCCCTTGCAGCTGCTGCAGCTCTGTTTGGGCAGCTTGAAAACGGTGGTGGTGCGATTACCGCAATCCTTGCACTGGAAGAATCGCTTCTGTGCGTCGACCACCTTGAGAGGATGCTTCTCCGCCTTGCAACGATCGGCGGCCGAGAAGGCGGTGTACTTGCAGCGCTGACAGATCACCGCCTTGCAGGGCATTTTGTAGGTGTTCAGCATCTTCTCCTCCATTGCCTCTTTGCGTTCCAGCTTGTTGAAGTAGTCCTCCTGGGCCTCCAGTTCACGCATCTCCACCAGATTCGTGTGCGACGACGTGGCGGCCATGATGCGTTCGATGCGTGACTTGCGCATCAATTCCCGTTCCTCCTCCTCCAATTTCTGGCGCTTCGCACTGCTGGAGAACTTATCGTTCAGCTCATCGATGGCACGACGCTTGCCCGTGTCTGTGCCGCGCGTGGAATTCGGGTTGACTTTCTCCAGCGGCTTCTTTTTGAGCAGCGCTGCCGCTTTCAGTTTGGCGCTCTGCGCCTGTCGTGCTCCAATTTTCACATCGAAGCTGAAGTTCTCGCTGCCAGCGAGTTTGGGCGTCAAACTCGGATCGAAGGAGAAACCACGGTTCTTGAACTTGTCCGGCACGCTTAGTGGCGTTGTGGGCGTGGCAACTTTCGCTGAAGTGGGCGTAGAGGGTGTGGTGGGTGTGGAGGGCGTGGCAGGCGTGGCAGGCGTTGGCTGAGCAGCTGCTGCTGATGGCGATTCCTGCTGAAATCGTTCATTTTCGGCACGCAAGAGTCGCAGTCGCTCCAGATCCTGATACCGCTGCTTGGTGGATGCCTCCACATTGCCAGCCAGTCGAGAAACGGGACCACCACGCTCCGCATAAGGCACATCCGCCGGCTTGTAGGCCCTGGGCTTGGAGGCATGATCAACGCCATGGGCAAAGGGTGACACATCGTAGCCAGCCAGCTTGCTCAGACGATCGCGCTCCTTCTTGATCAAATTGGCGCTTTTCTTGGCCGGCACCGCCGAGTAGGATTGCCCGCCATAGAATACTTCACTCTTGCCTAAAATCAGATTAAATGTGAGCAATTTGTTTGTGAAATAAGTCAAGCTTCCACTTACCCAAGACCTTGTTGCGCAGCTCATTTAAGCCACGCCCCGATGTGGCCGACTGCAGCTCCGAGCGCCTGGACATCTTGCCGTACTCCTGCTTCACATGGAACACACAGTAATCGCAGTCGGTTAGGTTCACCAACGATGTGCATTTGTCGCCATTCTTTTTGGTTGCCCGGCACGTACCCAAGTCCTTGGACTGACCCAGTATCATCACCTTCTGCGAGGTGTCAATGGACAGGCAGGCGACATCTTTGCTGCCCGCACGCTTCTCAAATATCGTTGGATTAAGCACGGCGAGGCACATTCCTTCCGCCGTTTTCCAAAGCGCTTTGTGAGCTTCCTTAAAGAGAAATACTGATGCAGTTTTCACCTCGCCTCGCAGATCGGATAGACACCACGTTGAGTAGGGATCACCTTTCTTGGTGTTGCGCACCGGCTGCTTGGACACCAGTGCTCCCGCGATGACCCAATCCTTGGCCAAATCGCCGCGTTCGATGTGAAATGCCAGGCCCGAAAAGGGCACCGCCTTGCGGCCATTCATGCGTTCCTGAAGCAACGAACTCGATATAAGTGGATTGATCATCCGCAGACCAAACACGGGATCCGTGTAGGTCGTGGAGATCGGTGTTTGTTGAAATGGTTGGCTGGACGTTGTGGCTGTGGCTGCAGCTGGTGGCGGTCTTTGGAACGAATTGCTTGTTAGGGATTTCCTATGGATGGGATTGTGCGGATTCTTAAGACGCAGAGCTTCCGGTTGTGGCGTTGATGTGACCAGTTTTGTGGTTGTTGTCCTTAGCGACTGATCCACCTCACGCGCCACTTTGCTCTCATGTGCACTTTCCCGCTGCTGTTTGAGTTTTTGATTGATGTCACTGCCATATTCATTGTACTTGCGCTCCAAGAAGTTCTTGACCTCTTCGTCGTCAGATGAATCGAGTTCCGGCTCAGTTGGTTTTGCCTTTGTCGGGTCGTTTGTCTTGGTTGCTTTCACTGCCACTTCATAGCTAAATGCGTTTGCAAAACTGCTGTCTTCGCGAAGTCGAGGTACAGCACTGGACACATTGGGAGTCTTTGTTTCGGGCGCTGAGTTTGCATTTTCACCATTGACCGCATCAGCGTTTTCAGCTTCCCCTAGCAACTTTTCCAGTTCCAATATTTCTGCTTCATCTTCTAGGCTTATATCTGCTTGTGATACGTTGGCGGGACCCATGTTATGGGTTTTATTTGAGTAACTTAATTGTTTTCTCACGAATCGTCCAAAATAGCGCGCACACAAATCATTTTTGGCGGGCCCACCATATGTGTATTGGCTAATACTACCAGTTGTACTTGTTCAACACTTACGATAACTCTGTTATCGATTATCGTTAGCAACGCTGTTACATTGTGTTCATCTAGTGCTGGGTAATTTTGTATTTTCATTGAATTCGCTCGTTCGCTCATTTTATTCACTTTTATGAATAAGTTAATCGATCGCATGACTACATATATTTTGCAATAATTTAAAAAATAAAAGAAAAGTATGAATATAAAATAAATTTTAAAATTAATTATTTTTAAAATGTATGGAATAGTTTTTAGCTATAATATCATTGCAATTTAAAATGAACTAGTACTTGTGTTCAATTGAGCCGAGTTCTTTTTCGCTCGTGCATAACCCAACACTGATTTGTTCGTCAATATGTCATCTTTCGGCTTTTATTCGCGAAAAGTTTAGTAGCAGAGCACCGTAATATTTAAATTTTATGCTCTGGGCAGTGCTAAATCGCAACTATAAACTCGTCTACAAAACAACAACATTACGGGACATTAGTCAAACACTCACGCTCCTTCTGCAACGGCTCTCCGAACGCCCTGAAAATTGTCCAATATTTGCGGTTGGTCGGAGACGGACGCGGTGCCGATTTTCCAAAAAAAAAAAAAAGAGTGGAAAAGACAAAGCATACCGGGCCCCTTATATACATAAGAATTGTGTATTTAGTATTTAAGAATAAAGTTTTTTGCCTTTGCTACAGGCCTACTGTTCTGACCGGCAATTAGTGCACAGGTAAGGAATTCTAAATTAACAAGAGCCTCCCATTAATCGTGAACACTCATTTTTGCGTGTACAACAACTAAATGTGCTGTTCTGACCGACTTTTTTATTCGCTTTCAAACCGCATGTAAAGTACACACATCTGTAGATAATCGTGGCCGTTTTGTGGTTAGAGAAGCTTGAAACCAGTCCAACCCACCCCCCACCCCCGACCCCACATGTGCCAGCCAAGCACATCTTTAATTACATTATTAATTGTTGTTGTTGCTACTTCTTGATAGCCTTTGACTTGCATTTTGTTTTTGTCCTAATCTGGAATTAAGTGCATGCTGCAGGAATGAGAGATTATTAATCGCAAAACCAGAGTTGGCAAACAGCTATAAAAGCAGCAACAAACATTAACAATTCACCGTTGCATTTCCACTTTTCGTTTTACGCATTTTCGCATTCCACGGCATTTGCATTGCATGCGCGTGTTTTGAGTTCTCATTCGCCTGCCGCTGCTGCTGCTGCTGTTGACTGTCATTTCTTAAGCTCTCTGCACTGCTCTCTTGCACGCACACAAGCACACACATCATCAGCAGCTCTCTCTCATGCTCTTTCTGCATGTCATCTGTCGCGGTCAGTAGCCGGCCCCCCGACCCCGACCATGGTTCTCGTACACACGCACACACACACACACAACTACTAATAAATAAGTGGCCCCAAAGTGTAGAAAAGTCGAAATCAGTTTCATTTTTGTTTTTTTTTTGGCTTTTTTTGTATCGACCTACGTCAAACTCATGCACACCCTCAGCTTACGCCTGGTATTGAAAAATATGCTCAATTTGTACATATGTGGAAGGCCGACGCCTTATGGCCTTCTCGTGTTAACTCATTGCTGCTGATCAAAATGGAAATGTTTGTTATCTATCGTAGAGTTGTCGCATAGGACGCACTGCGTCGGCCTGACAAAATTGTCTGCATGTTGAATGTTTCTACGTGTGATCCACAAGATTTTGCCGGTATGTGTTTCACTGTCGATGTTTATTGCATATGCATTTGATATGGCTTTAAATTCAGTAACGGCCTTGACGCACCTGCTTCTGTTACACGGCAAGATCTGGCATATAAATACGCTCCAAAATCGATCGCACATTGTTAGTTTCATTTGATTGCTTCACAAGATTGCAAGACTTTGATTAATCACGCTCTCTGTCTTCGTTTTCCCATTTTATCTCTGTCTTTTTACATTCAGTGCTGCAACGATAAAGAGATGAGTTCAAATATATTTCAAACGACAGCGGAGAATGGACTGCGACATGATAAAATTGTTATACTCGATGCTGGCGCACAGTATGGCAAGGTAAATTGGCAACTCGAATAATTATAGACATTTTGATAGCTAATTATTATTATTAATATCTTGTCAGGTCATAGATCGCAAGGTGCGTGAACTTTTGGTGGAATCGGACATTCTGCCATTGGATACGCCAGCGTCAACGATACGTGATAGCGGATATCGGGGCATCATCATATCCGGCGGACCGAATTCAGTTTATGCCGACGATGCGCCCACATATGATCCCGACCTATTCAAGCTGAAAATACCAATGCTCGGCATCTGCTATGGCATGCAATTAATCAACAAAGAATTCGGTGGAACGGTCCTCAAGACGGATATCCGTGAAGACGGTCAGCAGAACATTGAGATTGAAACGTCGTGCCCGTTGTTTAGGTGAGTAATCAAGAGAGCATCGATCTCTATAGCAGCAACAAGAAAGCGTCCAAGTCACAAGCTCACTTGACCGTTGATACAATGCTGCCAGAGCAAAGCAAATGCCAGGAACAGTTCACTTTAGCGTAGTCTATAAATTGATCTACACGTGGCATAACATTTAATTTAATTAAATCAATTATTACAAATGATATCCAGCGATAGCAAATTAGAATGAAATATATCAATGAGATAAACTGAGATACCCTTTTTAAATATTAAAAATCTATTTTTTATTTATTATTTATTTATTTCTTGATCTAAATCAGCGGTGGGCACGCAGTGGCTCCGGGAGCAGCGGCTGCTCCCAGCTTTATTTCTGCCTATTCGGCGACTTAATGGCGGATTCGAAAGACCCGCAAGCAAGCTAACAACAACATAGAAGCAGCTTGAGTCGAGGCATTTTTGACACTTAAAATATATGACCGTCATAAAAAAAAGTTTATGGTGTTGTTGTAGTACTCTCGAATTCAGATTTCGTGCCCGCCGCTGATCTAAATTATAATTTAAATTTAAAATAATTAAATTACTCTTATTTAAATATTATAATTTTTAAATTGATATCGAAAAGTAATTTATTTTTAACATATTCATAAATATTTATAGAAACAGTTTTGATTTGAGAATAATAATTGCTTCGATCACATTTGGTTGTCTCTTACAGTCGCCTTAGCCGCACACAGTCGGTATTGCTCACCCATGGCGATAGCGTGGACCGAGTGGGAGACAAACTGAAAGTGGGCGGCTGGTCAACGAATAGAATTGTAACTGCCATTTATAATGAAATGTTGCGAATCTATGGCGTGCAATTTCATCCGGAGGTCGATCTAACCATCAATGGCAAACAGATACTCTCCAATTTTCTCTATGAAATTTGCGAACTAACGCCCAACTTCACCATGGGCAGTCGAAAGGAGGATTGCATACGATATATTCGCGAAAAAGTGGGCAACAATAAAGTCTTGGTATGTCGAATGCTTTCAAACTGAATCCAAATTTATCTATAATTCAATTAAACTAAACCCATTTTCAGTTGCTCGTCAGTGGCGGCGTCGACTCGACTGTATGTGCAGCATTGCTCCGATGTGCTGTGCATCCCAGCCAGATAATTGCGGTGCATGTGGATAATGGTAATTAGATTAATTATTCCCAAGCAAAAAATATATTGTTGTATGGAGAAATGTTGTAGAGCAATTGGTAAAATTTAGCCAAGTTAGATAAATCTCTTTTTTTGTTCTAAATGCTGTTTTAAAATCTACTGTTTGATATTATTATCAATACATGTTAATCAAATCTATCTCAATCAATTCGTTGCACAGGTTTCATGCGAAAGAACGAAAGCGAAAAGGTGGAGCGCTCGTTGCGAGAGATTGGCATTGATTTGATAGTGCGAAAGGAAGGCTACACGTTCCTCAAGGGTACCACGCAAGTGAAGAGGCCCGGACAGTATTCTGTGGTCGAGACGCCCATGTTATGCCAGACCTACAATCCGGAGGAGAAGCGTAAAATAATCGGTGATATATTCGTCAAGGTGACCAACGATGTGGTCGCCGAGCTAAAGCTTAAGCCCGAGGAGGTGATGCTGGCGCAGGGCACACTGCGGCCCGATCTGATTGAGTCCGCCTCGAATATGGTCAGCAAAAATGCCGAGGCCATCAAGACGCATCACAATGACACGGATCTGATTCGGTAGAACGCTAGCATATTCAAGATACATATATTTCAATTGTTTTAGTTTATCTTTTGGTATGCCTTGGGAAAATTATTAGAAAATTCATACACTATATATATATATATATATAACTGAAGCAGAACATATATGGAACATATACCTGGAGCAAAACGCTTTAAAGAAATTGATCCTACAACAAGTTGTAGGCAAGTGCTGGCACACGATTTTACGGATAAACCTTTTATCTATCTGTTTAGTTTTTTATGATGTCATGCAACATTTTGCTAAATCTATCTTCAAATCTTTGCAGTGAGCTGCGCAGTGCAGGGCGCGTTGTAGAGCCATTATGTGACTTCCACAAGGATGAGGTGCGCGATCTGGGCAATGATCTTGGTCTGCCAGCGGATTTGGTCGAGCGACAACCGTTCCCAGGACCTGGCCTCGCCATACGCGTACTGTGCGCCGAGGAAGCGTACATGGAAAAGGATTACTCCGAGACACAGGCATGTGGCAAGCAGAGAATTGCAAGAGATGTATATTAAATGCATTCCTTATGTTGAACAGGTCATTGTACGAGTTATTGTGGACTACAAGAATAAGCTGCAAAAGAATCATGCGCTCATTAATCGCGTGACGGGCGCCACCAGCGAAGCTGAGCAAAAGGAGCTACTCCGCATCTCTGCCAATTCGGATATTCAGGCAACATTGTTGCCAGTGCGCTCGGTCGGTGTGCAGGGCGATAAGCGAACCTATAGCTATGTTGTGGGCTTGTCAACGACGAGCCAGGAGCCAAACTGGTCGGATCTGTTATTTTTGGCCAAAATTATACCGCGCATATTGCATAATGTGAATCGTGTCTGTTACATCTTTGGAGAGCCCGTGCAGTATCTGGTAACGGATATAACGCACACAACCCTCAACACTGTGGTGCTGGCGCAACTGCGGCAAGCAGATGCCATTGCCAATGAGGTGAGTTTTGCTAAAACCCTGCACTGTACTGTACTGGGTACAAAACATCTAATTCAATGCAACATATTGATTACAGATTATAATGCAAGCGGGGTTGTACAGAAAAATCTCACAGATGCCTGTAGTTCTGATACCCGTGCACTTTGATCGTGATCCCATTAATCGCACGCCTTCCTGCAGAAGATCTGTGGTTCTGCGTCCATTCATAACGAACGATTTCATGACTGGTGTGCCAGCTGTGCCCGGTTCCGTTCAACTGCCATTGCAAGTGAGTTGAAGTTATTGACTGAAAAATTGAAGACAATTGCATTAACTTGAATGTTTGTTTGACAGGTTCTAAATCAAATTGTGCGCGATATATCCAAATTGGATGGAATCTCGAGGGTACTGTACGACTTGACAGCCAAGCCGCCCGGCACCACTGAGTGGGAATGATGCGTTCAAACCAAAATTTTCAACAGCCATTTCATAGAAATAGAAATTTGTAGAAACAATAAACTACTGCATGGTAAACAATATAGAGACGCATGGGACAATAGCAGATGCCGCTGCCGCTGCTGCTGCTCATCCGAACCAGGAACAGGCAACAGCTATAGTGCTAAACTGAGAGGAACTAAGCGTAAATACAATTAGAGTGCCGCTTTAAAATACACCAACAAAAATAACACAAACAATTCAGGTTTATAATATCGATTATTGTGTGTAAACAAACAAACAAAACAGAGAAATAACACCATAAAGCAAACTATTGCTGTATAATATTAAAAACATAAAACATGTTCGATTTGTTCCTTTTATGAAAAGGAAATTACAAGAGAAAAGAAAAGAAAGTAACAGAATCGTAAGAAACATACAAAACAATTTATTTACGCATTTTTTAGTTATATACATAATTATCTATACATATATATATATATTTATATGTATATATAAATTGATATATATATACAGATATTAAATTAATGCAAAATCATGTTCTGAACGTTGTATATTTGCATGAAAACTGTTTTCGAAGAAATCGTGTTTGCAAAACAGAAAAACTGTAAGAAGTACGAAATAAAATAAAAAAAGAGAAACTATTGTAAGCTTAAAATTATGAATTGTTATATAAAAAAAAGTTTTACTATTTAAATGGCAAGAAAAAAAAAAACAAAAACCACAGCAAAACAAATTATTATGATAAAAGAAAAACCAAGCAAAAGAAATGTAATAAATTCGAAAAAGGCTATATGTAAATATATTGTCGAATTTTATGAAGGCACAAAATACTGATTGTTCATCCTTCGTTCGATTCATGTGGAGCGCTTCTTGCCCGTCGTCTTTAGCTTGTCAAAGGCCTCCGGTGTCAGGAGGAGGGTGCTTCGTCGGCGATTCCTTAAATTCTCCAGCACCTTTAGCTTGTGTGCAAAGGAAACACGAGTCTTGACCTTTTCCCGTCCCATTCGCATACACTTGGCGGCGAGACTCTCTTGGGGCAACTCCTCGACTTTATCCGATGGAATCTAAGCGAAATATTAATATGCCAAATAAGTCTTTTTGTGCAGCGGTGGGCAGTCGTTGCTCCCGGAGCCACTGCGGGCCCACCGCTGTTTTAGCGTATTGTACCTACAGTAGTTGTAGACGCCGCTGGCAGCTTGTGATCTTTTCTGTCGAACATGTGCTTGAATAAGAAATGGAATTTATCCGAATAGCAAAGCTTCTGCGGCAGCTCATCGACCTGGTTATAAAACTTGGCCTCCTGCTCGTGCAGTTGCTCAAATTGCACTCTGTAGCGCATTGTGTGTATTAAGCGCTTCCATCTATCAACATTTGGAATGGGGTTTAACGGATTTTCCATTTGACTGGCAATCTCCTCCCATATGCTTTCCTTGAGTGCAAAATTGAAAAAGTCCTGATGATTCTCCATCCAAAGGCATTCGTGTTGGCTGTACAAATCGATGAGTTTGAAATACATTTGATGCCTTTGCTTGTTACGGAAGTAATCCCATGTTGCTGCTGAAATACTTGACTTGTAGGCCATAATTTTGACTATTTGTTAGTTGAGTTCGAAAATGGCATTAAAATCTTGAGAGTATTTGAAAATACATGTTGAGTAACGTTGAGTTTGACATTTTATTTGTTAAATATCGCTAACAATCTATGTATATTGAAATTTTATTATCTCATAATTGATACAATTAATTTAAATAAGTGTTAATTTGGTATGGGGCATGAGACGGGGGGCGGTTACAAGGGAGGGGCGTGGTCATGCTCACGTTGCCACTTATTGTCCGCTTCAGAAATGATACAATGCCATCAAGTAAAAGAACCGGAATTGGTTTTATTTTTTTTTTTTTCAGTTATTTTCTCATACATATTTCTATAAATTGTTTCGCATGGTCAGCAAACAAATTCGCAAAAAAACAAAAGTAATTAAAATATAAGTTTGTCGTATATAATGTATGTATAATTGTATAGTATAAAACTGTTTCACAATTTCTCGCAATCGTTCGATTACATCATTTACTATTAGCACTTTGACACTCAATATAATCTGAATTAAAAGCAATTCGAAAAAAACTAAATTAAAAGAACAATACCATAATTTGATTGCTTGCGTTTCAAAATCGGGTATATATAAGTAACTATATGTGTGTGAGCTTGTGTGTGTGTGTGTGTTTAGGGCTGGGGTGGTTGTAAGTAACTTATTGGGCGGCCAACTCCTTCATGCGATTGAGAGCGCTGCCAGCCTTGAACCATCCAATCTGCAGGTCATTGAGTGTATGGTTCAAATGGATCTTCTCGACCTTGTTGCCGTTCTTGATCTCACATTCAACAGGTTTGCCGGGCGCCAAGCCATTCAGATTGACCAGCGAGATCTTGCTCGTGGGTTGAATCTAAAACAACACCAAAATATATTAAGAACAGGCATATCTTTGACATATCTTAGTTATTTACCTTGTCGTAATCGGCTGGATTGGCAAAGGTCAGTGGGAGCAGGCCCTGTTTCTTCAGATTGGTCTCGTGGATGCGAGCAAACGACTTCACAATGATGGCACGACCGCCCAAATGACGTGGCTCCAGAGCGGCATGCTCGCGGGACGAGCCCTCGCCGTAGTTGTCGTCGCCAATGGCGACCCACTTGATGTTGTTGGCCTTGTAGTCGCGGGCCACCTCGGGCACATTGCCCCAGCCGCCGGTGCGCTGATTTTTGATCTTGTTCATCTCATTGTTCTCGTAGTTGGTGGCGCCAATGAACATGTTGTTGGAGATGTTGTCCAAATGGCCGCGGAACTTGAGCCATGGTCCAGCCGCAGAGATGTGATCCGTGGTGCACTTGCCCTTGACCTTGATCAGAACGGTCATGTCCTTCAGATCCTGACCGCTCCACTTGTCGAAGGGCTCCAGCAGCTGCAGACGCGTCGATTTTGGATCAACAGCCACCTTAATGTTGTCGCCGCTCTGTAAAATTAAATGATGGTTTTCAATTTAATTACTGAAATGATTTGGAACAGAGACGTGTATAAAATGTACGTACGGGTGGGGGAGCGGTGTAGGTGTCCTGGCCGGGATCGAAGCCCTTGGCGGGCAGCTCATCACCGAATGGAGCCTTCAGCTTGAACTTCTTGCCATCGGAGCCGGTGAGCTCATCCGTCAACGGGTTAAAGTCCAGGCGACCAGCAATGGAGAGAGCTGTGACCAACTCGGGGCTGGTGACAAAGCAATGAGTGGCTGGATTGGCATCGTTGCGACCGGTGAAGTTGCGATTGTACGAGGTGACAATGGTGTTCTTCTCGCCCTTCTTCACATCCTGACGGTCCCACTGACCAATGCAGGGTCCACAGGCATTGGCCAGCACAGTGCCGCCAAACTTGTCGAAGACCTCGGAGATGCCATCGCGTTCGATGGTAGCACGAATCTGCTCCGATCCGGGCGTGACATTGAATGGAATCTTTGACTTGAGGCCATGGCTCATGGCATCGTTAGCAATGCTGGCACAGCGACCCATATCCTCGTACGAGGAGTTCGTGCAGGATCCAATCAGGCCGACGCGAATGTCCATTGGGTAGCCATTCTTCTGGGAGTTCTCGGACAGCTTGCTAATGGGATGGCCCAAATCGGGTGTGAATGGACCGTTCACATGTGGCTCCAGTGTATCCAGATTGATCTCAATCAGCTCATCGTACTCGCACTTGTTATCGGCGGTGAGAAGCTTCGACTGATACTTCTGGGCCTCGGCAGCAATGCCACCGCGTCCGGTGCACTTCAGATAATCGGCCATGCGCTGGTTGAAGGGGAACAGCGATGTGGTGGCACCGATCTCAGCACCCATGTTGCAGATGGTGGCCATGCCCGTGCAGGAGATGGAATCAACGCCCTTGCCGTGATACTCAATGATGGCACCAGTGCCGCCCTTGACGGTCAAGATATCGGCAACCTTCAGGATCACATCCTTGGGCGAGGTCCAGCCGCTAATCTTGCCATTCAACTTGACACCAATCACCTTGGGGCACTTGAGCTCCCAGGCAATGTCAGCCATAACGTCGACGGCGTCAGCACCACCAACGCCAATGCAGAGGCCACCCAGACCACCGCCATTGGGAGTGTGAGAGTCGGTGCCGATCATCAGCAGACCGGGGAAGGCATAATTCTCCAAGATGATTTGATGGATGATGCCGCTGCCTGGTTTCCAGAAACCCAAACCGTACTTGGCGCATGTCGATGCCAAAAAGTCGTAAACCTCACGATTCAGATCCTTGGCACGGGCTAAATCCTTAACGCCACCGACCTGGGCCTCAATCAAGTGATCGCAGTGGACGGTCGAGGGAACGGCCACCTTTCTCAAGCCCGAAGAGATGAACTGCAGCAGAGCCATCTGAGCGGTGGCATCCTGCATGGCGACGCGATCGGGACGCAGGCGCAGATAGGATGTGCCACGCTCAATATCCTGATTCGCCGGATCATCCAAGTGAGAGTACAACACCTTCTCGGACAAGGTCAATGGGCGATTCAAACGACCCTTGACCACATCGAGACGCTTGCTCAGCTTATCGTAGGGCAGATAGACGTCCGAGTCGAATTTCGACAGCGCCACCTTGGAGGCGGTGTAGCAGGAAGCATGGAACTGACGCGCCATGGGATCCACAACATGTTTGCCCAGTTTGCACACCTGAGAAAATCAATTGGACAAAATTCAACCAATTAGCACATTAAGCATTCATTAAAAACACAGTTCAAATGGAGATGGACAAACAAAAGGCGAATAAATTCAGAGGAATACCCGAGGTTATTATAGTTCAAAATATCAATAAACTTTTTTATTTATTTACTATTTAAAAAAGAAAATATTTAAACAGCTTTAGCTCAATTTCTATGTGAATAACAGTGATGTTAACATGCCTGTTCGTTAACAGAAATTGCAGAAAAATTATATAGAATACTCGTATCTTCGTCAGATCAGTACGAGTACTCGAAGTTTTTTGCCTTTAAAAATATTAATTTGCTGTGTGTATTGTTTAAATAATAATAAGATACAAGCAACTGAGTCGCGCTTTTACTCAAATAGGGAAGTTATTAGCATATGTTATAGTTATTTTTACATGTCTGTTAGTTACCAGAGAATTAAAAAAAAATTCATAATAAATCACGGTTAAAATCACTTGCCCATGCTCAATTTTATATTTAAACCTTGTGATTGCTTGATTAACATATCACGGGCACTTATAATATTAATTAATATGATTGATTGATAAGATTAACAACTGTGAAGCAGTTGAACAAGCATATGAAAAATACACAACAAACTAAGAAGAAAAATGCATAAACATTTATTGCGTTTGCAGTATTACAGCACGTGATAAATGAATAGAAGCAAAACAAAAATGGCAATAAAAATGAATTACGTCAAAGGGTCATTCACTCATTGGCAGAACTAATAATGCAATGCGTGGCAATTACAGCGGCACACTCGACACACACCCCCCTCTGAGACACATTGTAGTATATATTTAAATAAAATGTTCCACACGCTGAAGTGGAAAAGTACGTGAGCTTGATAAAGTGATACAGTTAGAAGCATTGCGAAATTTTATATAAGTATTAATTAAGCGTATTATCAAACTGTCACAAGATAAGAACAAATACGAGAAAGATATATGACTGTCTGGCTTTCCCAGCAGTTCCCAGTTGAGTAACGATGCTTATATAAAATTCACAATTGCACGGTGTTAATTTGTTGCAATCGTTTTAAATGTTGCATGCTACGATTTTGTATCCACACACACACACAAACAAATTGTCCACTACTGTTTAATAAGAATGAGCAACAGAAGAAACTCGGTTAGGTAACAACTTTAGATTTGTTTTTAGGTTAGAAAAGCGCAACGCGAAAATTCCAATTTACAATGCGATTGAATTTAATTGTCCTGTTGATTTGCATATGAAAATAAATCATTTTGTAGTTTGCACATTTTACGTATATTGTTACTGGACTTGAGTGGTGTTATCAGCTTTAATTTCAGGTGTGTGAGTGTGGGTCTCTAAATACATATAAATATATATATGGATGCACTGAATCCCGTTCCCTGGCATCTGCGACAGGGTCATGGCATCACGTACCTGTGCCTGAGCGCTCATTAATCTCACTGCCATATTTACGCGCTTTTTATACAATATTCAACTATTTATAAACACTCGAAATTTTGCGTAGAACTTTTAAGCTAGAACCCAGTCGTACATCAAAATTTTCAGCCCTCTCAGCCGGAAGATTTTAACACAGACTGAGCGAAAATCGCAAAAGTTGCTGGCGGCGAGGGTGATATCCACGGATGCCACAGTTGGCGTTTTTGCGCCAAAACTGGCTCTTTTTTTCCTGTTGGCGCAATGGCACCTTTTTTTCGATTTGGCTCTTTTTTCATCATTTATTTTGTATAGTTTTAGGTTGAAGTATCTATTTTATTTAATAACATAATCACTAAATTAAGGATGAAAATGTGAAATATTTTGAAAATATGTGTTATAGCTTTAACAGTTTTTTATTGTGGAGTTAAATGCAAAAATAACATGAATTCCAAAAAAAAAAGTTTTGGCTCTTTTTTAGTCAATTTGGCTCATTTTTTGTTTGTTTTGGCTCAATCAGATATTTTTAAGTGGCAACCGTGGTGATATCGTATTAGAGATGAGCAGTAACCGTCGTCGTGACTGGCATTATTTCTGCCGTGGGCGATAAAACCTTTTTTTAATAGTTGCATTTTGTAACGTTAAGCATATCATCATTCGAATCAGTTTAAAAATCGGTTAGTATAACTGCCTTCATTTATTATCTGACAGTTATTTACAATTTTTTGATAATAAAAGTCACTGTGACATTTGTCACTATCGCAACAGACCTATTCAGCTATAATTATTATGTAATCGTTATCGATAAAAGCAAATGTCGTTAATCAACACTTTCGAACTGTTTTGTTTGCGTGGGCGACGGGCGGGCGCAGCCATTTGTCACAACTGTGCGAATAATAGATCAGTTGAAACAAATAGGAAACTGTCTAGAAATGCACAGTCGATTAAGTGTTTCCTCCAGCAATGTCGGATCGTCATCAACGTGGTTGTATGCCAGACGCAGCCGTGGATTATCAGGCAGTGCCGTTACAAGCAGATCCAACGGAAAATATCAATCGAAATTTAAACACAACAACATCAACATCTTATTGCAGGCAGCTCACGGCGGCAGCAGTCGATGAAGAACGTGCCTTTTGTCGTGTGCACGGCTACATTATACCCGTCCTAATACTGTTTGTGCTTGTTTTAGTTGTGCTGCTGTTGCCTTGGGAGACGCTAAACCACCCGACGGACACAAACATCCCCGTGGACGTCCCGTTGCCATGTCAACTGCAATTGGTGGAGACTTTACCCATTGGCCTTAACTATACGCACAGTACTACCAAGTTCCTGAGCACGTTTGAGGCGTGGCAACTGCTGTTGAGCAAAGCAAAGGCTAAAATTGACATTGCTGCACCCTACTGGACATTACGTGGAGTGGACATTAATGACACGAGCACTCGACTGGGCGAGCTGCTTTTCCAGCGTTTGCTCTCGAATGGTGATGGGGGAAAGCCGAAATTGCGCATACGCATTGCTCTCAACAAGAGCGCGGAAAGCTATTGGCATGCGGATGCCAAAATCTTTGCCAACTATGGAGCCGCTAAAATTGTGGCCGTCAAGCTACCCCACAATGGAGCACTGCACACGAAGCTCTGGATTGTGGATGGCGAGCACTTCTATTTGGGCAGTGCGAACATGGACTGGCGTTCGCTGACCCAGGTCAAGGAGCTGGGCGTGCTTGCCCAGAACTGTCCCGAGCTGACGCGTGATTTGTCGAAAATCTTCAAGGCATATTGGCAAATAGGCAGCGATAAAGATGCTTCCATACCGAATCAGTGGTCATGGCTCTTTCACTCCAGTTACAATCTCCGTCGACCCATGCTCCTGCGGGTCAATAGAAACTATACAATGAGTGCTTATATTTCGAGTGCGCCTCCTGCACTCACTGCCAGTGGACGAACTCATGATCTGGACGCCATTCTCCACTGCATAGAGACTGCTAGCGAATTCGTGCATATTGCTGTCATGGATTACTTCCCTTTAATCGTCCATAACTCCAAGATTGAGTATTGGCCACCCATCGACAATGTGCTGCGCAAAGCGGCTATTGAGCGTGGTGTGGCTATTAAGTTATTGATTTCCTGGTGGAAGCATTCCGATCCCAACGAGGACAACTATCTGCGTTCGCTGCAGGAGTTGTCCACCTCAAACCAACAAGTTGACATACAAATTGTGAGTACAATTTAGCATTTAATTCATCAACCAATTATCGAAATACATTCCAGCGCCGCTTTGTTGTGCCGTCGGACGAGCAACAATTGAAAATACCCTTTGTCAGGGTCAATCACAATGCCTACATGGTCACCGAACGAATTGCCTACATTGGCACCTCCAACTGGTCTGGCGAGTACTTCACACGCTCAGCTGGCGTTGGTCTCGTGTTATCCGATGTGGATTTTGAGAATAATACACTGCACACATTGCGCTCAGATGTTCTTAATGTATTTGCACGTGATTGGCATAGTCCATATGCCCTGCCACTGAAACATAATTTGCGTCTTTGAATTTTTATGATTTGCGCGCGCTCTTTTGTCAATTGGTTGTTTTACAACACTGCCACTGACAGCCTACTGATGTCATAACACAAAATCAACTCCAACCTCAATAAGCATTAAACATAACATTGCCTTAATTTTTTAAGTTTTGTTAATACACTATTTTGAAAAATAAAAATGATAGCAAAGTTGATATTAATGTATTGGAGAGGAATTGGCAAAGTCCATATGCCGTGGCATTAAAACATAGTGTGCATCTTTGAACTTTTGCAAGTTTCGCGCGCTCTTTTGTCAATTGGTTGTCTTACAACACTGCCACTGACAGCTGCTGAATGTCATAACAAAAAATCAACTCCAACCTCAAGAAATAATAAACATTTAAATTATGGCAAATAAGCCGACGCGTGATCTTTTGGGCATTATTTGGCAAAACTTCTGGAAATCGTTGCGTCCGCGACAGTTTCGTGGCGATCTTATTGGCGAGGACTACTTTGGCAACAAGTACTATGAGATTCCCGCAAATCCGTCGATTGGAAAGCGAAAGCCGTCACGTTATTTCGAGCCCGTTGATAAGGAAGCCTTTGATCAGGAACTGACTGCCGAGTGGGAGGCGTGGCTGCGCGGACGTCGTGACGATCCGCCCACACGAGAGGAGCTCGTCAAGAATCTGCAGATCATGGATATGAAGAAGCGCAATGCGGCGAAGCTGGACGCACATTACGCCAAGGGGAAGGACGCAGCGGCGCTGCCCAAGCAGGTGGAGGGGGAAACAATTGGCACGTTTCCCAAGTACAAGGAGTACGATTCGATACCAGGAAAACATTCAACAAAGAAATGAATTTAATGGCTCTTTTTAATTAATTTGTTAATATACGTATTTCTAGATTATGTTTATGCTAGGATAAAACGGTTTACCAATCATTCAAATCTAAATCCTTGACAATATCCACAGCCGTCGCAGCCTCGTCATAATCATCGGCTGCCTCATCGGCTGCAGTTGGCTTCGGTTTCTCGATCTTCTTTTGTTTGGGCTTCTTCTTTTGAGGTTGCTCCACCTCCACCTCCGCCTCGTCGTCATCGTCTTCGTCCATGGGCAGGCCAACTGCCTCATCTTCAGAGTCCGAGGGGAAGAGCTCCAGTTCACCATTTTCATTGCGCACTGGCACACCCTTCTTGGCCGCTGGTCGCTTCAGCTTGGGCACATCATAGTCCGCATTAATGTCATCGACTTGAGCTGCCTGGCGTCGTTTCTTGGTCTCGTGCGTCTTTAGCCAGCTGGCGTAGTAAATTTCCAGGGGTGTGCGCTTGTTGCGCACCTGTTGTTCCCAAACCTGCACCGCCTTGGCATCTTTAAGGTCGAAGTTGACACTGGTCTTGCTGCGCTGCTGCTCGATGAAGCGGCCACTCTCCTGAATCTTCTCCAGCAACTGCTTCAGTTTGCGTGTGTAGTTGGCATTGCGGCACTCCTTGAGGTATGCCTTGATGGCCATCACCACCGGTACGACGAGATCGCTAAACGCCAATGTCGCCGACTCATGGGCCAGGTACTCCAAGAGCAGACCACACACCTGCTCTACGACCTCATCGCGGAAACCGTTCTCGGCCAGCTGCGCCTTGTTCAGACGCAGGATGCAGGTGAATTGCAATGGCTTCATGGACACCGATGTGTGCTTGCGATTGAAGGTGTTGCTGCGCAGCACCTCCACAATCAACGGTAAGATGGGTATAAACGTGTTCGTCTCCTTGGCCAGCGAGATGAGCGACTGCAGACAATGGAAACGCAGTGGGAAATACTGTGCCGTCGGTATTAGCCTAATGACGCCAGTTGTAATGGTAACCAGTGGATAGACCAATGGCTGCAGTTGCGGCTTATTCGCGCTCGCTCCAAGTAAATCCGCCCAGAGGCGCAGTGAATTGATGTACTGCCAATTGTAGACTGCCTGGAAGCTGTCCTTCTTCTTTAATATGACCGCATTGCGCAGATGAATGGCCAGCTGACGTATGTAGAGAAAGGCGTGCTGATAGCTAACATTCAGGTCCAGGGCGAACATCTCCACGAGGGAGCGACGCATGAAGTTGATTCCCGGCAATGTGTTGGGCGAGACGAACTTGGAATTGCGCACATAGGCGAGATACATGGCCTTGAGCACGTGATTCAGCATGGTGGCCTGCAAAGGGATTCATTAAGTATACAAGTCATCTCAAGAGATCTTGGATTAAGTGACAACTCACCTGCTGTTTACGCGTGATTTTCAGGATGCACAAGAAGGATAAAACTCTGACGGTTTCATCACCTGTGGCCCAGAGCACAATGAGACGCTTGAGTATGGTCTTACCCAAAGCGGTGAAGGGCACCACCATGCCAGCCATCTGATGCAGATGCTTCAGCAGCACATTAAGTATGTTGGAGCTGGACACTTGTTCCACCAGGCGTATCAGGTCCGTGAGATAATAACGCAGACAACCACGCACCTTGACCCACTTCTTGTGCTTGTGCAGCGGCAGACTGCTGTTGGGCTTAACGCCCAGCACCCTGATGATCGCCGGCTGCAGATGGAGCACACACAACTGGATGACACCGTTGAAGGCGGCGGCACCCACAACTTTGTAGGCAGCGGCATTTGCCTGTTCGCCTTCGGCGTCAGCGCTGATGCTGGCCAGCGCCGAATTGAAGGCCTGTATCACCTGACGCACTGTCTCAACGGGCACATTGGGTTTGCCCAGCTGCATTTCCCATTGGCGCAGCAGATTGAGTGTTATCTTCTGTACTCCACCGGTTGCCGCCTCATCGTCGTCATCTTCACCCTCGAAGTCGCTCTCATCGCTGGCCACAGCCAGATCATCGCTGGGCTTGTGGTATTTCTCATCATCTTCCTCGTCGCCCTCTTCCTCACCAGCTTCTTTCATTTCTGTATCGTTGTGATCTCCATCATCGTCGTCGTCATCGCTGTCCATGAGATTGAAGTCCAAGAGCTCCTTGTCGTTCTTCTTCAGAAAATCATAAAACTCGGGATCTAGATCCTTGAGACCTTCCAAATCCTTTTTGTGCGACTTCTTTGCCACTTTCTTCTTTGGCCGCTTTTCATCTTTGCCTTCTGCCTTTTGCTTAACTGCTTTCTTTGCTACTTTTGGCACTTTAGTCTTATCTGACTGCTTCTTCTTCTTGATAGCATCCTTATTGGGCTTTGTTTTGTCCAAAGTCTTTACTTTTTTCGTTGCTACCTTCATTATTTTTGCCGAAAATAAAACTAAACCAACTAGCGCAAATAATAAACTCGCGGCCTACTCAACACGTGCCGTAGACAGTGCTGCCAACTTTTTATAAAAAAAGAGCTGTTTTTGACTGGAGAGAAGGAAAAAAAAGCTGAAAATATTTTTTTATATTTTTGTCGATATTTTAAAATTGTTTGTAAAGATTTATTACCAAACTTCATTAAGCGAAGGGTGACGTGCACCAAACGAATTTAAAAATGAACTTCATTATTTAAGAAAATTATTATATATTAGTTTAGGTTTTATTATTTGGCCTTTTATTTAATTATTTAAATTTATTTAAAATTTTTAACAAAATTACAAAAAAAAAGCCACACAAAAAGTTGAAAGAAGGTGGCAGCCTTGGCCCCAAAACACGGAAAATTTGATCATTTATTTTACTGACGATTTTTTTCGATGTTTATTTTTAAACATCGAAAAAAAAATGATATGGGAGGAAACCTCGATGTTTTCTCTACCTCCAGTTGGCTCCACCGAGTTGTATTCGTTCGGAACAAGTTTAAATGAACAGTGTGGCAGCCTTAGTTTACAAAAATGGGTAGGTAGCTTATTAAAAGATGCAATTTCTCTAAGCTTAAGCAAAAATTTTAATATTTTATTAATTAATTTTACCAACGAGTATTAAAATAATTTTATTTTTGTATGGTAATGCAAGACTATAGGTGGAGTATGTATGTTTGCAACAGAAAACTCATCTGCTATTATCACATAAAGGTGCATTTAGACTAGTTGACGCAGCGTCAATTTCAGGAAAGTCAACTATTGGCAACCAAGGTCAACGCATTATTTGCGTTTACATTAGTTGACTTAGTTGACCAAAAAACATGTTTGGCAACTACTTTTCCAGTTGGTCAACGCAGGAGCTAGCAACGCATTGTCGATGAAGTTGACAGCTATTTAAACTAGTTGACATTAACATTCGTTGACGTTCGAGTTGCCATTGCTGTTAAGTTGACGTCGATATATTGTATCAATCGAACTTGGTTGATTGGTAAACATAAATTTGTATTTTACATATTTAATATGTGACTTTTTTACAATAAGATAAACTGAGTTTGACGACATCAGCAAGAAAGCGCAAAATAGCATCAGCAATTATTTTGCATTGTTGCCTAGAGGATGAGGAGGAGGAGCAAGAGCGTAAAATGCGAACCCGGACAACGTGGGTGCAGAGCTTTATTTGGAGCGTGAGGAGAGTGGCTTTTTTCCGTAAATTCTGGATCCATTTTTTTTTTATACAAACTTGTTAACTTTTCGACTTATTCAAATTAAATAGTGTGCAATTTTGCTTGGTTTGAGGTGGGCAAATATCGATGTGCCATCAATCGATAGCTTCCGATAGTAATCGGTTTCAACCATGCAACCCAAAAATATCTTCGTTTTAATATATGTATATTTAATATATTATATATTGTATAAAATATATTTGTAAATAATTAATAATGTATTTTATTAAATTTATGATTTTATAATAATGATTTTTAAGACAGTTCTCCGCAAAAAAAGATGTTATTCAACCAACAATGATGGTGAAATCGAAGTGTTTGCCACCTCTGTCATGTACACAAAGTTTGTCAACACAAAGCAAAAGAATGAACATGAAGTCAATTTGAATTTCCATTGTCAACGAGTCAATTACAAGTTCAATAGTTGACAAAAAGTGTTTACACTATGTTTACACTCACAATGTCAACTGACGTTTTTCGCATTGTCAATTTATAGTCAACGCAGCTGTTGACCGTGTTGACCCCTGTTTACACTAGGATTGACTAAGTTGGCATCAAAATTGACTTGGTTTGTCAACTAGTCTAAATGCACCATAAGTCTGTAAGAGCTTCGATAGACAGCGAGTGGCGGTAGCTCGATAAGTTTTCGATAGACTTGGCGGTAACTCAATTCAAATTTAAAGCATAATCAATTCGAAAAAGTCGACGTTAATTAAGTATAAATTGCGATGTATTGAAATAAATAAATTTATAATGGTACATACAGCTTAAGTGTAGTCTTGAATCATTCTAAGGCTAAAAGCTTTTTTTATTGCGCGGCAATTAATCAGCTCATAACGTGGATCAACAACTGATGGAATGATTAAGGGGGCGTTGACTAAAAACTGAACTATCATTTCTCGGTTGCAGTTACGCCTGCTTCGGGGGCCACACATCTGGCCAACTTGTTGCCAACTGCCGTTACAAGTTGTTGTTGTAATGTTAGAGACTGAAATCGAGAGTTAGGCTTAAGTGGAGCAGGGGGCTGTTTGCCTTGATCGCCGGCATTCGCAATTATTAATAGAAATAATTCACGTAATGCTAAAAAGAAAAATACTTGTTACGATCCAGTTAAATAAGTGTATGCAAAACACACTTTTAGAGCCACAGATCCGTCTATAACACCTACGTGGCCCCCTTGAATTACCGTTGTTGCAATTGCTGAGAGAGAGAGAGAGAGTGGACCAATAGTTGTACTCTCCAGTGTGCAGTGTCCAGGCATCCTTTAGGCCTGGTCTAGTACGAGTATTACGAAATTGCACAAGTGACTTTTTAAATGAATTTGCAAACATGATAAGCGAAAAGTCGAAATAGTCGACGCTTCAAATAAAAGTGTCAAAGATTGTCCGTCTGACCGTCCGTCTCTGGGGTCTGTCGATAATAGTGAGTGCATTGGCAGTTGTCTTGGCCACCGCCCACAGTTACAGTCTAGGCAGGAGCGCGGAAAGAAGGGGAAGGAGGTGAGTGAACAGCAGTAGCAGCAACAAGAGTCGGCGCCGTTGTTGTTACGACGACCGTGTCATGTTGGCAGCCAAGCCCAATACCAATTGGCCATAAATCTTGCCTGGCCAGTTGCCTGTTGTTGTTGTCGTTGTTCGTTGTTCGCTGCCATTCACTTTTTTTTGCGTATGTGCACGCAAAACGCATGACGCAGCTGAGATTGAGAGATTGGAATGAAAATCATTTCCTCCTCCGGCCACACACAAGTTCAAGTTTACGCACTGCAATCGGAAAATCGCGCAAAAAAAACAACAAAAACACGGCTTCCTGCTTCAGTCGAGGTCGAAACGCACTTTTCAGGTTTTTTGCCACGCAGAATGAATTCCAGTTGGCCCACTGAATGTGGCCAAGAGATCTGCAGTACCACAAGATTAGCAGCCAGCCAAGGCCGAAACAAAGTCATTTGGGCCAACGCATAACGCATTTGGTTCGTTGCTCGATTGCTCGCTACTGCCGGTTTCTCGATCTTGTTTTGGCCATTATGCAGTTTTGGCTTTCGTTATTGTCTTACCACTCGTTGCAGTACTTGTTTATGTTTATGTTCATGTGATCATGATCGAGCGTGGGCGACACTATGAATTACTGAATAAGGTTAATGGACTAACTGATCCAAATACTCGCAGTGCATTGAGTGTTGAGTGTTTGTTGAACGAGTCTGAGCTCAGTTATGTCGAGGTGTCTTATTTCAATTAGTTGATCTTATGGCACATTATTAAGTAAAAGCGGATTAAAGTGTGGTTAAATGACTATTAGATGACGATTTACAGAAAAAACGCAAGTTTGTTCCCTTTTCCTTTCTTTTTAAAATGAAATGAATAAATAAGAGCTTATACCTGATTCCTTTCTTAATTTCGGACTTTATAATATAGATTTTAAATATATAATAAACGCAACTCAATTTTAAACTTAATTATTGAAAGTATTTTTTGATGTTAAGATACGTTTGAAATATATAATACACTTATAAATTGAAGTGTAAGAAATATGTTTGGAGTCTTTCCCCATAAATTTAAAGTTAATGTGACTACACATATGATATAATTGCAAATCTAATAAGCGTTAAGATAAATTTGAGAAGTTTAAAATATGTTATCTATTATTTAATAAAGTTTAATCATAAAACTTCTCGAATTAAATAATTATTTTACGAGTACTGCAGTTATTCAGTCAAAACTAATCTTAATTCCCCACTTTTATTTGTAGGAATACCTTGAAAAAGTGATAGTTAATCCATATTTCTTAGGTAATCTAACTACAATTATAATAATTGTTCAAATATCAATAGTACTATAAGGAAGAATTGACCTAATTGTAATAAATTAAATGGCACTCCCCTCTGTAACCCCATGCAAAAAGAGTTAACTAACTTTTATTGTCGTGGTAACCACCTGTGGATCAACCTGCAATTCTGTTTATAGACACTAAAACTTGTTGCACCCTCCCAAAGTAAAGTGTGGCATTCGCAAATTTGATTTGATTTGGTTGCAAAGTCGTCAAGTCAGTGCAATTGGCATCCCAATCTCAACCCGAATCCCAATCTGAATCCGAATCCAAACGAATGCCACTCGGAGTCGATGGAGCGAGTGCACTTCAGGCATGTCACAAACATTTAAATTGACCATAGAACGTGTTAAATAAATAAGAATACTTGATTGCAATGCTACTTACTCTCAGTTCTCAGTGCTCGCTGTTCGTTGTGACAGTTGCTGGCAATCGACTTGGCCATTAAAGTGGCTAATTATCTTGTTAGCTTAATGACCATTAACAGCGCTTAAAATCATAAATTAATAATTGGATTAATTACGCCAAGATACAATAGATTGTATTTATACATTTTAAATGAATATTCATAGTTGAAAGTAGTCAAAAAAACAGAAGATAGAATGCAGCAGTCGGGAGTGTTGGCCAAGAGAAATACCCTATAGAAATATAACTATTCCAACTTTTCAGTTTTTTTCAAACAAAATTTAACATCCAAGAATATTGACAAAATTAAACAGTTTTTCACAACTTTTCCACCAAAAATAGACCTTAGACCCATTTTAGAAATTATTTTCTGCACTTTGCAGTAACTAAAATACATCATATAGTTATTAAACCCATTTACAGGGTATAATAATTGCATATTTACTATAAGTTGCAGTTGCCGCAATAGCTCGGAGGCCACCCACTTAAGTTGCTACAATTAATTAAATCGAATGCATTTAATTCGATTATTTGCAAACATTAAATAAGTAGAAAGAACAATCAAAGCGTACACGGCTAAAAGCTACCCTGTAGTTGCTATTAGTTAAAATGTATAGACTAGCAGATACTTCCTTAGATCTCGTTTAAAATTAAAGAATGTATTAATTTTAAGAAAAGAAGTATACCCCTTAAATTCGATTGGCATAAAGTGGGTATGAGGTAATGTGTAACATGGCAAGGTGTCGGCGGCGTCGTGGGTGGAGGGTGAAGGCGTTGCGCCAACTTGTTGCCAATTGTTGTTGTTGGTGTTGCTGTTGTTGCCACATGCAACAATCAAAGAGTCGACAACAACAGCAACACAGCAACCTGGTCATTGAAATTGAATTCCAACGTGGCTAACATTGATTATGCCAGATTAAGACCAGACACCGGACTGGACTGGCCCATAATTAGTTTCATTCTTTTTATGCGATTTTAATACGCAATTCACATTTATCTCCCCACAGAGCTCGTTCCAAAAGTGGGCGTTCAAAATGCTCAACAGAAAATGAATGAATGATAAGGACTTTTGTGTGCCACATTGTTGCCATGATGCAATCATGGCAAGAGATTGCGGCTAGCTCCACTTGCTGGCCTGGCACTTGGCGCTTGGGATTGGGCGACTTTTGTTATTAAAATGCCATAGAAATTGGGCCACACTGTGGGTTGTTGTTGTGCGACATGTGCATTGTTTTGCATTGAATTATGCAATTGCCCGCCTGGTGTCAAGCTGATTTATGCCACTTGGCTGACCGCAACTTACAGGGCGGGACAGGGCAGGGGGGTTAACGCCTTGCCGCTTGGACGCCTCCTGACCAGCTGAGCCGTATCCAAGATCAATGCCAGAGACTCAGCAACAGATTTGCATGTCCACGCTTGGAATTTTTAAAAGGCGCGGCCAATTTAATAAATGGGCGAAACGTTTTGAACTTATGATCCGTGAATTGCTGCAGTATTTATTTATTATTATGAATGTACGAAATAACGGAACAGAAATACGAGAATGCAAATGCGAATGCAATTGTACATCTGTTTTCCTAGACTTTGTAGCCGACCAAGTGACGGCGACCAATTACCTCGCCCACGAAGAACCAGGTGATCACCTCAATGGTTACCAGTGTATTTAGCCAGGCCTCGGCCACTGTCACTTGGCCCAGACGCTTGACGCCCGACGACTTGAAATCCTTGCCCACATTTTTGGCCGACTTGGCGGCCTCCTCGGCTGACTTGCGAAACTTCTGAAAATCAGCTGGAGTCGGTGGCGTCAACTCCACCTTGGCATAATACATGAACTCGTCGAAAAGTGGACGAGCCTGTGCTTTAGCAGCTGCGTGCAGTAATTAAATAAATAGTATTATAATTATTGTTATCAATTGATTGAGACTCAACTTACTATTGATAAGAGCAGTGATCTTAGCGCCTAGTGCGGCCATTTTGATGAATCCTCTAAAAAGTTTTACAAATTTGTGTGTTGTACACGTTGAAAATATTTTTGTGAAGTCAAAAATGTAGAAAATCTAACGGAGCTGTCAAGCACCAGGGCTACAAAACAAGTGTCAGCATAGGAATGCTTGAAATGGAACGATAATTATTCATGGCACAGTTTGATTAGTATATTTATTTAACATTTATTGAAGATTTAAAAAAATTAATAGTTGAAATATAAAAAATGGTAAATAAATTTTAATATATATATATTATATATTATTATACATATATGTATATATAAATTGTTATAATAAACATAAACTTAAACAAAAATTGTACGTCCACACTTAAAACAATTCCAACATAACTTGTTTGACCATGCCCAACTACAAGAACAAGACCTGCAATCAATGTAAATGTGTCGAAAATTTGCATAATCGTCCACGCTGTCAAGTTTCATGGAAACCTGCGCCAATTAGCCGATTTTGGGGCGATAACTGACCGTTCATTACAATGCAAGACAAGATTATTATTAGTTAAGCGCTTCATGCTCAAAATCTCCACCCACTTTTTGGGATTATAGACAGCATGCAGCAACACAATTAAAGCATGAAACAATGGCTAGGATGATCACGATTAGGGCAATGTGACCCAATAAATATGATGGGCTCAAGCAGGTCGATTTCATCATAAGTTGGCGATTTTTCAAAACAATTTATTGATTATTTACTAGAGTAGCTATCTAAATCAAATAAAATTCCACTTTTAATTGGAATTAGAGCGCTTTATATAAGAGTGGACTTTCTCAGTTAGTGCATTTTTATTTGCTTAGTTTATGAATATTAAAATTGGTGTGGTATTTGCAGTTATAGTGCAAGTTTATGACATTCCAAAAACCCGTTATGGCCCTCTGCATATTCTTATTAAATGTGATTAATGCGGATTCTTTTACCAGCTGTTTTTAAATTGTTCTAGTCTTGAAATATAATTGCAAACTCATTTAAATTTTTTAAATTGTCTTTGACTTCTTGACCCTCGTTAAAAGCGGGGTCCGTGTTAAATTTGATTTTCATCTTGTGTAAATTTCAAGTTGAAGTTGCAATTGGCCACTAATGCAAATATTTCGAGTACTTTTTGAAGTCTGAAGCTGGTAGTGAGTGTCCAAATATGGAAATTTAGTTCACCAATTTGATTTGCTATTTTGCATTTTTATTGTTTGCCGAATGCTGACAGCGTTTGATTTTATTTATTTTTGGGCGTTGCCCGTGCACATGCCTTCCTACTTTGGAACTAGCGAAGTGCTTGTTGTAACTGCAATTGTTATTGAGAACACTGAGAAAAATGTAAATTATTTAAATTTAGTTTTCAAAGGAATCAGTGTGCGACTTTACTGACAGTTCTTAAAAAATCCTATATTGATTAGAGCTGTACATTAGTGATGTAAATTTTAGTGGAAACATCGATGTATGTCTAATGTGTAAAATCCATACCATTGGTAAAAGAAAAGAAGAATTTCTTAGTTTAATAAAGCTCATTATCTCTTTAAAACGTTTGCTTTCATAGCAGTTTGAAAGTTTCAAACAGTTTTTATCTTTGAAAAGACAAATGTAAGCCTTCTTGTAGCTATACTATCTCTGACCAATTTTAAACAATTTACTCACTTAGGCATAGCAAACACTGCTAAAATTACTATAAACTCACTGTCAGAGCGGCGAAAAGAGCGTGTAGAAAGTGCGTGCATCGCTTAACATCGACATTAACAAAAACATCGGAAAACATCGAGAAATATCTCTGAAAAAACATCGATGCTCGATGCATTAATGTTGTTTTTACATCACTACTGTACATAACGGTTGCCACTTAAAAATAACTGATTGAGCCAAAATAAAAAAAAAAAATGAGCCAAATTGACTGAAAAAGAGCCAAAACTTTATTTTTGCAGTTCATGTTATTTTTGCATATAATTAAATAAAAAATATTTCGTTCACAAACACTTAAAGCAATTACACATATTTCCAAAGTACATATTATTAAAAGTGTTATTAAATAAGAATAAATATGTACCTCAACCTAAAACTATACAAAATAACTGATTCTGAACTAATGAAAATAAGAGCCAAATTGAAAAATAAAGTGCCATTCCGCCAACAGGAAAAAAAAAGACAGTTTTGGAGCAAAAGCGCCAATTGTGGCAACCGTGCTGTACATTGAATTTACTTGGAACTGATTCAATAGTGAACGAAAATAAGCTAAGGAAAGAGCTTCACTGATTGCATATCGATTACATTTATTGCGCATCACCAGTGAGCTCACTAACGGTCCTTATCAAATTACAGTTGAGTTCAAATTCATTGCAGCATGTTGGAAACGGGCAACTGAAATGATCGATTTCGATAACCCTTTGCTCAGGCAGCACAAAATGAACAAACCGTAAAACAATTGTTTTTCTACCAGTGCAGGCACGCGTCTATTTGTGTATTTCTTGGACTATATGGTTATCGGTATGTGCCAGTGTGATATATAATTAAAATTATTCTGACAACCACAATAACAACGCTTAGTATTCGGTTGCTGCAAGCGTCGAGGTAAACATTGGACTGCTCTTTTGGGAAAGATGGTTGGCGGGGGGCGGGTAACGGTTGCGGCCCATTGCCGCAGGTCTTTGCTTATGGCTTTTAAATGTGTTTGCGGCTTTATCAATATAATTTCGATTGTTGTTGCAATTTTCGTATTTTCGATTGGCTTTACCGATAGTATGCAGTGTGTAGATGTGTGTGTGTGTGTGTTTGTTTGTATGTTTCCTTGGGCTTTAAATTCTTGCTTATTGCAATTTGCGCAACAATGCGGCCCCGCGCCCACCCCCGCACCACCAGATGCTCCAGAGACGCCGACACCACCCAGCTGATCTCTGCCGGACGATTTGATGCAGCGACGGCGACGGCAACGGCGACTGCGCAGCTGGGCAGTGAAAGGCACAAGGCACAAGATCTGCTCCAATTCTGCAGCAGCGACGCCGGCTGAGCCTCGCAGCCATTGGCTTGTGCCTCTGACTTTGGTTGGGCGTCGGTCGCCGTCGTCGTCGTCGTCGTACGTCGATGTTTTGAGTCTAGTTTTTGTGTGTTTATTCGAATTTGATGTATATTTTCTTGAGTGCATTTGTTGTAGTTGTTGTCGTTGTTGTTGTTGGCGTTGTTGTTGCTATTGTTGTGGTGTGGGGCTGGTTTTGTTTTTCTGTTTTTCTGTACTGCTGGAAATCTATGCTCAGAGCCCGAAGTCCGCGTCAATTTTTTAGTATAAATGCGGCCACAATTTGGTAGTCGAAATCAGAATCAACTCGTTCGCTGAGCATTCAACAAGTCTTCCTTCTACTCCTTCAACTTCTTCAAACTCTCAACAACAACAACAACATGAAGGTAAGACATGTCATCAGCATTGATTGCCAATCCTCTGCATCTCAGCTCGTTCATCTTCTCCTACTTACTTCTTGTTCTGCTTCCACTTGCAGTTCGCCATTGCCGTAGTCATGTTCGTGTGCGCCGTTGCCGGTGCTCAGGCGTCGTGGGCTGCCATTGCTCCTGGTGTGTCCTATGTGAACTCGGTTGCCCATGGCCCGGCTGGTCTGTGGAACGGTGCATGGAATGGTGCCTGGAACGGTGCCTGGAACGGTGCCTGGAACAACGGTGCCTGGAACGGTGACAACGGTGCCTGGCACGGTGACAACGGTGCCTGGCACGGTGGCTGGGCAGCACCTGCGGCTGTTGCCGTCCACGCCAGCGGCCCCTGGGGTCTGACCGCTCCCGGCTGGCACGGTGGTGTTCCCGGCATTGCCCTCGCTCAGGGTCCCCATGCCGCTGCCGCTCATGGCCATGGCCATGAGGGTGTCTACGTTGCCAAGACTCGTGGTGCCATCCACACCGCTCCTCTGGCCGGTCACATCAACTCAGCCACCTCTGTGAACGTGGCCCCCGCACCCGGTACTCATTAAATGCTGCCAAACTCCCCAAATGCCAAAATGGAAGTGAGGAGCAGCAAGAGCAGCAGGACATCATCACCATCACCATCAGCTGGCAACAGGCGAACAGGAATTGTTGTCTGGCTCTCTTCTTCTTCTATCCTACTTCTATCCACACGATTTCAACGACTCTACTCGGATACTCTACCACCAATCAACCAATTACTGTTAAGCACACCGATCTTAGTCCCGTTATGAACTGGAGGATCCTCACGGATTCTCCATCTCGTTCACACAACAAAAACACACTCACTCACGCGCACATTTGAGTTAGTTCTGTGTTCAGCAAATAAGTCCAACAACAACAACAACATCAACAATTACAACAACTACAACCAACAAATAACAGCATGTTAATTTCTTATTACTTGAGAACTTTCAACCCACCAGCTTTTCCGCCTTTCCTTTTCTATTCTATAAACTATCGATCTTGCTATCTCTCTTTGCAACAATATTCTTTCAATCTATCTCTTTCCTACTTCTGTATGCAACACAAACTGTACATAATCGATGTATATAACCATATGTACAACATACATACATATACATATATACATAACTTTAGTTATTTGCAACAATTGTAAAATTGACAAAAAAAAGGTTTTAAATAAACTCATGCAACGTTTTTATTTACTCGAAAATAATCTTCTTTCGTTATAAAGGAAATTATAAAAAAATATAAATTCTTTTGGAGAAAAATGTTAATATATGAAGTTAGCTTAAAGTTCTCTGTATCCTCTAATGCGAAATTTTGATATTCTGCCTAAACCAAAGAAATTTAATACTTGAATTTATAATATTGAAGAATGGTGTTCGTTCAGAAAACATTCTGGCATTTCGAGTATTTTTTATCTGTTAAATCTATTTTTTTGACTTCCAAGTTCAAGATGCTTAATTTGAAAAAATATAGATATACTATAGTCAATTTTCTAAGATTTTCAGAAGATCTGAAAACGATAAGGAACAACTGAAAATTTAAGAACTCGTAGAATAATTATAATAACTAAAGAAATTGTTTTCTAAACTTTTGTTTTCCCAATTTTTGTCGTCCTTATTTTGGATTCCTAATAAATGTATTCCTAATTTCGGATTCGTAATTTTGGATTCCTAATTATTCGATTCCTAATTTTTTTTTCGAATTTTCATATTAAAAATCTACAAGTTTATATTGTAAAAAATTAACAATTTTTTCATCTTTGTGTTGGTCGTATGTATTGAGTAGCGATTTAAGACGGTTGTCTACCCTTTTATATTTTAATTGTTATTTTTCCGGGCCTATCTCCAGCGTAATTTGAATAATCTTAATGTCTTGATCATCTTGCTCTTTCATTAGGTATTTTCAAAATTGGAATATTACTATTCTTAGTTGAAACTCATATTTTATGATTCCTAATTTTTTCTTCTCAATTTTGGATTCCTAAAATTTTATTCTTGGTTATTCATCTTTTTTAAAATTCCTTAAAAAAGTTTCGGAATTCGTATGAGATGGATAACGAAAGTAATAGACTGTTTTTTTTATACATAATTCGACCTTGGATGGCAGTACTATTCATTAAAGATATATATTTGCACAACCTTGAAAACATTACAGATTGCTTAATTGATTTTTTTTATCGAAAAGAATGTCTTTGTACTTCAGTGATTAGATCAACTGTATACTTAGTAGTTAATAGATGTATCTACGTGTATATGGTTTGACTAATACTGGTATGTTTGGACGTTTTAATGGCCACAGACTTGGCCAATGTGCATTTGAACTACTTAATTGGCCGAAAGGCGTTGCTAAGTCAATTTAGATTGCGACCACAGGGCGTATGCTTAATTATGCAAACACTTAAAACTAATCATAGCCCAGACCTACTGTCTCAACACCTGCGCACAGATCGAACTAAATTATCGTACTATATGTCTATATAGAGAAGTATTGTTAATAATTTATAGCAGCAGCTACTCGTAATTACAGCTTATCATTGTCTCAAGAATTCAACTTGAACTCTTACAAAGCTATCGTTAAATTTTTATTAACGCGTTGGCGTTGAACAATAAGAACAACATTTTAGAAAATTTACAACTGTGGGATAAAGCTGCATTGCACTTTTGTTGCAATGCTACCTGCCGGTTCTTTCCTACACAGAAAAAAAAATCCGGGATATTTAGCCCGAATTCAATCCGAAACGATGTCAGAAGTGGGGTAATCTCGGATTTTCTTAAACCAAGTATGAAATACTTGATTTTTTCAATCCCGAATTCAATCCTGAAATTCTTAAATTCAGGCTAAAAAATGCAGGCTTAAATTAAGTATTTTCGGCTTGATTTTAGAACGGCTTTTTTTTTTTTCTGTGTATACCCTGTGCCAGAGGTATAATAAGTCCAACTTTTCAGATCGAATATTCGTCATTCCTTTACTTGAAAATCGATGTCTTCAGGTAAAAACTATTATAACCAAATTAATTAAATTAAATTCAATTAATTTCAAATTAAATTTGAATGCAGATTCAATTAAGAGGCCAAACCATGATCAAAATGACATTCTGGTGGAAAATCTGTTCAGTTTTGGCAAAGGTTGTTTACTCTTTTGACCTAGCAACTTTTCAAGTACAAAACTTTTTACTTTGGCATGGTTTTTTGCAGAATAAAATGAACCGTCCTAGAATAAAGTTTAATGTGTTGTTTTCTGTAATTATAAAATAAAAAATTAACTTAAAAAATATAAGTCGCATATTGGCGAACAAAATCCTTTTAATGAAATTAATATAATTTGAATATAGAATGATCAAGAGTCAAAATTTGTTTTCATTTAAGCAGACATCGCTGATTTTCTTGGTACAAATACCTATAAGTGTATAGGGTATTTTGAGTCGTCCCCTTACAACCAGAGCACTCTTATTTGTTTCTTAATTGTGTGTGCGGGAGTTCGACGAAAAAGCCCAAAACTGGCTTGCAATTCGACTGCGATTGCCAAGATTTTCTTTCTGCATAATTGAATTGTAGTTTTTTTCTACTTATTTTTTTATTATTGGCTTTTGCTTTCAGCTTACGCGGGTGTCTCTATTTACCATACTGCAGCCTGAGTTAATTGTATCACCTAATGGTCGATCCATTGGAACCCGGCTGTATTTCACAGACGCCCACGCGCCGGCTTTTCAATGAAATCGAAAACCAACAGCAAGGGAATGGCTTAGTGGGTGTTATGTAAAACCATTTAAGTGTGATTCGGTTTACAATCACAAGTCAAAGTAATTAAAAGTACAACTAGGAAACGAGCAAACTTATACCCTATTAAGGACAAACGGAATGGGTAAGTTTATGTATTTTTGAATTGCGATTACTTAGTATAGGATAGATCATTGGGTTCCTGTAGAATACTTTGTTAATTCATTTATATTAATTTTCTTAACATTTTTTTTTGTGAAAAGAAATATATTACTGAGGGTACCTCTTACGAAATCGGAAATTTTTTCAATGAATTCTAAAAAAGAAGAAAAAAAACCAAGAATACAATTTTACGAATCCAAAATATGAAAGAAAAATGTAGGAATCATAAATTAGGAAATTCAACTAAGAAAAATATTCAGAGTACAAGAATTAGGAATAAAAAAACATTAGAAAAAGTACGACGAACACAAAAATGAAAAAAATTATTCAATTTTCATATAAGGTTAAGGTGGCAAACCACATATGTATATGTACATGTGACCGAATAAATATCACATGCAAATAAATATCAAAATATTTTTGATTTTGCCTTTTCCTAATTTTTGTTTTCCCAATTTTGTTTTTCTAATTATGGATTCCTTATAACTGTATTCCTAATTTCGGATTCGTTATTTTGGATTCCTTATAACTATTTCTAATTTTGGATTCCTAATTTTTTTCCCGAACTTTCGTATTATATAGAATCATTACTGCGACCTTTTATTGACCATCTAATCTTTGTTTTTTATTATGACGACATTGTGATGACATTTATTAGTCAAATATTGTTGGAAATATTCAAATGAACTTCTAATGAATGTGTATTTTATTCACATCCTTCATGTCAAACATCGTTAATTCAATGTGAAGTATGTTTAAATTCAAATTTCCGGGAGAAGGTTTGATAATCTACAAGTATTAAATTTAAATTTATTTCTATTTAACTTGCTGGAAATTTATGAACCGTTAACCTGATCTGTATCTTTCAATGCCTTTTCACTATCGTAGCAATTTTCCATAATTTACAGGGTATAATTACACATTGTGAATTCGATTAATAAAGCATTTGAATGTATGCATAAAAGGGTTGAACGAGTTGATAACTTTGGGATTGTAAACCAATTAGTAGTACAGCGTGTTCAGGATATGAATGCAACCATAAATGGATCACAAGCAAGTCACATTATATGCTAATGAGTTACAAATAATAATAACAATTAAGTAATTAAAAAATCAGCCAACGCTTTGACGCAGTGGAAAGCGACGAGTTACCGGAACTGCAACTGAAAAGTGGGTTGGGTCGATTGAACATGGCCAAGACCGTTGCGTTTGATCGATCGACTGAGTGTTGAGTGTGAATATGAGTATGAGTACAAGTAGTACTCATGCTGTCTACCCGACTGTGGTACGAGTGCCAGGCATGTCATTAGTTGTAATCACATGTATGCAAAAGATATATCGCACAGACACTATATATCAATATGTATCTATAGATATAGAACATGGCAAATATGTTTTTATGTATGTGAACTCGAACTCTTACTTGGCCTGAACTCTTGCTGACCATTGGCTGCTGAGGTTGACTATAAAACTGGCGACAGAATCGACAAGAGATCAGTTCAGAACAAGAGTTCAGCAAGAGCGCAACCAACAAGCAAACCAACAACAATCATCATGAAAGTAAGTCGCAATCAAGGATCTTTCACCTGATCCAAAAGGATTAAATTTATATCTCTGCAGTTCGCCGTCGCCGTCATCTTTACTCTGGCCCTCGCCATGGGAGTGCAGTCCTCCGTGATTCCCCTGATCTCTCAGCTGGCTGGTCATGGTCTGTCCTACACAGCCGTCTCTGGTCCCGCCGTGGCCGCTCCTTGGCTGGCTCCTGCTGCCCACTGGCCCGCTGCCGTGTCTGTGGGTGCCTGGCCTCATGTGGTGGCCGCTCACGCTCCTGCCGTGGTGGCTCACCACGCTCATGCTCATGCTCCTGCCTTGGTTGCTCACCATGCTCCCGCCGTTGTTGTCGCTCCCGTTGCCCATGAGGGTGTCTACACTGCCCAGACTCGTGGCGCCGTTCACACTGCTCCTCTCTCCGGTCACATCCAGTCGGTGGCTTCCATCAACGCTGCCCCCGCCCCCGGCACCATCTAAGAATCCTGCCAATTTAAAACTACGACTCGACCCTTTTACAATGTTACATGGAACTGCCAGGAGCTGATGCCAAAGGACATCGCGATTTGAATATACATATATAAATGAATGTTGTAAATATATAATGTACATATACTTATAAACAGGGTACTCGCACCAGCCATCCAAAATTTCATTTCGAACACACCCTCGACCACAATTCTATTTATTCAAAACAACATTTTTGTAACAATTTTTAGCTGTGAAAACGACTTTCTGAATAGACAATAAATCTATGTAAAAAAGTTAAAAACAATGCATTTTCATTAATATGAAATATACAATATTACAAGTTAAATAACTCATTCAATTAACAGTACTTATAGATAGGTATACTTGTTCCAAGGCTTATGCCAAAACGAATGCAATTTCCGAACTGGATCAACCTTTGTTGACGTGCAATTATTGGACTGATTAGAACTTCCAGTCTAGGAATTTGTATAGTCATTAAGTCTACTTAGTCAGCTGCTTTGAAGGTCTTGACTTTAACTATGTACGAGCTAGAACGTTAAAATCACAATTACTAGAGCATTACACACATAACTGGTGACGTATTGCTATAGATTAAGCAATCACTGAGTACGGCAGTGAAACATATTTGATTTTAATATGCAACATACATAGTTGATTTTAATATGAAACATAGTAGATTTTTAAAGGCAACATAGTTGATTTTAATATGCCACATATTTGATATTAATACTAAAACAATTTGTTTTTAATATGAAACATGTTTGATTTTAATTAATTAAAAATACATTTTTATTAGGTATGAAGAAATTTAACCCCTTAGCGCAACGTGCCGAGTGCCAAACTTTTTGATTTAAATAATTTATGTGTAAAACTTAATATTATTTGTCACAAAATTGGATATCAGTAACTTTGAGGCATGAAAATGTTTTCGTCACTAGACTTTTACCTCGTTAAGAGGTTATTTTTAATAGTAATATAGTACATACAAATTACAGACTTGAAACAGATGAGTGATAGATTACGATATAAGATTAGAAATACAGATTCAAGTTTCTGATATTTATCCTTGTACTTGAATTGAGGTACTTATAGAAAATCGCTGAAATCTTAAAATGACTCAAAGTGGTAAGATCTATAAAAAAGTTAAAAAAAAAGGGAAAACTGTATTAAGAGAAGCTTCCTAGTCTAAAAGTAAAAATCCCTGACATAAAAGTTTTGCTTTAAAATTGAACAAATCTTAAGATTGCTTGAAGTTTAACAACTTCAATATAATATAATATTAACTGTTTAGAATACATTTTTTTTTTTAACTTTTTGAACAACCCACGCTTGTTATTCATAAGAAAAACATAAGAAATCAGAGCCAAGTCAAGTGCCAAGTTCATGCGCATGCGCATAGTTTTTTATAAAAGGGGATTTACTCTTATTTACCCGCATTGCCGGAATGCAATTGCCGCTGTTCCCCTCACATCCCCTTCATGACTGGCACTCATTGTATACTATTTGAAATGTGGCTGTGAAACATTCAACGCTTTTGTGACTGACGCGTGATTTGCTTGGATGTGAATGGGAATGTGCCATCGATTGGGCAAGTAGTGACGGTTGGGGAGGGGGACAATAGTTGATTCAATTATACAAAGTTTCACGTTTGTTTTGTTTCGCCGCATTTGGTTGCAGAATGATAAGCTGAGGGGGCAACAACAACAACAGTTGGCCATATCATGTTGCCATGATTTATGGCACGCCTGCGGCCAAGAGTCAATCGTGTCGGCAGCTGCAACTTTGTCTCTATCTCTATCTCTTTCCATATTGGGAGCCAGTCCTAAAATGGCCTGGAAAAATCTCCAATGAGGCTATCGCTTACTGTTTTTAGTCAAGTGAAAATAGTTATAAAGTAGACGAAAGACATCGAATTTCTTATTACCTACCTGCTTTTAAATGGTAATTAATATTACTACTTTTGAGATTACTTAGCACTATTCAGAGGTTTGTTGCATAACATAACATCGAATTTAATTCAGTTTTATTATTGATTTTTAATTAACTAGCCAATATTGTCATTTACATCTTCTTCAGAATGGTAGTATAATAAATTCTCATTCATATATAAAGCTAATCTTGTATACCCAAAATAGTATTAAATTATTCTATTGGTGTCACGAATACTACTAGTAGTAGCTAGACTGTGCAGCAGGTGTATGCGCCTCTCTTCTTTCTCTCTTTCGCTGCACATTCGCACAACGGTAGAGAGATAATAACAAACAGCGCTCGGACTTGGTTTCGTTTCGGATTCGAATTCGGTTTCAGTTTCGGATTCATGCCGAGGGTAACGGCGACTTTGTGGCTATTGGGGAACAGTTCGCTGGCTCTGCGCTGGCAGAGTTAGTCGTCGGTAAAGACGCGCTGGCAGCGTATCTTGCTATTGATACGCAATCGGCAGTTCGGAGAGCGGACAATCGATTTGGCAGATTCATTTCTGTTCGTCATGTTTTGAGACGGAGGCAGCTCGTGTTTGATTGCAAATTGTCGCCGGTTTGCAAATGCACTTACAGTGTGCTGTTGTTGTTGTTGAAAAAGTGTGCAAATGAAAGTGTGAGATTCGATTAAAGGCTTTCGATAATGATTTAGACAAGCTGTCACTGCTAAAACATATGATTATCGTTATACGAGTGTTTATGAATAAGACTTGGCAGACGCTCGTGACGCCAAACTGTTGTTGCTTTTTGGCTGTTTTTCCACAAATATAAGAAATCTATAAGCGCACATTCCTGGGCTCTATCATTCTTTGTTGTCTAAGTATTTTTGCACAATTTATTGCGCACACTTTTCAATATTTATAAACAAAACAAGAAAATGCCAAATGATTCTCGGTCAATTGGACACGTTTGCCGCAATTATTTTTTTTATTTACTTATTTTTTGCAAATTGCATTCATAATTTCCACCCGCAACTTACACTCACTGAAAATTAATTGACGTCATCGTGTTTGTAGCAAATACCTTCCAAACACGCACACACGCACATACATAAGTACATTTGATTCGAGCAAAACCGTAACGATTTAAATTACACAACGCTGATCAAAACAAACAACAGCTGATTGGCGCCGCTCCCATTTACGTTCATACTTATGCGTTTGTATACAAAAGCAACTACCAAATAAATCAAACAAAAACAACCTAACAACAATATTTGCTGTTCTCCTGCTTCGCTTTTTGCACTAATTTGTTGTTACAATTTAACTTGTTGAAATGTGTTGAGCTCATGAGAGCAATGACTCTCTCTTTAACTCTCTCACTCTATTTCATTTTCTCACTTGGCAATTTACGAGAACCGAATGTCAAGTGTATTTATGGAAAGAGAGTGACTGAGCGAGAGAGGAATAGTGCTAGGTAATGCATCAGCTGGCTGCCTGCCCGCAGTCGTCGTCCATTGCCCCCGTTCGCCATCAGATTATTGAAATTCACGCATTTCTGCTTTGTTTAAATTGATTTGCATTTTTGTTTTGTTTTTGTTTTGCTCATTTTTTTTCATTTAAATAGATTGTTTCTTTGTTAATTCAACAATGCAAAATGATTAAGAATCTCGTAGTATTTAGTGCACTCTTACTTATTTATTTGCGGTTACTTGTCTGTATATATGGATTGTATTTACAATTATATTATGTACATATGTAAGTGTGTGTGTGTGAGAGTTTATTAAAGCTGCGTATTCACTCACACATTCTTACAAAGCACATACAACATTGAAGAAGAATCACTGAATACAAGCGCAACAACAAAAGGTCTATCATCGACACTGCACCGTGGTTCCGGGTGTTATTAAATTTGGCCTATGAATTTCCTTGTCATTGTTCATTTCAGTATTTAGAAAAATCTATATTGCTCATAATTCTATAAACGAATTTCATGCCACTTCATTTAAAAAGCATTCATGTAAAATTATACAAATGAATTTTAAATTTATAAATTTTATGCTATCATTGTAAAAGGAAGAACTTAAAAAATTTAAATAATAATGCTGCTAAAATACCCCCAGTTAATATTGCGATTCCCTCCTGTGTATGCAAATTTAATCTGAAAATAAGACCGCAATCTATGAATTAGTTTTTTGTTAGGTTCTATAACTTATAATATAAATTGTTTGTTATCTTCCATTCATTCTTAATATATATTAACGAATCAGTAGACTTTAATTCAGTGTGCACTTGTGTACGCATACGTACAATCAACACATTCATACGTATATTTAATTAAATCCATTTTTTTATTTTCAAATTATATTGCTTAGTGGCAGCAGCAGCGGCAGCGGCAGCAGCAGCAGGAACGGCAATCACAATCATCGCAAATCGCATCATTTGCTTTTGAGCAACGGAATCGGTTGGGTGTTTATTCTGGTGTTTATTGTGTTGCGCTTGAAAGTTAATCGTGAGCGGAGAATTTTCGACGACGCTTCCCCCTTCTCCGCCTCAAAACATGTTCAATAAAAACTGCTGAAGTGCATATGAAGAATTAAATAACAAAATTTGTATTAGCAACAATAAAGCCGCTCAAAGGCCGTGCGTATTTTTTATAGACCCGCACATAGTTCGAAATTTTTCACTGACCCCAAAAACGCTGTTAACTGGGTCAGCAGTTTTCGTGCAAAATATAGTGCAATTTGGTGACGAAACGAAATGAACTTGAAACAAAACAAACTTCTCGATTGAGAAGCAAGTGCAATTGACGTGATTTCAATTGGCCTCGTCAACAAGCCAAGTGCCTTTTAGCCACTTGACAACAAACAATATTATTGGCAATATCCGAGTGTGCAAATTTAAATGACAACGTTGTCAACGTTGTAGCTACAATTGCAGCATGAAAGGCATTTGTGGCGATGCCAAGCAGCAGATCAACCATTGCATGCTGTTGGGTGACTCTGAAAATGGGATTGGAAATGGGAATCGGGGGAATGGGAATGGGAATGAGAACGGCATCGGTGCATCGCCAGAGTATCGAGGCGGTCGAACATTTCGGTCGCGTCAAGTTCACAGTCTGGCAATACGCAATACCAGCTCATATGATACCATGGAGCGACCCTTTCGACCCGACAATCTACGCGGTCGCTGGTCCAAATCGGTGGACTTCTATTTTGCCAGCTCGAGTTACGCCTTCAGCACAATGGCCTTCTCGGATGTGTCCGTCTGGGCATTAATGCTCGGCGGTTGGAGTAAGTACACAAGTACCTCTATGACAGACTCTCTGTCTGTTCATCAATTCGACGAATTGGTGTCAGCTTATTGTCGCACTTTAATAGACAAAGTGCTCATTAGTTTCTTATCAATTAATTTCAATTAAATTAAAGGCGGGTTATCAGCTTTTGCGCTGCAAAACTTCAACCAATTTTGTTATGATTTGGTCTAATCAAAATTATTGTTATTGTGAACTTTTAGCTTGGAGATATTTCAATTAATCCAACTTAAAGTAACCACGTCGTATGAGTGAAAAATTATAAGATACGAGAATATTGTTTTTATAAATATTAAATAATGCAAATATTTATAAACAAATTTTTACAATTGTTGTATGACTTTCCAAATAAAAAGCATTTTAAAAATTACTGAATAAATCCAATCAAGTGCCATATGAGCAACAAAGTAGTAATTTATTGTAAATTAAATCTGATTAGGCACAAGTGGCAAATATAGTAAAATGGTCAATTGTATGCCGAGAAAAACAGATTTTCTTTACACAAATAAATTGTTTTCTGCTTACTCGTACACTGGGGCGTATGACTAATTGATCGATAAACTTTGTGAGTTGTCCTTTAATCTTGAAACTGGACTCACCCATGACTAACAACTTTGAAAAATGTTTAAATATTATAATTTGTATATTGTATATTTAAGATTATTGAATTCATTTTTATTTATTTATTTCAGAATTCTATCTAAGTGCCTATCTGTTATCAGTTTGTTTCTATTCGCTGCCCATTTTCCTGATACAAACTTTTTTGGGACAGTTCTCCACATCGGGTGCTATATCTGCATTTCGTGTGTCACCGATATTTAAGGGTCAGTACGTATTATGTACGTATAATTGCGGTCTCTATAACTTGCGATTCATTTATTTATCAGGGATCGGCTATTCGATACTATTGCTTAATCTGGGCACACTTACGTACTACAGTGTCAATGCGGCTGTGCCACTTATTTATGCCGTTAACTCGTTGCACGATGTCATGCCTTGGATGAGTTGCAACAACACGTGGAATTCGCCCAACTGCTCCACACACGATCGCTACGATGAGGATGACGATGTAAGTGATTAATTACACATTGTATATTCTTATACTTATACTTATACTTATACTTATACTTATATTTATACTTATACTTATATTTATACTTATATTTATATTTATATTTATATTTATATTTATATTTATATTTATATTTATATTTATATTTATATTTATATTTATATTTATATTTATATTTATATTTATATTTATATTTATATTTATATTTATACTTATATTTATATTTATATTTATATTTATATTTATATTTATATTTATATTTATATTTATATTTATATTTATATTTATATTTATATTTATATTTATATTTATATTTATATTTATATTTATATTTATATTTATATTTATATTTATATTTATATTTATATTTATATTTATATTTATATTTATATTTATATTTATATTTATATTTATATTTATATTTATATTTATATTTATATTTATATTTATATTTATATTTATATTTATATTTATATTTATATTTATATTTATATTTATATTTATATTTATATTTATATTTATATTTATATTTATATTTATATTTATATTTATATTTATATTTATATTTATATTTATATTTATATTTATATTTATATTTATATTTATATTTATATTTATATTTATATTTATATTTATATTTATATTTATATTTATATTTATATTTATATTTATATTTATATTTATACTTATATTTATATTTATATTTATATTTATATTTATATTTATATTTATATTTATATTTATACTTATACTTATATTTATATTTATACTTATACTTATATTTATACTTATACTTATACTTATACTTATACTTATACTTATACTTATACTTATACTTATACTTATACTTATACTTATACTTATACTTATACTTATACTTATACTTATACTTATACTTATACTTATACTTATACTTATACTTATACTTATACTTATACTTATACTTATACTTATACTTATACTTATACTTATACTTATACTTATACTTATACTTATACTTATACTTATACTTATACTTATACTTATACTTATACTTATACTTATACTTATACTTATACTTATACTTATACTTATACTTATACTTATACTTATACTTATACTTATACTTATACTTATACTTATACTTATACTTATACTTATACTTATACTTATACTTATACTTATACTTATACTTTCTTTTATATTCGCAGTCCGAACAAAATCCGCATTCCACTGTGGAGTATTTTCAGTAAGTTTTCTCATACATTATTAAATCAATGCAGTAAGCAATTTTTATATTTACTAGCTCCATGATAGGTTCCATTAAGGAAGGCTCAAGTAACTTGTCATTATCCTGGTCCATGGTTATGGCCATTTTGGGCATTTGGTTTGTAGCACTCGTCTTGCTCTTGAGTCGTGTCTCCATTGTAAGTACAAGTTTTAGTTTATTGATTTAATGAGATCTCAAGAACTGTGTTCTTTATGTAATTCTCAGATGGGTAAGGTGCTGCGATGTGCCTGTGTTCTGATGTTTGCATTCTTCCTGTCGGTCTTTGTCTACCTGGTAATCCATGAACAGGTCGGCTGGCAGAGTCTGTTGGATTATCTGCATCCCACGATCAACAGTTGGGAGGGCATATGGTCATCCCTCGGCACAGCGATACTGCAGGCCAGCATGGTATTGGGACCCGGCTGGGGCAGTGTCATAACCCTCGGCAGCTACAACAGTTTTCGCAGCGATGCCGAGCGAATGAGCTTCTGGGTGAGCTTAACCCATGTCCTCATCACGGTGATGGCCATCATCTGTGGTCATGTGGCCAACGATCACTTTGAGCGTAAGTCCTTAAATTATATCCCAAAACAAAGTTGCAGACTTAGAGTGGAGAGTGATCAAATTTGTCAAGATAAAAGTTAGATACCCATACAAAGTTGGAGACATTTTATGCTTTACAATAAGAGTGTTCGTTTTACTGGGCACATGCTAGTTAAGCATTCATTTTTAAACAATCATTTTTAAAACATTTTTAATGGTTTTGCATACTTTTTGGCTTGGCTTTCAGTAACAGTTTTTTTTATGTAGAAATTAATTCATTGTGACATTCTCATTCTGAGATAAGCCAATAAGTTGTTCCCATAGACAATGAGAAGCAAAAAATTTACAAGGTCAGAAAGATAGCGAAATGTTTCTATTCGAGTACATGTTTTGTTTTAATTTAATATACCCAACACATGGAGAAAATGTATATAAATGTAATAATTTAATGTGTATGATAATACTGCATTTAACTATAATTTTTTTTTAATTTTTATTTAACTCTGTTATGTTTGCAGTTCATGTGGCCATGTGGCATGTGGAGAAGAAGCACACAATGCAGTTCACTTATGTGGCCTTTGCCTATCTCTTCGGCAGCTTTGCGACTCTGCCCAAACTCTGGTCCTTTCTTTTCTTTGCCGTCATCTTCTTATCCGAAATGTGTGCGCTGGTGAGTCTACGTCTCAAATATATAACTTTGACTACTTCTAATGTTCCTTGCTGGGCAGATCATTCAAATGATGTCCGTGCTGACGGCGCTCTTCGATGAGTTCGAGGTGCTGCGTAAAAGAAAACAAGAGATTACAATTCTACTCGTGCTGTGCCTTACGTCCATATCCATCTATTTTTGTACCCAGGTAAGAATACAATGGCACTAAACTATACTATTTGTTATCGCTTATTGTTGTGTTATCAACTTGCAGCTCGGTTTCAGCCAGGTGAGCGCATTGTCCTATATTGCGCTGTTCACACAGATTGTCTTCTCGGCACTTTTGATACTGATGACCACCTGGATTTATGGACGTGTGCGTTTCCAATGCGATCTGCAGTTTATGCTGGGAAAAACGATCTCAAGTTTTAAGATATTCACCATTCGCTTTATAGCCCCATGCTTTATAGCACTTGCTCTGGTAAATATAACATAGTAATTCCAATTTAAATTTTAGTAATAATTTAACTTTTCTTGACAGTGGGAGATTAGCATAATGCTAGTAAGAAATAATGCGGGCGATACGGTGATCTGGACTAGTCAGTGTCTTGTCTATCTACTGGTCTTGGGCTATATGATCTATAAATTGAGCCAGACGAATGGAACGTGGCGTCAACGGATGAGGCAATGTTTTGCTCCCCACGATTGGCATCCCGTCAATGCCGATAATCGACGATTCTATGAAGAGATCATGGGCACCTCCGAAATGCTCGTTATTGATAATGGGAATGCCACATAAGCCTACACATACTATATACTACTAGTGCCTAAAATACGAATAGATCTATACTACTATACTTCATTTTTTAAACACGGGTACTTGCCTGTACTTAAGTCAAGGACCTCAATCTCAGGTCGAACTGAACTCATTTTTGTGAATACTCCCTGCACCCGATACAACAAAATTATCTAGATATATACAAGGAATAAGGAATATTTGGAGATATTCATGTTAAGAGGCGAGCCTTTTTCAAAATGTACTGATATTTTCAAATCTAGTTATAGTGAACAATAAACTGGTGATATTTGTAGATGCATATAAATAAAAAACAAAAGCTTTTGAAAATTTTATGACATCTTGTATTTAATTTGATTGCCTTCGGATTATATATGATTACAATTTTTAATAAAAATAAATAAAAAACAAATTAATATAATAGAAATATTATATATCGATATGAGTGTTCTTTGTACTGGGTATCTTTCAGTCGAGCAATGTTTGCTAGGTTACTTATATACACGATTTTAATTGATTTGCATACTTTTTGGCATAGTTTTAATGGTCATAGTTTTTGAATTTAAATATAATTATATTATTTGTCAATTTGATGTGACATTGTATTTTTGAGATTAACCAATAAATTGTTCACATGATCACAGAGAATAAAACAATGAGCAAAGTCAGAAAAAGAGAAGATTGTTATTATACGATTCATTATAATAATTTGTAAATTTTTGGCTTGAGTGCGCGTTCTCTCTTTTTTTTCAGTTTAATATGCTCAATACAAATAATTTACATATGTATGTACTTCTAATCATTGCAATGTCATGTGCTGTGGTTTTGTTTTATATGTTTGTATTTTTGATACACAGAATGTATATCTAATACTAATAATATTAATAATAATAATAATAATACGTGTCGGCTGAAACTTGGCAATCGTTTATATACAGATTCAGTATACTATAGATGTGAGCTCGTGCATTCATTTGTACATAGACAGCGTTGATAATGAAAAGTATCTATCTATTCCATTCCACTGTACGGATGGATGTCCGAGAGCTCGCGGATGCCTCTCATTCAGTCTGCCGGCATCGTTTCTTCTAATTAGAACGTCAATTTAAATGTAAACGGGCAAACGCGTATTTATTGTGAAATCAAATAAAACAAAAGCCAAAGAACTAAGTACAATAAAATAGAGAAGAATCTGAGAAAACATTTACTTGTAATTAAATTTTTTTAGAAGTACACTTGCTGACTGTTGCTCGGTGCTGTTTTAAAATGTTTGATCTACATATATATATATTCCACAGAATACTCATATATAATAATCTCGAATATGGTTTATGAGTCATCCTACGAGAGTGGTCGAAAGCCATTCACACCTGACCTGCAACGTGGAAAATGGGAAAAGCCAACCGATTTCATTTTCGCCTGCTGCGGTTTGGCCCTCAAATTGGATATATTTGCTATTTCCTATTGGTTCTTTTTCGAAATGGGCTGTAAGTAATCCTACTGATAAGCCAGAAATTCTAAGAAAACAATTCAAATATTTATTGCAAGGGCAATAAATGCTGATAGCCCAATCAATTTGAAAATGAATTAAAAGCAAATAAAATTATATAGATGCAGTGAATATTATATACAAGTGTGAGGATTGTTCACAACACAACATTGAATATCAAGTTCAACCAAGGGCGTAGTCAGTTTTGTGTAAAGTGGGGCTCGAAACTTATTAATGCTTCTCATGTGTTTTAAAATAAAATCTGGGTGGATTTTGGAAGCTAATAATTTTTGGCTATGAGTAAAGTGGCGTCAGTGGCCCCCCTTGACTACGCCCTAGAGTTCAAGGAGAACTGAGAGGAAATGCAAAACACTCGATCTAGATGATTAAAACCTTTAAATTGATTTTAAATAGTGTCATTACGCGAATTTGCCGTATATTTTTGTACAACTATTTTTGCTATTTTATTATACGTACACAGAAAAAAAATCCGGGATATTATGTATGTATATGTATTAATTAAAGTGTTTTTCGTTACATTTAAACTTTTTTTTTGTAAGATTTTGTATTAATTTTTTTTTTTAACTTTTTTTTTTTAACAATTTTTTTTTTTTAATTGACGGGAGGAATGGAACCCAGGTTTTTTCAAACTGAAAGTTCTAATTATGTGACAGGTCGGCGACTCTAAGCACTGAGCCACCGGACCGGTTGAAATGAGAGAGGCCGAGAGAGAATTTTCCTATCGCGCTCAACAAATGTGTATTTTCCCATTTTAATCCCGATACAGGCTTGATTATTCAGCTTAATCCTGAATACATACTTACAAAATGCAAGCTTAAATTAAGTATTTTAAACTTGATTTTAAAATGGCTTTTTTTTTTCTGTGTAGATATGATACATTCAGAAATCTGACACTAAATGATTATTTTCAAATTATTTTCCTAGTGTTTGGCATATTACCATACTATTTCTATATGGCTGTATATATGGTGCCTTTACTGGTAATACATTCCTTTATGGGTCAATTCTCAAGCAGCGGCTTCATCTCCGCATTTCGTCTTTCGCCGTTCTTCAAAGGTAATTTCTGAACTACCGTGATCCTTATAAGGACTTTTGATGACATGAGTTTTGATTCAAGGTATGGGCTATGTGAGCGTCTTCTTGAGTATTGCAAGTCTGCTCTTTTATGCCATTTTTGCGATCGTTCCCCTTATTTTTATACTACATTCCCTACGACCAACTATGCCCTGGAGTTGCGAGGGAATGGGGGATGTGGGAAATCTAACGACTGTAAGTATTGATTAAAAATGATCATATCAAAAGCAGACTTTTAAATGTATTTTTTCTTAAAGATGTGTAATATGAATATTACGGAGGCGGATGCTATTTCAGCTCTTGCGAACGAAACCAACTTTGATATGTTGCATACGACTGAGATTCATATACCTTCAGTGCTTTACTTCAAGTATGATCACCCTCTATAACAATCATTTCATATTCATATGTCTGATTCTCATTGCAGGCAGCACTTTGAGTCACTGGGAGAAGACTTTTTGGGTGTAGATGATGTCTCTCAGTTTTCATGGACACTTGCGGGATTCTCAGTTATGATATGGGGGATAGTTGCATTAATTTTTAGGTATTTTACGGAAACCGCCAAGGTAATTAAGGAGATAAAAACTGTATTTAATATATGTTGTATATAAGTATTATTAACTATTTGTAGTTTGGAAAACTATTGCGATATATGATTCTGACAACGTTGGTCCTATTGTTGTTATGCTTCTCCCGGTTTTTATTCTTACCCGGCGCTTTCAATGGTCTCCTAAGCTATGTGAATCCCCGAGAGCACACTATGGTAAATGGAGGCGTTTCGATGACGATCGTGGTACTACAGGCCTTTGGATCTGGATGGGGAAGTGTCATGTCCCTGTCAAGTTTCAATGGTTTTAAAACAAACATTATGAGATACAGTTGGATAATTGCCTTTGGACAAACTCTCGTCTACATCCTCTTCGGAATGGTTAGCTTTATTTTAACACATTACTTTCGAAGTGAGTAACCCCAAACCACTTTTTAACATGCAGTTTTTAATAATTATTGTATGCAAATCTTTAAAGCAATGAGTGTCAACAGTTTTGATTTATATATCGAAACTAATTGGGTCCTGTACTTATCGAGTGCCAGTGCTCTGGCCACACTGGAATGGGCCAATCTCTGGACAATTCTGTACTACTCAATGTTGCTGCTTGCTTCACTAATTGTGATGGTAATTATAGTGGAAGTCCGAAAAACGACATATAGATTAAAAAAATAAACATTTTTCAGATCACTCAAATCTTTACGGTACTTACGAGTCTCTTTGATGAGTTCGAGTATCTGCGAGAGCAGAAACAACGGGTTACCTATGGATTCATAGCCTTCTTGGGCTTATGCTCGTTTTTACTTTGCACAAATGTAAGTAACTTTTTCATATATTCTGAAAGTTTAATTCTATTATTTTTTACTTTCATTTATCTTAATTCTCTTATTTTTTCCAAATTATTATTGTATATTATCGTATCGTTCTTTTTCTTTTTATCACAATTCCTTTTTTGTCATCTTCATCTTCTATTTATTTTTATTCCAAAAAAAAAGGATTTCTTACGATTAAAATAATTTTTAATAATATATTATAATTTTTTACTTCCTTTTTCAGCATAGTATTGCTTTCTCCTCGGCCGCATCTCTAGATTCGATTTTCACGTATAGTGTTATGCACTTGTTACTGTTACTCGCAGTCCTTTGGATCTACGGACGAGAGCGTTTCCAGCGGGATATTGAGTTTATGCTGGGACAACCCTTTGCCTCTTGGAAGATCTTCATATTGCGCTACATAGCTCCACTTTTTCTGATCTATACTTTGGTTTGTATGCGCTAAATGGTCCTTTATTCCACATTTAAAATATTGTTTGTTTTTTTTTTTTTGATTCCAGCTGGTGGGATTGTTTATATCACACATGGAACATGTGTACAAATCGACTCTTGTTTTATACATAAGTCTGTTTCTGGTGGTACTCCCACTGTTATTTATTCCTGGCTATGGAATGCTTATAACATATCAGAATACTGGAGGATTCTGTAATCGCTTTAGACGTGCTTGTCGACCAACTGATTGGTATCCCCAGGAAATGGAAGATCGACAGAAATATGAGGAGGCTGTTGGAAATTCTGATTTAACTCATCAGTTGTATGAAGTAACCGAGGAAGTTCATTGAATTTTTTAAATTAGCATTGCATTATTTACTGTGAAAATAATTAATTATTTACTGTATGAAAGAACATATTATAGAATAAACATACATTTAAAAACGATTAAAATAAATAAAAATTGTCTAAACTCGGCAATCTGTTTTATGCAAATACAGTATAGGAATAAGATTGTACACTCATACATACATACCTACACAAAAACCGTTGATAACAAAAGTATCTATCCATTCTACACAGCCCCACACTCAGTCTGCCGACATCGTTTCTATTAATTAGAACGTCAATTTCAAAGTAAACGGACAAAATATAATTTATTTATATTCGCCAAATATTTATTTTATACATATTGTTATATATTCTATTATCATCATTTCATACTGGAATATAAGTCACTGATTAATCTTCAAGATGGTTTATGAGACGTCCTACGAGACTGGTCGAAAGCCATTCACACCTGACCTGCAACGAGGAAAATGGGAAAAGCCAACCGATTTCATTTTCGCCTGCTGCGGTTTGGCCCTCAAATTGGATATATTTGTGATTACCTATTGGTTCTTCTTCGACATGGGCTGTAAGTTACACAAAAATGGAAGTAAAATTGTTTGCGAGTGCAATATTTACTAACACGTCACAAAAGATGCTGATGCATTGCAACGAAGACAAAATTCACTTTAACTTTAGGGGAGTCTCGCTTTGTGGAAGTTCCCACAATTATTTCAATTAAGTATTCATGAAGTATTATTGTTAACAAAACACTTTTCAAGTTTAATAAAAATTTGTTGTGTAAAGATATCTGTCACTTTACATTGCTAAAAATTATTGTAATAAGTTTAAAAAGAGGAGTCAACGTAAATATAGCACAGATAAAAATAATTAATGAAATCAAATTTTTAGTAGATTCTCTATACAGTAACAAATGCAAAGCTTAGTTATTTAGTTAAAGGGGCGTTTTTACGACATTCGCAATTATTTTGAACAAGCAGATGATCAAATGAACAATGTAAATAATCTTTATTTTTTTACTTTTACTTCTGTACTATATTAAATGTTTAATTCAAGCTTAAATTTTCTTATCTAGTATTTTCGATATTACCATATTATTTTTATATGGCTGTATATATGGTGCCTTTACTGGTAATACATTCCTTTATGGGTCAATTCTCAAGCAGCGGCTTCATCTCCGCATTTCGTCTTTCGCCGTTCTTTAAAGGTAATTTCAAAACAATCGAGATAGTTCTAAGTACTTTTGATAATAAGAGATTTGATTCAAGGTATGGGCTATGTGAGTGTCTTCTTGAGCATTGCAAGTCTGCTCTTTTATGCCATTTTTGCGACGGTTCCCCTTATTTTTATACTACATTCCCTGCGTCCAACTATGCCCTGGAGTTGCGAGGGAATGGTAAATGTGGAAAATCTAACGACTGTAAGCATAGATTGCAAATAATCCTATCTAAAGAAGGCTTTTAAATGTTTTTTTTTCTTATAGATGTGTAATATGAATATTTCGGAGGCGGACGCAATTTCAACCCTTGCGAACGAAACAGATTTTGATGTCTTGCACTTAACTGAGATTCAGATACCTTCAGTGCTTTTTTTCAAGTACGATAACCCTCTCTAACAATCATTATATCTATACATATGTATCATTATCATTGCAGGCAACATTTTGAGTTACTGGGTAATGGCTTCATCGTTATGAGGCATGACTTTCAGCTTTCCTGGCCAATTATTGGATATTCAGTAACGATCTGGGGGATAATTGCAATAATTTTTAGGAAATATTCAGAAACGGCCGAGGTAATTCTAAGATCATTGACTAAGTTTGAAATTTTATTAATTATACTTAGTTTTAATGCAATGCTACAATTATTTATTTATTTAATCCTTATCAGTTTGGAAAACTACTACGATACATGATACTGTCAACATTGGTTATATTGCTGGTTTGTCTGGCGCGTTTTCTATTTCTACCCGGTGCTTTGGACGGTCTCGTGCACTATGCGAAACCCCATTTAGACTCCACTATTGAAGGCAGCATTTCGATGACGGTTGTGGTACTGCAGGCCTTTGGATCTGGATGGGGAAGTGTCATGTCTCTGTCCAGTTTCAATGGCTTCAAAACAAACATTATGAGATACAGCTGGATTATTGCCTTTGGACAGACACTCGTGTACATCCTCTTCGGAATGGTTAGCTTTATATTAACACATTATTTTCGAGGTGGGTAACTCTGACCCATTACATTAATATTGTGTATGATGTTTGTGTCCCCATCTTTGAAGCCATGAAGGTTGACAGTTTTGACTTATATGTCGAAACTAATTGGGTCCTGTACTTATCGAGTGCCAGTGCTCTGGCCACACTGGAATGGGCCAATCTCTGGACAATTCTGTACTACTCAATGTTGCTGCTTGCTTCACTAATTGTGATGGTAATTATAGTGGAAGTCCGAAAAACGACATCAAGATTCAAAAAATAAACATTTTTCAGATCACTCAAATCTTTACGGTACTTACGAGTCTCTTTGATGAATTTGAGATTCTGCGAGAACATAAACAACGGGTGACCTATGGATTCATAGCCTTCTTGGGCTTATGCTCGTTTTTACTTTGCACGAATGTAAGTATAAGTTTAAGTGTGAATAAATACCAGATTTTTATGAAAATTTGATTCTATTGAAATATACTTTTTATCTTTGTTCCTTTTCCCAATTAATTTTATATTCTTTTCTATTTTTTTTTTTCTGTTGATCGTCTTTCCTAATATAGCATGGTGTTGTGTTCTTTTCGGCCGCATCTGTAGATTCGATTTTCACGAGTAGTATTATGCACTTGTTACTGTTACTCGCGGTCCTTTGGATCTACGGACGAGAGCGTTTCCAGCGGGATATTGATTTTATGCTGGGACAACCCTTTGCCTCTTGGAAGATCTTCATACTGCGCTACATAGCTCCGTTATTTCTGCTAATCTCTTTGGTTCGATTTCTAAATGCTTAATATTTCTGTGATTAAAATGTTTTCTTCCTTCTAGATGGGTGGATTACAGGCCTCATTTATGCAACATATGTTCAGATCTTCTACTCTTATGGAGATACTTAGTCTGATTCTGGTGTTAGTTCCAATATTATTTATTCCTGGGTATGGAATGTATATAACATATCAGAATACTGGAGGATTCTGCAATCGCTTTAGACGTGCTTGTCGACCAACAGATTGGTACCCCGAGGAAATGGAAGATCGACAGAAATATGAGGAGGCTCTTGGAAATTCCGATTTAACTCATCAGTTGTATGAAGTAACCGAGGACGTTATTTGATATTAAATAATTTACATTGCATTATTTACTGTGAATTTTTAATATTTACTGTATGAAAGAATAAAAGATATATAAAAAAATGTATTAACAAAAATACACATTTCCAAAACCTGGCAATCTGTTTTATGCAAATACATTATAGAAGTATGATTGCATACTCATTGCTACATAGAAACCGCTGATAACAAAAGTATCTACCCATTCTATTCCATTTCACGGATGGATCTCTGAGTTCTATCTGATGCTTATTATTCAGTCTGCCGACATCGTTTCATTTAGTTAGAAAGTTAACTTCGACAAAAACGGACAAAACAAAATTAATGTCTAATATATATTTATAAAACAATTTTCGCCACAAAGCTGAACGTTCGTTGACTTTCGTTTTAACATATGAGTTCTATTATCATCATCTCATACTGGAATGTTAGTCACTGATTAATATAATCTACAAAATGGTTTATGAGTCGTCTTATGAGACTGGTCGAAAGCCATTCACACCTGACCTGCAGCGAGGAAAATGGGAAAAGCCAACCGATTTCATTTTCGCATGCTGTGGTTTGGCCCTCAAATTGGACTTATTTGTGATTACCTATTGGTGCTTCTTCGATATGGGCTGTAAGTTACACAAAAATGGAAGTAAATTGGTTTGCAGGTGAAATATGTTCTAACACGTAACAAAGGATGCATTGCAACGATGTCAAAATTCACTTATACTTTAGGAGAGTCTCGTATAAATAGGTATTGTGGAAAATCCCATAATTATTTCAACGACTGCAATTTTAAGAAAATTAAGTATTCATGAAGTATTATTGTTAACAAAACATTTTCCAAGTTAAAAATAAATATGTCGTGCAACGATATCTGTCACTTTACATTGCTAAAAATGATTGTAATAAGTTTAAAAATAAAAGTCAATGTAAATACAGCACAGATAAAAATAATTGATGAAATCCAATTTTGCGTAGTTCTACTATACAGTAACATATACAAAGTAAAAGGGGCGTTTTTACGAAATTCGTAATTATTTTGAACAAGCAGATGATCAAATGAACAATGTATTCTTTCATGGAAGTATTGAACTAATTGTTAATTATTAACATGATTACCTAACGCGATGAAAAAATCTATTTTGTTTTTACTTTTACTTCTGTACTATATTTATTGTTTAATTCAAGTTTAAATTTTCTTTTCTAGTATTTTCGATATTACCATATTATTTTTATATGGCTGTATATATGGTGCCCTTACTGGTTATACATTCATTTATGGGTCAATTCTCAAGCAGCGGCTTCATCTCCGCCTTTCGTCTATCGCCGTTCTTCAAAGGTAATTTCCAAACTATCGAGATAACTCTAAGTACTTTTGATAATAAGAGATTTGCTACAAGGTATGGGCTATGTGAGTGTCTTCTTGAGCATTGCAAGTCTGCTCTTTTATGCCATTTTTGCGACGGTTCCCCTTATTTTTATACTACATTCCCTGCGTCCAACTATGCCCTGGAGTTGCGAGGGAATGGGGGATGTAGGAAATCTAACGACTGTAAGTATAGATTGCAAATAATCCTAACAAAAGAAGGCATTTAAATGTATTCTTCCTTATAGATGTGTAATATGAATATTTCGGAGTCGGATGCAATTTCAACCCTTGCGAACGAAACAGATTTTGATGTCTTGCACATAACTGAGACTCACATCCCTTCAGTGCTTTTTTTCAAGTACGATAAACCTCTCGAATAATCATTATATCTGTATATCTGTCTTGTTATCATTACAGGCAACATTTTGAGTCACTGGGTGATGGCTTCTTCAATAAGAGGCATAACTTTCAGCTTTCATGGCCAATTGTTGGATATTCAGTAACAATCTGGGGGATAATTGCATTAATTTTTAGGAATTATTCGGCAACAGCCGAGGTAATTCTAAGATCATTGGCTAAGTTTGATTTTTTATTAATTAATTATACATAGTTTGAATGCAATGCCATAATTATTTATTTATTTAATCCTTATCAGTTTGGAAAACTACTACGATACATGATACTGTCAACATTGGTTATATTGCTGGTTTGTCTGGCGCGTTTTCTATTTCTACCGGGCGCTTTGGACGGTTTCGTGCACTATGCGAAACCCCATTTAGACTCCACTATTGAAGGCAGCATTTCGATGACGGTTGTGGTACTGCAAGCCTTTGGATCTGGATGGGGAAGTGTCATGTCTCTGTCCAGTTTCAACAGCTTCAAAACAAACATTATGAGATACAGCTGGATTATTGCCTTTGGACAGACACTCGTCTACATCCTCTTCGGAATGGTTAGCTTTATATTAACACATTATTTTCGAGGTGGGTAACTCTGACCCATTACATTAATATTGTGTATGATGTTTGTGTCCCCATCTTTGAAGCCATGAAGGTTGACAGTTTTGACTTATATGTCGAAACTAATTGGGTCCTGTACTTATCGAGTGCCAGTGCTCTGGCCACACTGGAATGGGCCAATCTCTGGACAATTCTGTACTACTCAATGTTGCTGCTTGCTTCACTAATTGTGATGGTATTTGTAGTTAAAATCCGAAAAACGACTTATAGATTCAAAAAATAAACATTTTGCAGATCACTCAAATCTTTACGGTACTTACGAGTCTCTTCGATGAATTTGAGATTCTGCGAGAACATAAACAACGGGTTACATATGGATTCATAGCATTCTTGGGCTTAAGCTCGTTACTGCTTTGCTCAAATGTGAGTATATAATTGTGAATAATTACCTGAATTGTATGAAATTTTAATTCTATTGAAATATATATTTTAATCACTGTTTTCCTTTTAACAATTAATTTTTCTCCATTTGTCTTTTCTGTTAATCGTCTTTCCTAATATAGCATGGTGTTGTGTTCTTTTCGGCCGCATCTGTAGATTCGATTTTCACGAGTAGTATTATGCACTTGTTACTGTTACTCGCGGTCCTTTGGATCTACGGACGAGAGCGTTTCCGGCGGGATATTGATTTTATGCTGGGACAACCCTTTGCCTCTTGGAAGATCTTCATACTGCGCTACATAGCTCCGTTATTTCTGCTAATCTCTTTGGTTCGATTTCTAAATGCTTAATATTTCTGTGATTAAAATGTTTTCTTCCTTCTAGATGGGTGGATTACAGGCCTCATTTATGCAACATATGTTCAGATCTTCTACTCTTATGGAGATACTTAGTCTGATTCTGGTGTTAATTCCAATATTATTTATTCCTGGGTATGGAATGTATATAACATATCAGAATACTGGAGGATTCTGCAATCGCTTTAGACGTGCTTGTCGACCAACAGATTGGTACCCCGAGGAAATGGAAGATCGACAGAAATATGAGGAGGCTCTTGGAAATTCCGATTTAACTCATCAGTTGTATGAAGTAACCGAGGAAGTTCATTGAATTTTTTAAATTTGCATTATATTATTTACTGTGAATTTTTAATATTTACTGTATGAAAGAATAAAAGATATATAAAAAAATGTATTAACAAAAATACACATTTCCAAAACCTGGCAATCTGTTTTATGCAAATACATTATAGAAGTATGATTGCATACTCATTGCTACATAGAAACCGCTGATAACAAAAGTATCTACCCATTCTATTCCATTTCACGGATGGATCTCTGAGTTCTATCTGATGCTTATTATTCAGTCTGCCGACATCGTTTCATTTAGTTAGAAAGTTAACTTCGACAAAAACGGACAAAACAAAATTAATGTCTAATATATATTTATAAAACAATTTTCGCCACAAAGCTGAACGTTCGTTGACTTTCGTTTTAACATATGAGTTCTATTATCATCATCTCATACTGGAATGTTAGTCACTGATTAATATAATCTACAAAATGGTTTATGAGTCGTCTTATGAGACTGGTCGAAAGCCATTCACACCTGACCTGCAGCGAGGAAAATGGGAAAAGCCAACCGATTTCATTTTCGCATGCTGTGGTTTGGCCCTCAAATTGGATATATTTGTGATTTTCTACTGGTTATTTTACGATGTGGGATGTAAGTAATGCAAAAACGAAAGTAATAATTAGTTAGGGGGCGTTTTTATAATATTTTATGACATATAAAAAGATAATCAAATGCGCAAAGGAAGAAAGTGTTGAACTATTTATTATTTTCAAAATTGATTATTGAAAGAGATAGAGATATTTATAAATTTTAATTTTAATTTTACTATTCTAGTATTCGTCATATTACCATACTACTTCTATATGGCGGTATATCTGGTACCCTTATTGGTGATACATTCCTTTATGGGCCAATTCTCAAGCAGTGGCTTCATCTCCGCCTTTCGTCTATCGCCGTTCTTCAAAGGTAATATCCGACTATCTACATACTTAAAACTACTTTTGATGACATGATTTTTGATTCAAGGTATGGGCTATGTGAGTGTCTTCTTGAGCATTGCAAATCTGCTCTTTTATGCCATTTTTGCGATTGTTCCTCTTATTTTTATACTACATTCCCTGCGTCCAACTATGCCCTGGAGTTGCGAGGGAATGGTAAATGTGGAAAATCTAACGACTGTAAGCATAGATTGCAAATAATCCTAACAAAAGAAGGCTTTTAAATGTACTTTTTCTTATAGATGTGTAATATGAATATTTCGGAGGCGGATGCCATTTCAACCCTTGCGAACGAAACAGATTTTGATGTCTTGCACATAACTGAGACTCACATCCCTTCAGTGCTTTTTTTCAAGTATGATAAACCTCCAAAACAATAACTTTATTTAATTGACTCATTTTCATTTCAGGCAACATTTTTCGTCACTGGGCGGTGGCTTCTACATTACTGACTCTGGGATTTCATGGACTATAGCTGGATTTTCAGTTGTGATATGGGGGATTATCGCATGCATTTTTAGAAATTTTTCGGAAACGGCCAAGGTAAATATAAGATCCTAAGCTATCCGAGGTGCCACAGAAATAATACATTATGTATTGTATATCCATAATTATAATGCAATAATTATTTATTTTTTTGTTTTTAAAGTTTGGAAAACTACTGCGATATATAATCCTGTCAGCGTTGGTTCTAATGCTGATTTGCTTGGCGCGTTTTCTTTTTCTACCCGGTGCTTTAGATGGTATCGCGCATTATGTGAAACCTCATAAAGATTCTACGATGCTTGGGAGCTCTTCAATGACGGTTGTGGTACTACAGGCCTTTGGATCTGGATGGGGAAGTGTCATGTCTCTGTCCAGTTTCAATGGTTTCAAAACAAACATTATGAGATACAGCTGGATAATTGGCTTTGGACAGACACTCGTCTACATCCTCTTCGGAATGGTTAGCTTTATATTGCAACATTACTTTCGAGGTGGGTAACTCTGACCCATTGCATTAATATTGTGTATGATGTTTGTGTCCCCATCTTTGAAGCCATGAAGGTTGACAGTTTTGACTTATATGTCGAAACTAATTGGGTCCTGTACTTATCGAGTGCCAGTGCTCTGGCCACACTGGAATGGGCCAATCTCTGGACAATTCTGTACTACTCAATGTTGCTGCTTGCTTCACTAATTGTGATGGTATTTGTAGTTAAAATCCGAAAAACGACTTATAGATTCAAAAAATAAACATTTTGTCAGATCACTCAAATCTTTACGGTACTTACGAGTCTCTTCGATGAATTTGAGATTCTGCGAGAACATAAACAACGGGTTACATATGGATTCATAGCTTTCTTGGGTCTCGGCTCCTTTGAATTTTGCTCGAATGTAAGTAGTATAATTTTAGTATTTCATTTTAAATTTGTTTTACTTTGTTCTTAGTTACAAATTTTCCCACTCTTGATCTTTTTTTGGTTTATCACTCTTCCTATTGCAGCATGGTGCTATGTTCTTCTCGACCGCATCTCTTGATTCGATTTTCACTTATAGTGTTATGCACCTGTTACTGTTACTGGCGGTCCTTTGGATCTACGGACGAGAGCGTTTCCAGCGGGACATTGAGTTTATGCTGGGACAACCCTTTGCCTCTTGGAAGATCTTTATATTGCGCTTTATAGCTCCACTTTTTCTGATCTATACTTTGGTTTGTATTCTAAACTCTTAACTTTTCATAACATTAATAGTATTCTTGTTTCCAGTTGTTTGGATTGTTTAACGCATATATGAATCGTGCGTTCGGATCTACTATACTTGTGCAGTGCATAAGTCTGATTCTGGTGTTTATCCCACTTTTATTTATTCCTGGGTATGGAATGTATATAACATATCGGAATTCTGGAGGATTCTGCAACCGTTTTAGACGTGCTTGTCGGCCAACTGATTGGTATCCCCAGGAAATGGAAGATCGACAGAAATATGAGGAGGCTGTTGGAAATTCCGATTTAACACATCAGTTGTATGAAGTAACCGAGGACGTTATTTGATATTAAATAATTTACATTGCATTATTTACTGTATTAAAAACACGATATTACAATTTACAGTGTCGTGATATTTTATCTAAAAAAAAAAATAGCTTAAGGCCTTAGTTAATAAAGCTCTGTGTATACTTATAATTTTACATTGTAGGTAAACTGTTTATAAATAAATCTAAAAATAACATGTTATATTATTATACATATTAAAAAGGAGTTATTTGGATTCAGGCTCTGTATCTGACATGAAAGCCGGCATTTTTCGCTGTCGTCTGAATTCCTCGTATTCGGCACGATCGTTGGGATCGGCTGGAGTCCAATCGAGGGGCTTAAGACGCTTCCTTAAACTGTCGCACATCGTGTCTCGCTTTCGTATCATTATGTAGAAAATATAAAGCGGGATGAACATGACGGAGGATGCGAAGCTTAGCCAACCGATTGCAACTGCCCAATCTGGATAGCCAATTCCATTGTACGAAATTGTTCGTATGAATATAATACTCGTGAATAGCACAAACTATTCAATGAAATGAAATTAGCTAAGTTATCTGGTAATATAGAAACGATAACTTACGATTAAAACTATGGGCGCTATAAACTTCCAGGATATTTTCCAAAATAGCGACGGGCGTCGGCCCAACATGAACTCAACGTCGGTCATAAAGTTATTGATTCCATAGATATAGGCCACCATAATGATTTCAACCAGGCAGACGACAACGATTGCTATAGCCGAGGAATACCAGTCGAATAATTGCAATATAAACATGCCAGCCTAAGGAAGAGTTCAAAGTTCAACTAGCCATTAATCTACTATGTTACTCACATTGGTGCACATTATACTCGATAGACAGAAGAAGATAAAGCATAGAACGAGGGTCACTTTCCATTTATGATCCCGCACATATGGCACCTCATCCATGATTGCGGATGTGATTGACTCCAATTGCACAAACTAAGGGGTAATAAATACAGTCAAGGGAATGTGTCGAGGACACTCATAAGTTGTGCATACCCACCACACTGTCAATGCCCAAGATGAAGAGCATGATGAAGAACATGAATCCCCAGAGTTGTGGCAGCGGCAGCAGAGCAATTGCCTGTGGATAAGTCACGAATGCGAGAGCTGCACCCGATGTGGCAACTGTGGCCACGGGAATCCCCGATTGAGCTAAACGTGAATGTGAAAGTTATCTTTGTATCTTGTTATCGTTATCGTGCTCTTACCCGACAGAAAGCCCAGCACAGAGAAGACCACGAATCCAGCATAGATACTTGTAAAAACATTGACAGACACGACGAGTATCGAATCGAATTTGGCTTTATTGCGAAAGTTATTGAAACTGGCCATGTTGACGATGCCTCCCCATCCAGGACCAAGGCCGAAGAACATTTGACATGCCGCGTCGACCCAAACCCTCAGATCGAGCAGCTTGTCCCATTTCGGATATATGAAGAACATGATGCCGGTTCCGGCTCCTGGTAAAGTCACTCCTCGAAAGAATAGAATGGTTAACAGCACATACGGAAACGGAGCCGTAAAATAGACAACCTTGCCGACCTGCAAAAAAATCGATTTGGAAAGATTGTAACATATATTATAGAAACTCAAAACAATAAATAGCGCAGCAACTTTTAGAGACAAGTTAAAAATATTTTTGAGAGATACATAAAGTAAAACTACAATAAGATAAATATGAAAATATTATAATAAAATATATAAAATTTAAGCATAAATAAAAAAAAAATAATATAAAAAAAGAATAATAATAATCACAATAGATTATAGAAAATTAAAATTGTAACCAAAAATTAAAATTAATCTTACAACTGAAAACTAAAGCTTAATTATTATAATTTGCTACTATTTCCATCTTTTTAATAATTGTTAATTGTTAAATTTAAATATTATTTTAGCACTAGAAATCGAAATGAAGAAATTAAAATAAATTAAATTAAAAGTGTGTTGTTGTTAAGAGAAAAAGATCTAAGATCTAAGATTTTTATTTTTATGTTAAGAACTTAAAATTTTTTAGAATAAATGGCCTTATATTATATTAAGAACGAAATATGATATATAAATTTGAGAATTTTATTCTTTTATTAAGAACTTACGATTTTCAAGATTAATATTCCTAGTTTTAGTAATTTGGTCTTAAAATATTCTTATTTGAAAAACAAAACATTTAAGATGAATTTTCAAAATTTTAAAAGTGGTCTTTTTCTAGGGTGAAAGTTACCAACTTACCGATTGAATGCCTTTTGACACACAGAGATATATGATGATCCATGTTATGAAGAGACTAATCAGTTGCTCCCACACCATGCCCCCCAGATCCGCGATGCTGCTCGAGATGCGTAACACTTCAAGACTTTAACAAAAATGGATCATGAATAATCGGAGATTTATGTTGATTTTTAACTTACTGAAAGAACTCATCCGACGATGTCGTCAACTTTTCCCCCTCAACATAGTGTAACTTAAAAAAAATATAATCTTGTATTGTTATTTTATTATTAAGTTGATTTTGGATGCACTTACATCGCTAACGGATGTGCAATTGGGTGAATTCCAGGAATGATGGCAGCCATCCCAGGGAACGCTCTTCCAAAAGCAGTAATAAATCATGCGAATTGGGTAAGAGATGATAACTGAATAATAGCAAACGCAATACATATTCACAATAACCATACAGTAACCGGTGCCCTTGAGAATGGGAACCAATCGGAACATGCCCGTGCAACCTGTGCCCGAGAATTGGCCAAGCAGCACCTCCATATAGAACAGCGGTATACCACACAATATTACCATCAGCAGGTACGGCACCAGGAAGGCACCTTAGCAAAAATAAAATGAAAATATTATTAGTAATACTTAATTTAAAAATGAAGAAAGTGTAAAAAGGTGAATGAATACGCGTAAAAAATACACCCCAATAGTTTTAACATCCTAAAGATAAAAACATAAATTATTTTTGAATATAGAGTGGAATCACAATATTTAAATTTCTACAGTCGAAAAATTCAAGATTTCCGCCTAGTTTTTTTAAAAAAATTAAACAAAATTATTCTATTAAAAAAAGAGACCAAAATGATAATCCTTCGAGCCGGATTTGAACCAGCGACCTATGGATTTCAACATATCGCGATTCAATAAACTGATGGTACAAGAGCAAGCGCTGTCTAGGCCAGGGTATTATTTGGCTTAGAGTCCTGCCACTGCTCGCATCACCAAGCCTCGAAAACTCTACAGTCCATCGCTCTACCAACTGAGCTATCGAAGGCATTCGCTGGCCGCCGTCCAAAGCGCCATCAAATGCGCCAATTTGGAACCAGACACTCGACGGGGCAGCTTTCACTCGAAAGCTGTTCGAATGGCGAGAGCTTAAAATAGACATTGCACTGCGCACTCACAGTGATGACTCGTCGTGACGTCAGTGCATGCGCTATTTATGGAAAATTAAATGAAAAACAAAAAAAAAACACAGAGACACGAACATTTACGGAGACTGAAATTTATACAAGTCATGTTCACTTGAATTGAGCAGAAACTCAATTAATGCGCACTCAACAATTGCTAAAATGATGGCGAATAGTCGACTTAAAAATACCCTGACTGTAGCTTAAAGTAGTTTGCTTTATAGCCTCTTTCTAAAAATGTGTTCTCATTTTAAATGTGAACTTATAAATGCAACAAATATATATTTTTTAAATAGAAAGAATATGTGTGATATAGTAAAATGATATAAATTATGTTTTTTATAAGATTAAGAAACTTTCATAGGTGGATCAACTCTTCTAATTAATATTACATACTCTTTACAAGTTTGAATAATCATATTAAAGGGTATTTATGAATCGTGTCGATCGTCAAACTTACCGCCACCGCTGCGGTAACAGAGGTAGGGAAATCGCCAAACATTGCCAATGCCAATGGCATACCCTATGAGAGAGAGTACGAATTCGGTCTTCGACTTCCACTGTCCACGATTCTCATCGCGTAGAATCCTTTTTGGTCTGCGACGCGGTGGCGATGTTGGTTCCTTTTTAGCATTCGGTGAGTTCTCTGGTTGCATTCCAACTGTTGAATTTTGTGAATACTATTTTTCACTTCAAAATTTATTGCTATTATTACAAAATTTTTAATATCGAAAGAAAATTCGATGTATTCTGATAACAAAAAAATACGTATTGAGTTTAGGTGTGGAGGTCCCTAATAATATTTTCCTTCATAAGAGATCTGAAGGGGTTTTATATCGATCAAAATGTAGAAATAATTCTGTGTCATCCTACCTCACACATTTATATTGATCTCCCATTTGAAGGAAATCTTTAAATTGAAGATATACGTAACACTTCGACATTTTCATAAAGCAGGCCATCCACAGTCGAATTTGTTTGACGAACGTGTTCGATTCGACGAAATATTCGTCGTTGGTGGTAGTGTTCGAGAAAAATAGAACTGATTCTATCTTGCTTGTGTTCGATTGAACAATTCGACAATGGATGGCAGTGTTGGCGCAAACATCATTGGTCAAAAGTTTTCATAGCGTAAACAAGGGCTAAACATGTCGAAGGAATTTTTGCTGAAGTTTATTTATTGCCTGCAAAATTAACCAGCCCTGTGTCATGCAAAAAGAGAGGCATGTAAGAACAAAAATATGCAACACATCATCCATCAAGGCAATGACTGTATCGTTATCCGATGATATGTTTATTCTCTGAAAATTTTCTACAAATGATGTTTGCAAGCCATGTTTGAAATAGTTAGTGGGCGAATGTAATTCTAGTTCGACGAACAGTTTGTCAAAAAAATTCGACTGTGGATGGCCTGCTTAAATGTTGATCGAAGAATAATATTAATATTTTTCGCAGATTCCGACTCTCTTGGACTCCCTAGGACAGAAGTGCTCAGCTGTTGCTCATTCAATTGATTCAATTTGATTTTCGGCCTCATTTGTTTTTGTAATTCCTCACAGCATAGGAAACAAAATATCGTATACATGCACGGCGCCGAGTATACAAAAAAACCCAAAACATGCAAACATTTTCGTGTGTACATATGCAATGCGCAGCACAAACCCCGGTTTTGTTCTCTTCGCTGATGGTGTTGCGCTCGCAAGAGAAGTGAGCAACAACAATTTCAATGTGATTTTGTTGTTGTCTTCTCTTGTTCTCCTCTAGCATTGATGCGTTTGCTTATAAGCATTGGTGCGAACTCATTCGTATGCTGGCTTTGGGCACCCCTGCTTTCCCAACTTACACCAGTGCAAAAATTCAAACACTTCAGAGAACAGAAAGTTTCTAGTTTCCTTATAGGTTTTAGTAAATGTTAAATATATTTGTATTGGCAACTTTTAGCATCGTTAAAGTTAATTGATTTAGTTCTAGCTTATTAATTAGATGAGTGGGTTTTTGTTAAAGCTTCGTTTTGTTTGCTTTGGGAGACGCTTCCCCGTTTTCCTCGCTTTTAGCACTGTAATCTCAGGACGATAGATAACGTGAGCAGTCCCAGCATGGACAAGACTCCTCGATTTCCAGCTGAATTGCGACCTGCAAGGAGTGTGTTTTCCTCATCGGGTCGTCGCGATGCTCGTTTCTCGGCCTTCTCGCAGATGTCGCCGCAATTCGCGTGCTCACAAATATCGCAGATGTTCGACTTGGGCGCCCTATAGAATTGCCGGGCACGACGAGCTGGATAAGAGCAGGAAACAAAGATGAGTTGGATTGATTTCATGGGACAATAGACACTAGGTTCGTACCGTTATCGTAGTAGTCGTACATGACGACGGGCACAGGACGATGCTTGGTGACCTTCACCGTTTTGTAGGCATGCAATGTGGGACAGACTTCCCTCCTGTCCAGGTAATCAAAGTAGATGACGACCTTGGTATCTCGTTGCTGAGTCTCGACCTTCTTGATGCGCTCACTGGACTCCAGAGTGGGCAGCGTGTCTGTGTCTACCACAAAGCCACTGGGCAGATGGATCTCCATGACAGCCATGTTGGATCTCTCGGCATCTCCTGGCACGGAGACAAAGCTGGCACACGCCGACAGATGCAGATAGTCCGCATGGGAGTTGCGATTCACGGTCGGATCGAGCACGAATCGCGGCCAGGCGCTGGTCACATTCGTGTTGTATCTGTAGCTGATCTGGGCCAAGGCCATGCCACGCCCAGTTGCCGACACGCTCACATTCTTGATGTTATTGGGAAGCTAAAGAAGTGACGAGCATACGATGATCATACAGTTACTCCAAGACGGGGATTACTTACCTCAACACTTTGTAGAGCGAGTGAATTCTCCGCGTTTACATTGAGTATGGTCTCAGCACCTTCTCCGTAGGTGAATCCCAGCTGGACATTGTTGCCCTGGCTGGAGAAACGCTCGGCGAACATGAGCAATGCCTGCAGACCCACCACAGTGTCCTGGGAGGCGACAAAGCCACCAAATGCATTGCGCTGATCCATCAGCCAATTGAGCACGGGCAGAGCATCGCCCACGAGATTGTTCTCCAGGAGAGTCAGGGCTGCATAGGCGGAGATCTCGATGTTGACACTGCGTGTGGCATTGTACCAAGGCGAATGCTGCTCATTGGACGGAGCCGTCTTGTTCCACCACTTGCGTCCATCCGCATTGGTGGCCATCGAGTCCAGGCGCTGCAGGAAAGCCGCCATCGAGTTGTGATTGGCGCGGGAGAGGACATATGTGCCCAGGGACATGGCATGCAGATTGCTGGAGGAGTCCAGTCCCCTGGTGATAAAGTCCAGTGCTTTGTTGATGTTGTTGCGATACTCGGGATAGACATCCTGAAGGGAGAATTCCACTTAACATACTGATCTTTGAGAATCTCGCTTGGACCTACCACATTCTCCATCATGGCGAGCGTCACAAAGGCCGTCAGACTGATGCCTCCGTCGTCCAGCTGCTCGAAGATGTCGCCGTGCTCCTCGTAGCCGCCGTTGCCGGACTGCACGCTGGCCAGGTAGGAGAGTGCACTCTGCAGCACATGCTCATCCACCTGGATGTAGGGTGTCGCCTGTCGCAACGACCTTGCCACGTAGGCCGTTAGCCAAGTGGAGCTCCGCTTGGCCGACAGTCCAAAGGCGCTGAAGGCGCCATTCTCATGGCGATAATAGAGCAGACGCTGATAACCCACTGCCAGGTTTGTTGTGGCGCTCAGCTCGATCTCTGGGGTGAGTTGACGAAGACGCTGCACGAACAGTGGGAGATTTAATCAAAGACTGAAGAGACTCCCATCTTGGTTATACTTACAGTCAGGTAACGCAGCACCAATAGATTGGGCACAAAGTTCACCATGGTCTGCTCACCACACCCCGTGGGCAGAAGAGTCAGCTGCTGAAGATTTCCCACAATGCTGCCCACAAGATCCCCCACGGCCTTGATCTCAATGCTGGTTGAGTCCGGAATGGCATTGCGAGGCACCTTGATGGTCACGTTCTGTTTCCTCTGCGCATTCGAGTTCAGTTCGAAGAGGAAGCCACGATTGATGCGCTCCGTGGCACCGGGATGCTCCACCAAGAGAGTGCGCTCCACAGTGTCGCCAGCCTGGGATGTGGAGGCCACAGCCTTCACAGGCAGCGCCCCGACTCGTCGAGGCGTCACAATGAAGGAGACGGAGCGGGCTGACTTGGCGGGCACCTGGATGGTGCGACGACTGTAGAGCTCCACTTCTGCAAAGGGAAGGGAATTAACTTAATCTTCCTTAGGATCTCTAAGCTATGCTTACGGGACTTGTTTGTCTGCTTCGAGTCCAGCTGTGGAAAAAGAAAGTCCTGCGCCGAGTTATAGAAGGTGACATCCACATTCAGATCGCTCTCCCTGTTGTTATGCACCACAAAAGGCAGCGCAATGAGTTCATCTATGGAAAGGATGCATAATAAGTAGATGATAATGTCAATTTCAAGTCAAGTCACTTACCTTTCCTTATGGAATAAGGTAGCTCTGTGGATATGAAGAATTCCTTGTACGACTCCAGTCTGCTGTTGGGAGCATTTAGACCCAAACCGTTGACGGGGTCCAGTGAAAAGGCTGACAATACCCAGGAGGTCATATCACTGGGTATACGCCTGTGGATCGTATTGCGACCATCGCTGCTGGCCGAGATGTTGAGGAAGAGCCAAGTGTCGACGGGATCACGCATGACGTGCACTCGAGGGTTGTGCCAATAGGGCTTCGGGGTGTAGGAGAAGGCGTAGCGACCCTTGCCGGGGGGTAATGTGTTCACCTCGATCTTGTGGGCGGGTCCAATGTCTGTTTTTCGCACCGCTGTCAGTTTATCATCCTCAACGGAACTATCCCGATCAATGCTGGGAGTTGTCTCTACCTCTGTAAAATTGTAATTATAATTTAATTTTTCATATAATGCAACTCAAATCTAAACCTTTTTCAACAAAGTAATCCGTATTGGACATGGTTATGACACCCGATTCCTTGCCGGGAGATCCAACAGGCGTGTTGACATCGCTGAGCTCGAAGGCGTTGAGAGCATCCATAAGACGATCATGTGTTAGATCATTACCTGGTTAAGAAAGCGAGTTAAGTAAAGAGAGAAAATAAATTAAGTTAGTTGTGAGTTTACCATTGCGCAGTCCAGGCGAGTTCTGATCGACAACCATGAGACCCACGTAGGAGTAGGGCTTGGTACTGATGCCAATGTCAATATCCTGACCAGGTGGTGCTCTAATGGGCGCCTCAATTTGCACCTGGAAAGAATCACAAATTAGAGATCAACTAAATCAACTAAATCGATTCCCAATATCTGCTTACGGCATTCAGAAGATTCTCCTCGAATCTAATAATCTGCTCATCGTAGACAAACTCGCCATCGACCACCATGTAGACCAGTAATTTGGCGCGTGGCATCATTGCAAAGGAGGCCAGGAACTTGATGGTGTGGAAAGTATTATCCGCCACCTAAAAGGAGTTAAAAAAAAACCTTAAGATTGTTGTAAAAATCTGAGACCTGACTGAACTCACATCAACTGTGCGGGAAAGTATAATATCTCCACGTCCCACAATCTGATACATAAAGTATTTCATGGGCTCATTGGATTGCACCACAACTGCGATCTCCTGATTAACGATGGGTCTAGGAAATTAACAACAATTGTAATTGATTGATTGAATGATTTGTGGACTGAACTCACTTGTCGTTGAGCACCTTGGCTGTGATATAGTTCTTGGTATGCAGATGTTTGCGCGGAACTTTGCCCACATCGCTGATGACACCCAGATAGTCCACAATTATGGAATGAAACTCATCCCGATCTCCCTGCGGCACCGTGAACTTCATCTTGAACTCACCGCGTGCATCCAGACTGTAGACCGTGCGATTGTACATCTCACTGCTGCCATAGACGTTGGTCAGATAGGCTGTAATCTCCGGATTGAATTCCCGCAACGAGCTGCCATCGTTGCGGACAATGCGAGCCTATAGAAATGGAATAAATTACAGGGTATATGTTGTGGAACTTCTTTAAGATATATAAAGTTTCTCTCAGGTGAACCTCAATAAGTATCCACTAGAGCTTGTCTGATACTTACTGTACTATTTTTCTAAGACTGAATCAATTTAATAATGTCTTGCAAATGTATTTTATTTGTTCTTAACTTGATAGAAATTAGAGAAGTTCGAGTAATGCTTAAAGTTAGCATTTTCAAATAAGATCTTTACTAAATTGAGAGCAGATAGAGAAGTTGAGAGGTTCAACTGTTCAATGTATATTAAGACTTGAAAGTAGAAAGACAAATTCGGCAATTGATCGTCTTCAAGAAAAACATTCCTAACTTGAAAGCAGATAGAGAAGTTCCACAGATGCTTACAATTTTACTTTTCTAAACAGAAATATTTTAGATAGAAAACAGATTAAGTAGCTTAATTGATACTTAAAGTGAAACTTCTCTAAGAAGAACTCTGCTAACTTAATTGTGTAAAGAAGATTGATTAAAGCTAACAGTTGAACTTTTTTAGAAAAATCTTTCCTAAATTTATCGTGAAGAGAAAAGTTCCATTGTACTTACAGTGGCTTCAAAGGGCACGCCTGGAATGTAGTAGCTGGGCAGTTTGACGGGCTCCACTCGGAAGTGATTCAGATACAGGGTGAGTACAGTTGAATAGTTTTGCACCGAGCCCGTGGAACGTTCCTCGACAAGTGCGTCCAGCAGATATTGACGCTCGTAGTCCTGTTTGAGATGCAGTTCCTGTTGGATGTCAAACTCAAAGTAGGCACTGCCATCTATGGGCACAACCTTGCGGGTGATGAGATCATTCACAAACGGCTGCAGGGAGCCAAAGAAGGTGGGATATATGGAGAGAGTTGCCTCGCCAACAATGGGCTGACCAAAGGCATAGCTATAAAGGGGCAGAAAAGGGTTTACTCGGATATTTCCTAAGCAATGTGTACTCGTTGTACATACTGTGCCTTCACTGTGGCTGCAATTCTGCCATCCTTATAGACCGCCTTGCGTGGCGTGTCAATGTCCACCACAAACTTGGGCAATATGTGATCCAGAATCTCAAAGGTTTGCTTGTGCTTCTGCTCAGCAACTTCGACCACGATGGACCAATCCCCAAAACGAGGAAGATCCGACAATTGCAGGTCGTTGGAATAAATGGCATTGGTTAACCTAATGTCCCTGTAGCTTCTAATGATATTATTGCCCGAGTCCCTGATCTCCAGATGAACGCGTCCATAGCCTCGAGCTGGCTTCAAGTTGGCATCGAGCAGGAGTATTCGATAATGAACTAGATCTCCGGGCTTGTAGATACTTTTATCCGTTTGCACGAGCACCGTATGCTGTTTGTTTTCAAAATGCAACTGCGTTTCATTCGTAAAGATAATGCCGCTTAGACCCTCAACTGTCAGGCGATATCGATCTGCCTTCAGGGCAGGAATCTGTATGGGAAACTCTACATTTGAATACCAACTTTAAATTACAATTTAACAACAGTTCACCTCAAAGTGCAGCAACTGGGTTGAGTAGGGCCGCAGCTCGACCGTCTTGAAGTCGGTGTAGGTACTGCTCAGGATGCCCACCTTAACCCTTGTGGGCTCCAGTGCCTTGTGGATGCTCACTGCCACATGATACTGCGAGTTGGGTCGCACAGTATTCGGCGCAATTATGGAATACAGGCTAGAAAACAATAACAAAAACAAAACGAAAACAATAAAAAAGAGTGTACTTAATTCAGCAGCACAATGAAACAGAGACAATGTTCCGCAAGTTAAGTCGTTGCTGGGTATTACACCTATGCTGACATGGTATCTGAATCTTTATTTCGTTTTCTATTCATTCACGCGCTTAACGGAAGATCAACAATACGAGTACGTGCGACTTGAGGGGGTAATGTACTTTACCTCGCTTCGTTTCGGTTTCGGGTCTCGGGTCTGAGTTTGGGTTTGGATTTGGGTTCGAGTTGGGGTCAGAGTCTTGAGAGACCGCAATTCGGCTTGATTCATGTCGGAAATGATGGGGGAAGGAGGCTCATTGTTTTTTGCGGTTTTCTCTATGCTACTGCATCGTTTGGCCAATTTGTATTAGCACTTAAAACTGACATTTGCAGCTGTCAAATGATGAGTCAGCTGTTTGAAATGCATATAAATACCTAACTTATTTTTAAAATGGATAAAGGGGTTTGTAGTGTAACGAAAATAATAAGATGACTTCAATAGTTAGCTGAATTGTTGTAGAAAACCTAAAATTGTCTGTTTTATTAAATCATTCTCATTCAATGTAAAATACTTCAATGTCCATATAAAATTACATTTTAAAATTACAAGTGATAATTTAAAAGAAGAGCAATGAAGGGCTAAATTTAATTATTGTAAATTGAGTTCCAAAAATGCCGAGAATTTATTAATTAGCCACTAAAATGTCTTAAAAAAACTTTACTCGATAGTTCGTCGCATAAATTGTATGTCATTTTATATGCTAAATTAATTTATGTTCATTGAGACATTTTTAAATCAAAGTTGAACTAATTTATTGACTAAAAACGTGCCGTTAGATAAGAAATAAAATACCCAATACGGATAAATTTCATAAAACATTGGCAACCATCTTTCTAACGTGAGAGAGTATTGCAGTTTCGGTGCACGACTTGCATAATTTCCACAGATTCGTTTAACAATTTTGGAGCTGAGCTTGATGCTTGTTTTGGTTTTGATTCCCAACTTTTTTGCTGAGCTACCCAACAAGTTGTTAATACTTAGGAGGGAAGGAGAAGAGGGAACAGGGCAGGGGAAGATTTTAAGTAAGCGTCCAGTTGGGCTACTCGTTTTCGACAGTTTCGGGTGCTGCTCGCCGCATTGCAAAATGTGTAGTAAGTGTCTAACTGTGTCGAGTTGTCTGTCTGTCTGTGTGTCTGTCTGTCGTGTTGTCTGTCGAGTTATTGTACTCGTCGCTCATGTCTGGCTCTTTGGAACGAGCGTAAGGCACAGTTTCTGGCTGTTCTAATTTCAATTGCTGTTGTCTAACCTGTTCCCACATTTTCTTTTGTGTTTATGTCACGTTGTTGGCCAAACAGGTTACTAACTTTAGGCGCTTAAGTGGCAAAAACGATTTCGCTTTTGTTTTTCAAATTGCCCACAAAATGCACTCGGATTTTGTTGCAGCAAAAGATGTGAATGGAACCAAAAAGGTTTCACATGATTGCAACGCAATCATTTCATGGGTGTTATTTGTCAGCTGTAATATTAATTGATTTCAGTTGAATTAAAGAATAATAAATACAAGTATGCACATTAATTGCGTTGTCTTCTCGCCTTGAAGAACTGCACCTTATAAGGCCAGTGAATGAACTTGAATACCCAAACCAACACTCACAGTTCGGTAATACTTAAACTTATGCCGTTTATGGAATTGAGAGAGCGAGAGAGAATTGATTGGTGATCAGCAGGAAAACAAGCTTGACGCCAACATATCTTTTAATTACAAATCAATCAGAATTCCGCGAATCGGATTCGTGAATTTCGAGTATATTCGTACCATGTGTACTAGATTTAACTGGTCAACTTGTCAGGCACTCAAGGTGAGGCATCGGAAATCAGGCAGTGCTCGTAAATAAATAGCTGTCCGAGTTTACTATGTGTCACACATTCAGTAGGGTGATTCACTAACGTAATTTTAATTTCTTCAAATATATTTAGTTGTAATTGACGTAATTAGCTGGCTTAATTTAGTCGGTTAACTTGAATACTTGAGTATTGCGAGGTAAGATTTTGGACAGCGCTGAACATTGCATCACCCCAATGTGTGTGACAGAGACAAGAAGCTGCTTGTGTGCGTAGGTCGTTTGAAATCCCGCCAACCTCAGCTCAGATAAAAGTTATTTCATTCATTTGATGAGGTCTTTGCTATTTGTACCCTGTAAACACAAAAGGCTTAATGAGGTATATTCAAAAAAGATACTTCATGCTGAAATTGACTTGGATTTTCCAAAATATATCAAAAGATATACAAATAGTACAGGGTATCTTCGATTTGTTCAGTCTTTTTCTAGAGCTTTTGTTCATATAACAAGTCAACTGGAAGCTGTGTTGTTGTTTCATGCTAATTTCTTGATTACACCTTGTAAATTATATGGCACATGAATAGGATGGATAATGAGTGTCTTTCGAGTGTTTCGAGTGTTTCATCTACCGGCAAAACATTCGCTGCGTGTCAAAGTTAAAGCATCGAATTCGGTTCGTTTCTTAAGTCTTTTGTTTTCACATTTCGTCTCAGTTAAGTGGCGTGATGTCATTTCATTCCCCCTTTTTTGTTTTGTCTCATTTTTATCATTTTTATGCAACTCGTCACCTGTATTTGTCACACTCGTCTACTTATTAGTGTGGGAGTTCAATAAATATGCATATTATACATATATGTTATGTGTGTATTTACTAACCCCTGAGCAGCTGTATCAGTTGGCAATAGAAAAAGTAAACAACTTAGAAATGTAAGCACCCAGTTGTTACTCATTTTGTGGATTTATCACTTTTGTTTTTGCTGTTTGTTGTGGTTGTTTTTTAATGAAGTAGAAACACGTTTCTCAATTAAATCGCCGAATTATTTATTTTTTTGTCAGCACACATAATTCGCAAGTTGATTTTCGTTGGCTTTTAGCCTTTTCGTGTGGGTCGAGTCGTCAGTTTAGCTCTCGCGATTGACCGCACAGCTTGCCCTGCACTCTGCACCAATAACTTGGCTTTTTAAAGCTCGTCTTTGCTTTTGTTGTTGTTGCTTCACTTGTTCAACCAGCACCAAACTTAACACTGACGCTGCGCTGCGCGTTTTTGGAGCGTTTTGCTCACGTTTCTGCAATTCACTTTCGTTTCGAAGCGCGTCCACCTGTTGTGCGATTCGCGCTGTTGCCCGTTTGTAAGCTCGCCTTCAACTGATTTTTCTGCCAGCGTTTTGCTTTTGCATTGCTCGCATTTGAAGCTGCCCGCTCAACCGGTAAAAGCAGCGCCGAAGCTTTAGCGTGGGCACAGCTTTAATCTAGTGGTTCTTGTCTTTGCTTAGTGGCGTTACTTTGCAAACGGTTAGGCAGTCGAAACGGTTATACACAGTTTGAATCATAAGGACAAGTCTTAGGCTAAAGTTATACAGATTATATTACTAGATAATTATATGTGCATGCATTTATATAATAAAATATAATAATAATTAAAAAGTTTTATATGTTGGAATGAATTTCTAGTTTTGTCAGAGCAATGACTTGAATAACTTAAAGAATAATAAACTATGAACAATCCCTCCTATTTATAATCCCTCCGCTATTTACTACGCTTTAATTACAGAGAACACAGCTACTTTTTTATGCAATGGAATAACACTATAAATTTATAATACTTAAGCGTAGCTATTTATGCGCGACGTATACATAACTTTATATAAATAAACCTATTAATCTAATTTGAATTGATTTATCTAAAAAATATTCTAAGATTCGACCTGTTTCGCACTACTCGTAAACTTCTCTTTACTCATTAGCGTCGCTCGAAAGCAAACAAAAAGTGTAAACAAATGAAATTCCCTCAGTTGGAGCTCTATCATCAATGACGTCGAGAAGAACTGAGGATCGTTCGGCATGCGTCGAGTTATTGAAGCTACGCAAACGACATCGGGGAATTTCTTGGAGAGAACTACTCGGAATGTGTGTGTTTGGGTGGTTCGTGTAGACGATGCTAACCGATTACCCGATTGCCCGATTGGTGCTCGTGTGAGGCTTAAAATCGTACTTAAAGCACGTTTCGCTTCGAGACAAGCTCATTGTGGATCCGAACGGCGATCGATTTGGATCGAATTGTCTCTTGCGATTGTTAAAAAAACCCGGGATGATTTTTTAGAGTGCTGTGTATGTGTATTGCTGTGTAGTTACTGTGAATCATTGACACTATTGTAAATTGTGTTCAAAAGTACCTTCCTTTTTACTTGCTTTGCATATATTTGAATCGCAAGTCTGTGTTTTCCCCAAATCGCGACGTGCAAAACAAAAATATTATAATTTTTAATTGCTTTTCGGGAAACTAAACGCGGATATGTCGCGTAATTTAGCAATTTGTTTTTGTATTCTTCAATTGGGGCTGCTCATAAATGCCACCGGGTAAGTAGATTCCAGCTTAGGCTGACCATGGTTATCAACAATAGGAAAGGCAATTAAGTACAATATAAATATAAGCAAGTTCAACTTAGGATCATCTATTTTATTTATTCTCAAATTAGATTAAATTATATGCAAGATGCTGTGCATCTAAGTATGCATGTTTAAATGTATTCGTATTTCTAGAGTGAGAGATAAGGGGCTACTCATGTATTGGGGAATATGAAATGAGACAATGAAAGATAAACATTTCTTTTTATTGTTTTTGTTTTCTTTCTTTTTTTTGAAACCGGTCGAATAGTAATAAACCGAAAAGTGTATGCATTCATTGTCAATCTTCAGAGATTCCTCTACCCTGTTACGTTAACGTTATCTGTTGACATGTTTCAGATACATTAAAAACCTCTTTATTATGCTTGACTGAATGCCTACACTTCTGACAATACTCGTACCGCTTTGTGGTTAATTATGGCTTCATGAACGCTACGCTAATTAAATATCTGTGTTATATAATTTTTAAATTTATTGAGAATAGAATGAAATGATGGATGATCGTCAGAACTATCATATAATACATGAAAGCTTCATTAAATTTTTATAGATTCTGGTTGATGCCTAATTATTGTTAAGCATTCAATAATCAGGTTTCAATTGTTTGTAAACCTTAGAAAATTTCAATAAATGAACGAACAATGAATTTACAATTTTAATCAAATTTGTAATCACGCCTAGCACAATCGTTTAAAATCTAAAAATAAACATTAAATAAAAGTTATAAATAATATATAAATATTGCAGTCTGTACACTGTCATCGGACCTGGCACTATTCGCTCCAACTATAAGTATAATGTGGCGGTTTCTGTTCACAAAGCCGATGTAAAGAGCGTCATCAAAGTGGGCATTACTGGACCATCCTACAACGAGACGAAGCAGGTGGAAGTGGAGCCCAAGTCGACGGTGAATGTTGAGTTCGATGTGCCGACATTATCGAGTGGCGATTACAATTTGACAGCGGCCGGTGTTGAGGGCGTTGTCTTTGAGAACTCGACGAAGCTGAACTATGCCGATAACAAGCCATCGATATTTATACAGACCGATAAGGCGACCTACAAGCCAGCGGATCTTGTTCAATACCGAGTGCTGATTCTGGATGCAAACACGCGACCGGCTGTTATCGATCAGCCGATAACGATTGTCATCAATGATGGCGCCCAAAATCGAATCAAACAATTGACGGACGTTAAGCTCACCAAAGGCGTCTTCGCCGGAGAACTTCAGTTGTCGGAGCAACCGATGTTGGGAACGTGGAACATAGCCGTCAGTATCGCGGATGATGGCTCAGAGTCAAAGTCCTTTGAGGTGGCCAAATACGTGTTGCCCAAATTCCAGGTAGTCGTGGAATCAGTCAAGGATATTGCCAAGCAGGACGGGGTCCTTAAGGCCACGATTCGGGCCAAGTACACCTATGGGAAACCCGTTAAGGGCAAGGCCACTGTTTCCATTTCACCCAACTATAGCTACTACTCTCCGAGTGGAAATTCCCTTGAGCAGACGAAAACAATCGATGTCGATGGCAAGGGACATGTTGAGTTCACATTTTCCGACATGGGATGGCAGTCTGCATATACCCCGCCCCTAAAGGTCTTTGCTGAGGTGACTGAGGAACTGACGGGCAATAAACAGAACGCATCAACGACTGTCAATCTTCACTCACAACGCTACAAGCTGGAGGCCATCGATAACAGCATCAGTTATCATCCAGGAAAACCGTTTGTCTATCAGATTGTTGTGAAGAACTTGGATGGCTCACCTGTGCGGGATGCCACCAAGAAGGCAACACTAACATTGGAACCATCTCACAGATACTTCCATTTCGATAGAACTACTCCATCCGAGCCGGACAATGAGTCCCATGTGTTTGAAGCCCCCTTGAACGAGCATGGCATTGCCACATTCAATGTCACCCTGCCCGAAGGTACGGATCGTTTCTTCAGTGTTAAGGGATCCTACGCGGATGCCACCTCTCAACTGGGCTCAATCAACAAATTCCAGCCAGCTATCGAGTCGAATGATCCGCTTAAAATCGAAGTGAATACCAAAACGTAAGTACTTAAAGAAAGTATAACTATTAATATTTATTTAAATATTTATTCTGACTTCGTTCTTTTTCAGGCCTAAGTTGGGAAAAAGTATTTCAATTGATGTGAAATCAAGCGAACCTATTCCTTACTTCGTCTACACGATTGTCGCCCGTGGAAATATTGTGAGATCCGAGCAGGTTGAAGTACCCGAGAATCGCAAGAGTCATACCATTAAGTTTACCCCGACCTTTGAGATGGTGCCCCAAGCCTCGATTTTTGTTTACTACGTCGTCAACAACGAATTGCGTTTCGAGGAGCGTACGCTTAATTTCGAAAAGGATTTCGAAAACTCGGTAAGGCGATAAACTATCCTTTGGGTATTCGGATAAACATTTCATCTTCATACCACACAGATTGAAATCTCTGCTCCATTGGAGGCAAAGCCAAGCGAAGAGGTTAACATCCAGGTGAAAACAGATCCCGACTCCTATGTGGGTCTTCTAGGCGTCGATCAGAGTGTTCTGCTGCTCAAGTCTGGCAACGATCTGTCCCGCGATGCTGTCTTCAACAGTCTCGACAAGTACAAGACCTCCACACCCTGGCAGCATGGATATGGTCGCTATCCAGGAGATTCCTCCGGTTTGGTGACACTCACTAACGCCGATTATCCCTATAATTTCGGTAAGTTAATAAGATCTGATTGGCGATATTGATGAAATAGTTGGTAAGCCGAAGAAAGAGTGCATATAGAATATGAGATAAAGGGCCAACAGATAGATTTGTAGTTGGAATGAACAAATTTGTTGGTATACGAATTTTAGCACCGCGTTCTTCTGACGATGTGGTCGATGGCTTTCCCATATACCTAGAAGAAGAATTCGAAGAAGATGCTATCGCCTTTGATAGCGATAGCGAAGTACACGCGAATTCAGAGCCAAATGAAAAAGTTCAATTAATACGTGAAAACTTCGCTGAGATCTGGATATGGCAATCGTCCAAAATGAGGTTGGTTCCTGCCTGGATAGGATAACCTAACGCATGGTGCTCACACATTAATCAAGTATTATACAAGTAACACTATAGCTTGAGATCGCACTGACAAATATTCAGTACTATACTATACAATAATAAGCAACAGAATTCGGTAAACTATGGTTAAGGTATTTTCCCCATCAGTCTTTCAGGACTAACTCAACTAAATTCGGTTGTATTCTTATCCAGATAAACTGCCCTATGTGTCCTACATGTTTAGAGACCATTTCTCACATTCGGAAGTATTTGCTTTTGAAAAGGACATCCGAATCCGTGAGGAGTTTCCTGAGACCTGGATATTTTGTAATGCTGCAAAGTACGATTCATTTAACGTAAAGCATTTGAACGGGTAGTCTAGATTCTGTTTCTTTTTTAATTTTGTGTGGGAGTATTGTTACACCTACTAAAACCACTGACTTGTATTTAGTATGGAGGCGCTACGGTACGATGCATTTAAGGAATCGGTTAAGCTCTGTCCCAAGGCCTAAAATAGCATACCGACTGGCAGCCGTACCAGGAATTTCTAGGCCCGATTCTTATCGGACTGTTGTCCCACAAGTTCGTAGAGAGTTTCCGGAAACATGGATATTTTTTAACAATATAAAGTAAATCTCAATACCTTTTCACATAAGATCGGATACTTTTGGGCAACTAACAACTAAGAACAACTAATATATCAGAAAAAAAGTTATTTTACAAGTTTCATTGATTAAAGTCTGTGGTAATTTAACACTGTTAAATGTGGGAATATTTCAGAAATTTTTCAGGCACTAAATACTTATGTTATAAAATTTTTAAAAAATGTTTGTTATCGACTAAAGTTAGCTTAAGACTTCGGTAAATTTAAGTTGAGATATTTTCTCATTTCTTTACGAGGTATAATTTGATTACAATTACTTATCTTAGGTTAAGCGATTTAAATCATCTAAAAAGTTTCGAATACTAAAACTACTCCTTCGAATTTAGGCAGGAGTCATTTTGATAATGCAATTCGTAGGCATAGGCCGAACTCACGCATATATTTTAGGATATCTGCAAATTCAATTGCTACTTCAATGCCTACGTTAGGAATTCCGATGCTCGTTTCCGTTCCTGCAGTTATCCCACATGTTCGTAAAGAGTTTCCGGAAACGTGGATATTTGTTAACAATAAAACGTAATTCTGCATTCTCAATACTTTTTCCTATAAGATCGAATGGTTTTGGTCTTAAAATTAACTGTGATTAGCGTCAAAACTAATACATATAAATTTAGTTTTTCATAATATGCCAATCACGTATGCATGTTCCATTTATATTGTAATCTTTACAACGCAAATCATTGTTTTGAAAAAATTACAATTTCTGTTTTTTGTAAAGAGAGTGAACTAAATAATTATATTAAGACTTCTGTAACTTGGAGTGAAGAGATATTCCCTTTAGTCAATCATAATTATTATTCATTAGCTAAGTATTTAAGTTTCTGTTTTTAAGGGGTGGAAATCACATATGTTTCTTGCATTTAGGAATCCGAGACTTACTTGAAAGAAGATTTAAGACTCCCGAAATAACTAATATGCGAGTAACACCTAGGGGAAGAATTCATTATACCAGTGTTGTTTCTGGACCTATTTTTAAAGCTCGAAAAGAATTTCCGGAAACTTGGATATTTAGTAATAACATCATGTAATTATGAAACATCTCCATTATTTTCGAATAAAATCGAATATTTGGTGTTAACAACTAACTGCACAAGCGTTGAAACTAATATATATATATATGTAAAGAAAAAGGAAACATAAAACACTTAATGACATTCAGATCTAGATGTTAATACATTTACGCATAGAATTGACATGACAAAACCAACTCGTCTGTTGATGCCGATGAGGAATATAAGTTCATATGTTTATATTTTATAGGATCGAAGATGCCTGTCTCGGAGAGTGTTTAAATTGTTTTGGATAGTTTAATAGAACTATTTGTGCTGAGTACTAAATCGAACCACTTTTGTTTAGGTATTATAAATTATCACGAAGCCGCACTTCCTTTATTTGCTAGTGGGATTGTGCTGTATTCATTGGCTGCGCCGGCGCCTCAAAAAGTATCTGGGACTGGATTTCCCATAACTACAGCTGTTCCTCAAGTTCGAAAAGACTTTCCAGAAACATGGATATTTCTTGAGAATAATACGTAAATCCGAATACTTTATATTTTATTAATGAAATTAAGGGATTTTGGATTAACAACTAACTGTATTAAGTTAATGGACTACGCGTTGAAACTAACTAAGTATAATTGTATCGTGTATCAAGTTTGGTATCAGTGAATTCTCAATGTGTGCTTAGTTCATATATTTTATATTAAGACAGTAATATAATTTTGTATTCTTAATGAAAGAGTATTTTTTTTTTGTGGTAAGAAATCCATTATTCGAAGTGTTGCAAATGAAAAGTTAAAATAATGTTGCCAAAATCTTACATTAATTCAATGGATTGGAGTTAGAATTATTTTGAACCCGTCGTGATTTACGAAAATTTTACTGGAAAATTTAATATAATACTTTCCAAAGTTAGCCCATCGCATTCCTGTCTAAAAAATGGGTTCGTTATTTTGAGAAATGCTATTTCAGTCGCGATAGTTCTACGAATATTTTCTATGTATTTGATAATCACATTTGCCAGCTGAATGTCCCCAATGATATGATTACTTCTATTCTTCGTGCAGATACATTTGATGGTGTTACTAAACCATTCCATGAGCAAAGTCAACTGGTCTGGGAAGAAACAACTCCTTTCAATATTGCAGATACAGATTACATCAACTCTAACCAAAATATACAAATTCGTGAAGAATTTCGCGAAAGTTGGATTTTTGAACATGTCGAAAAGGAAACGTATGATAGATCTTTAGTAACTGTTTTGAATAGCTCAGCATATTTTTGTTATTAATATTTGGCATTGGCTTATTAAACCATTTCATTTATATATTTATAATGATCTCAAAGACAGATCGTATTCAGATTGTACTAGAAAATATAAATACTTTACTCCAGACATAGCACAACTAATCGTTTTCCACACTGACGTGTTTTTGTGGAAAAATTTAGTTCGTTTATTATTGTATTTTTTATGTTATTAAGATGTTATAAGTTTAACCCTTCCAGAACCTTTTTTCAAACGAGTTCGACCTATATACAACTATGCCTCGGGAGGAATGGTCCCAGGGTATGCTCTGCGCGGACCTGCAATGATTGGTGGGCAGACCCCAGCCCAAATCGGGTATATGGTGTCATATGCAAGTCCAGCTTCTGCTGGTTCCATTGCACCACATTTAGCTCGAGCTCCAGTGCCCCAAATACGTAAAGAGTTTCCCGAAACTTGGATGTTTGTTGACAAAACGATGTAAATGTATTTTTATATGAATGTATTGCTTTTGGGAACTAACTATGATAAAGCCCTATGGAATAAGTGTCGAAAATAATACAAAAGTGCTATTTGTATCACAAATGTGGAATAGAATAAGCTAAAAGTAAATTCGTGATGTGAAATATCAGGGATAACCAATTATTATTACATTTTTTTTAAAGCAGATAGAAGGCTCTTCGTCTCCCTCCAAAATTTATAAATTCGTAAATAGCTACTCAAAAATTTGAAAGCTTTTTGACAAAACTATTTGTAATTGTAAATATTTTCTACTTATTTTTAAATGTATTTCTTTTGGCATCCTACATTGATAAGGACATATAAAATAAGCGTCGAAAAGAGATACTTAAATTGCAAATTTGAAAGTTAAAAATGTAATTCTCGTTTGAAATTTCTGGAAAATCTTAAATATTATTATAACTAATTATTTTCAAATTCTTCATGCAGATACGTTAATTCAACTCGAATTTCAGCTAGATAGTTTTGGAGTTCTTAACAGAGAAATTATCGACTCCGTCCAAAATTTTCAAATTCGCAAAGAGTTTCCCGAAAGCTGGATATTTGAACATGTCGATAAGTACGAGTATGAAATAGATTTTATTTATGTTTTGGGCAGTTTAGGTTTTTCCTTCTTCAACTTTTCCTACATCTACTCCTATTTGAATCATCTTAAATCTATTTCTATTGTTTATATCGGTGTAAAGTTGATTGGTACGTTGGAGTGAAATTTTTGAATTTAAGAATATTTCGAAGCAGTGTCAACATGAAATTCAATCAAACTATTTCTATGCTTTTTAAATCACATTATTTGCGCTTAGATGAGCTCGTGGACATTAGATATGTGCAGCGATTTACTAGTCCCTCGCTGTCGGGGACTTCAGGTCCATTGCCTCCGATTCCAGCAGCTCCAGGAATTCCGGCGTCATTTGTTCCACCCTCTGTCGTCCCCCAAATTCGTAAAGAATTTCCAGAGACTTGGATATTTCTTAAAAATATGACGTAATTGTGTTGCCATTTCAAAATATCACAATCAAATGATGTGTTGGGAATAAAGTCTTAAGCTTAATTGAATGCAATGCACTGGAATTAATCTAGTTATTAAATAAAACTAACAACTAACGCACTAATCTCTTTAATTAATTTTTAATATTTTAAGTAAATAACATACAAAAACAGGAAACGGGTATTGTGCCCATTATGAAAGTCAGTGGGGAAAGGCTGAATACCAACAAAACACGAAAGACAACACAAAAACCCATTGAATCCGAAAACTCAACCGATGAGGACAAATACGAGTATCCAACGATTTCTGGCTCTGGCATACGTGAAATATTTATTGAGACTTGGATATTTGATGGAAACTTTACGAAAAAGTACACAAAATTTATAATATTGTCAAAAGAAAAGTGCTAAACTTGCTCGTATTAACACCCAGTAATCGTTCTCGTATTCGTATTCAAATTGCTTGCCTATGGTATGATATAATAATAACTTATGTAGATCTGGTTATGGTATTGGCTTCATCATGTACATAGTTCTCTTTAATAAATGTGCTTGTGTCTATCTGTAGTTAAATGTAAACGTTGAACTCAATTGACCAGAGATCTAAGAGTTTTATCTAATATTCCCAAAACAGTGCTGACTCCGGCGAATTTACTGTGTCGAGAAAGATACCCGATACCATAACTTCATGGGTTGTGACCGGCTTTTCATTGAGTCCCAATAAGGGCTTTGCCATGACTGAAAATCCAAGCAAGATTCGGGTCTTCCAGCCCTTCTTTGTCTCCACCAATCTGCCCTATTCGGTGAAGCGAGGTAAGAATTTAATAAATCTGACAGATTCTTTAAAATCTAAAACATATATTTTTATAGGCGAGGTCATTGCCGTGCCCGTTATCATATTCAACTACTTGGACAAGGCCCTGGAGGTTGAAGTGGCCATGGATAACTCAGACAAGGAATTCGAATTCACCGAAGCCACCAACGAAGTTGAGGAGAAGTCGATAGATGAAATACGTCGAGTTAAGAGAGTTTCCGTACCATCGAATAACGGACAGAGTGTCTCCTTTATGATACGCCCCAAGATGGTTGGATCCCTAACCTTGAAGATCACGGCCACATCGCCATTGGCCGGAGACACGATTCATCAAAAGTTGAAGGTCGAGCCCGAGGGCGTAACAAAGTTCGAGAACCGAGCTGTTTTCATCAATCTCCAGAACGAGAGCGATTTCAGTCAGGAACTAAAGGTCGATATTCCCACCGAGGCGGTGCCAGAATCCGGTTTTATCGAGTTCTCTGTTGTTGGTGATCTCCTGGGACCCACGATCAAGAATCTGGACAATCTGGTACGCATGCCCTACGGCTGTGGTGAACAGAACATGGTCAACTTTGTGCCCAACATTTTGGTGGTCAAATATCTGGAGGTGACGAACCGCAAAATGCCCAGTGTGGTGGCGAGGGCCAAGAAGTTCCTCGAAGTTGGCTACCAACGGGAGTTGACCTACAAGCATGACGATGGCTCCTACAGTGCCTTCGGCAAGTCGGATCCCTCCGGCAGCACTTGGCTAACTGCCTACGTTGTGAGGTCGTTCCACCAAGCTGCCAAGTACACAAATGTCGATCCCAAGATTATAATGGAGGGCCTCGATTTTCTGGCCTCCAAGCAGAAGGACAATGGCGAGTTTCCCGAGGTGGGCAAACTCTTTGACAATGCCAATCACAATGCTCTGGGACTTACATCCTTTGTGCTGATTGCGTTCTTTGAAAACGAGGCAAGTTGAGGTTCGAATTGGAACTGAATTTGAATTTAATCAAAACTATTTATTTGCAGGAAGTCTTGCCCAAATACAAAGAGAACATCGACAAGGCGCTGCAGTATGTCGCCGAGGAGGTGGATAAGACAGACGATCAATATTCCCTGTCGATTGCAGCTGTCGCTCTGCAGCTGGCCAAGCATCCGCAGGCCAAGAAGGTGTTGGCCAAGCTGCAGAGTCTGGCCAAGCAGCAGGATGGTCGCACCTGGTGGTCCAAGTCCAATCCGACGTCCAGTGAGTCGGATCGCCTGGTCTACGGGCATCCGCGCAGCAACGATGTCGAGATCACATCCTATGTGCTGACGGCTCTCCTGGAGGAGGAATCGGCCGAGGCAGCGCTGCCGATCATCAAGTGGCTGATTGCCCAGCGCAACAGCAACGGCGGCTTCTCCTCCACCCAGGATACGGTCATCGGCCTGCAAGCCTTGACCAAGTTTGCCTCCAAAACGGGCTCTGGCAGTGGCAGCATCGACATTGACTTTACCTCCTCCGACGACGCTGGCAATGACAAGAAGGACACCATTCAAGTGAAGCCCGAGAATTCGTTGGTCCTGCAGAGTCACGTGCTGCCGAAGACAACTCGTAAGATCGACTTCACCGCCAAGGGTCAAGGATCGGCAATGGTCCAACTGTCGTATCGCTACAATCTGGCTGAGAAGGACAAGGAGCCCAGTTTCAAGGTGACGCCCACTGTGAAGGACACTCCCCTGCAGCAGTTGACCCTTGAGATCTGTGCCGAGTACTTGCCCCACGAATCGGGTGATCAAATCAAGGACTCCAACATGGCTGTAATGGAAATCGCTCTACCCTCCGGATTCGTTGGGGATGCGGATAGTTTCGACAAGATTGCATCGATCGATCGAGTGAAACGCATCGAGACCAAGAACTCCGACTCCACAGTGATTGTCTACTTCGACAGCCTGACTCCAGGCGATGTCAAGTGCCTGCCTGTCGAGGGCATCCGGGCTCATTCGGTGGCCAAGCAGAAGCCCGCCGCCGTTTCCCTCTACGACTACTACGAGACGGATCGCCGTGCCACCGAGTACTACCAGGTCAAGTCCTCGCTCTGCGACATCTGCGAGGGCTCCGACTGCGGTGAAGGATGCAAGAAGGAGAAATAAGCATCACTCTGTCTACTTTTGAGAACAGCTCTAATCAAATAAAAGTGCATTAAAATATTTGTGTATTCTATAGTTCGTTTTATAATTTTTAGAAATTCGGATTTATCATTGATTGAACTATTCTAAATACTATGAATAATTTAAAAAAGGGAAAATTCATCTAAAAAATATGCTGATTGTTACTTTAGCTTTCGTGTATTGGCGGAGACTTAAATAAATAATTCAAAGAAGCCATTTTTCGGTTAATAAATTCACCGAAAAATATACATTTGATCCAACGTAAAACTTTTAAGGCCGGGTCAGACGAGCACTTTTTCACCAACACTTTTTGTCAAAAAGCTGTCCGTGTCGTGTGACCACACAAAATTTCAAAGCGTCGTTGAAAAACCGAAGCTCACCGATGGAAGTAGAACACGTTCTTTTCCATCGGTGAGCGATGGTGAGCGAAACGGACACGGAAAACTCGCTTTTTGACAAAAAGTGTCAGTGAAAAAGTGCTCGTCTGAAGCGCCCTTTACAAATTAAACCTAAACAGAAATTAAAAACGCTTAAAAAGTGTTGACGATTTCATTCAAAAAGAAGATAATAAAATATTGCAAAATAAAATAAAATTATTTCAAAAGTTATACCTTTTCACAAATATAAAATAAAACAGACATCGATCTCAATCGCAATTTGGAGAACTCAATTGTCAAATACCTTAGGCCTTTGGAGCTCCGATCATGAATCATTAACTGGCCAGCTGATATCAGAAAATACACGAAAATTATTTCTATTTTATACATATTTGTATGTATTTTGTTTGTATATTTTGATAGATAGCAAAACATATGGCATGCACACCTGTTTGTACATTACGATAATGAATTGAAAGTGTGATTAAGCGTGCTTGGAATTGGTTACAAGGCGTGTCTGATGAGGAATATCAGTGCCATGACACCCAATCCCATGTGCTGCAAGGTGGCGGCTCCGCTGTAACTCTTGATGTTGCAATTGGCCGATTTACAAACCTCGCACTGGTTTCTCTTGTTTTCGCACTGGTACTTCATCAGTGGCCCCAGATCGATGAGGCAGCCTCGAACGACGACACCGTCTAGAGAGATGGGACACGAGTAGTTAGTCTGGGAGGATCGAGGGGTCTGTGCATGATTTACTCACCCCACTCGCCGCTGAAGCATTGCATTGAGGTCGGACTACTCAGGGATGTGTTTTGACAGGGCGAGGGAGCGACCGCTGCCTCGCGACAGGGCGCAAAGTTGTCGCTGCGACAGGTGAGGCAGGTGAAGGTGCCAGCCTGAATGTTGCACGCATTGCCGTTGCACTGAACACAGTTCTGGGTGGCAAGGCATTGCTGGTCCTTCAGCTCGTTGACACAACCGCGACTCACGAGTCCACTGGCATCCAGTTGATAGTAGCAATTGTTTTCGGCCTGCGTATACTTGGAGACGGCACACTCTTGGGCCTTGTCTGGCTGCTGAGCTACGATGCAAGTGTCGCTATTGTTGCACTTGATGCAACTGCCCAGGACACTCTCAAATGGCCGATTGTTGCATCCATTTGCACTATCACAAAACGCACAATTGGCATCGGTGGAAGCTGCCGGGCACTTGGCATCCGCATCAGTGTTGCAGCCACGTTGCATCGTCTTGTCATCGGTTCCGATCGTATAGCATTTTTGATCGTTCGCCTTGTAGAGCGCACAGGGGTTCAACATTGTCGCACTCACATTGTTGCACGTTGCCCCCGAGCACTGATAGCACAATCGTCGATCTTCCGGAAATATGCCCACATTACAATTGTCCGCATCGCAAGTCTTGCAATTGGTGGCTCCATCGGCACAGGCAGCGCCGCATCCACGACTGACAGTTCCATTCTCATTGACCTCGTTGCGACACAGCTGATTCGCCGCACACAGCCGATTGTAGGCGTCGGCCGTGGCTTTTGTCGTGGCACATTCCGGCTGCGAGCCATCGCACTGCCTGCACATCAGGGCCGAGTTGCAGTTGCTCGAGGCACACGTCAGACAGGCCGGCGGCTGACACGTGTCATCGGTCACACACCCGCGTGTCACGGTGCCATCCGTTGCTGGAAAATGACAACAAAAGAATTACAATTACAAGCTGAGTAGAGAGAATTACATATCGATTGGGAGATGATCTCTACTAGTGATGTTAATCCAAACTGTGCATCGACTTTATAATTGAAATGTAAAAGCCGACAAATAATACCAATATATAGGATATCGTTTAAGTGTTGACAAAGTTATAACACTTAAAAGCTATAAATAAAATTGTATTTTCCAATTGAATAAAATGTTGTTAACCAAAGCTTGTTCCAATACGTGGTGATAGAGTTATAATAATGATAAGGAATATATTTTGTAATTGATAATATTAAAAATATGATAGATTGATAATTTGAACTTAATATTACTAACATTTATAAAGCATTGAATTGAACTTAAAACAGGGATCTCTTTAAGGATAAGTATGACAACAAATTACAAGGTGGCGCAAAAGAAGTCACCCTATTGGAAGATGCTCTCATTTTTGCAAATGGCCGCCAATGTCAAATCTGTTTTGACATTTGTGAAGTAAACAAATGCAGAATACAAATCGACCAGCCATGAATCGGTTTACTCCGCAAGAACGCAGAATAATTGTAATAATGTAATAATAATAATAACCGCTTTATCTCTCGTTTTTGATATTTGCACTGGCCGGCCAGATCACCCGAATTAACCATTCCAGACTTCTTTTTATGGGGTTTTTTTAAAGTCGCAGGTTCACGTCAACAAGTCGCAAACTCTTGAAGCCCTTAAGGAAAATATTCGCCAGGAATGCGAGAACCTGTCGCCCGAAGTTCTGGCAAAAGTGATGGAAAATGCCATAAAACGGGCGTATGGTCAAGGTTCGAATAAACATAATCAAAAAACAGAATCGAAGTTTTTCATTTAGAAAAAAAATGAGAGCCAAACCACATCGGATGACTTCTTTTGCGCCACCCTGTATGAACGTTGTTGTAGATGGCGAATCAAATTTACAATTATTAGGCGACTTAATATTCAGATTAGATTAGCTTTGGCTATCGAACACTCATCATTCCGTTTTCTATCGGATATTTTTTGTACCTTTGTTTCAATATTATTTGCTAATGCGACAAATCGTTGCGACGTACATGGCTAAATGTAGCTAGCGCGTAGCGTATTTGTTATTATCACTAATTGAATACCCAAGTTGAACAAAACCAAGAAATTTGTGCAAAACAAACTCACTTTGCTTACGCACCTCTCTATGAGTCATGTCACCTGTTGGAGAAACTTAAACGATCAATTTACCTCTTCTAATAAAACATTTCGTTGTGCCGGCTGCACAGACGGTACTGGCAGCGCCCGTACTACAACCTGTAATAAAAATCATTAAAATTAAAAATGTATATTTATAAATTATTTTTAATCTGATAGTTTCGAATTTCGTAAACTTACTGAAATCGTCGGCTAAAGAGCCGTGCACACTGATTGCGATAAGCGCGGCTATAAAAATGAACCCCTTTTGACCGGGCATTGTGAAATATCGATTTAATATATATAATAACAGTTCTTTAGAAAGTTCGCTATCCGTTTGCCTCGAGTGTCGCTGTTGAACTGTCAGTTTTAAGGTAGCCGTTGCCCATATGCATTCTCCTAATCAATTTCATTGTCAACCGCTTTGTCCCTCCATTTGCCTTATCTAGACGGTATTTGTTTGCTAGTCTTTTTTTGTTGATAACATTAAATGGGTTGCGATAAAAAAGCAAGTATATGGTAAGTACCAAGTTAGCGCTGCGAAAGCTTATTGTGCAAAGTCTTTAGATAAATCAAAAGCACAAAAGCTACTTTCGGCCGTAGCTTTCTTAGGTTGGAGCATACGCTAAAGCGCATTATGATTTCGGCATTCACAATAAGCGTACTCAGGATTACGTTTAAAACGAGAGCATGAGAGGGAGAATCTTGGAGTGAGTGATACTAGACGACCCATCAGACTTTGCCTCGTGTTCTCCAAAATTTTTAAATTGTAGTACATATTACTCATATAATGCAATTGGCCAAATCGGTTCATCCATTTTAAGGGTATGTACTTATCAACGACAGCTAAACTACTTATGTACATAAGTACTAGAAGATTCTTAATTAGACCCCGTACTGAAAAAAAGTACAGGGATCTATTAACTTTGTCACATAAAAAATGTGCGTAACAGGCAGAAGGAGGCGTGGCAGACCCCATAAAGTATATATACTTAATCTTAATCAGCATCAACAGCCAAGTCGATATAGCCATGTCCGTCTGTCCGTCTGTATTGACACCTAGATCTCAGAGACTATAAGAGCTAGAGATTCCAAACTTGGTATGTAGGTTCGTCTATATTTCACGCAGATCGAGTTTGTTTTAGTTTTTTGATCGGACCACTTTATCATATAGCTGACATAGGAACGATCAGTCAAAAATCTAGTCTAAATATGAAAATCTTTTTTGTTGTTTGAGTTATTTGAACCAAACCAACAGAATATGCATATGGGATAGTTCCATACATTCATACATTTAAAATATCTGAACCAAACTGACAGAATATGCATATCTGATGGTCCAATCAACCTGACCAAATTTGATTGAGATCGGACCACTATATCATATAGCTGCCATAGGAACGCTAATTTGAACATCAAGTCTTAGGATAAACAACTTTTTTGTTGTTCATGATATCTGAACCAACAGCGATTATATAATTTTATTTTAAGCAGTGTTTGCTTTTCCATAGTAGGTACGGGGTCTCCGACAGTCGAGTATGCTCGACTGTAGCACCGTCCACTAGTTTTGATATAACTTAGTGCATATAGTTATCACCAAGGTATGTGGGCTATATAGAAATACGCCTAAGTCATATTTTTATTGATACTCTTGTATTGGATACATGACCGCGTTTATTGCCTATTTATCGTACCATAGAATTCATTGTTATGAGGCGTATTCAAATCATTTGTTTAGATGGTTTGATAAGGATTTTCTTTAACATACCCATAGTTAACATATACCCAATAAATAGGAAGATTCTCTGCTAGCAACAAAATTTCTATTCTTGATCAGATTTGCGTTGAATCGTTCTTCAAAAAATTTCCGAATATGTGCAGTTTATTTGTCATGTTAATTGCAATAAAATAGTACAATAAAAGGTACCGACTTTTGATTTATATGACCAGATGCAATATAGTTAGGTTGGGCCAAATGACACAACTTGTTAAAAATTATATTATTCTCAAGAGATTGAGTACACAGGTACATATTATATATATCATTTAGATTTATGATCTTCACGAGTTCGCATTGATGACTTTTGATTAGATAAGGTTCCATGGAAGCGCTCCTCTTTAAAATGATCTCATGTCTGATGATGACAATTGGACTTTATTTTAGTAAGTGTATGTGCATATAGATCTCAGATTGTATTGCACTCAAAGATCAATTTATATTTATTAAAATGTATGTCAAGATCTTGCATTTAAGATGTCGATAGCTCACTTTCAGATTGAATGCTATCATCATTTTGTTTTGACTTGTTTTGCTGTAATCAAACTCTGTTTTATGACTTCTCTGATTGTTCCTCATATAATATTGATTTAGTGGGGTTTGTAAAAACCTCGGTGACTTTTTATGGTTTTAATTATGGATTGAAATATTTGTACGATTTTTATTATATCATTTTATTTCCCTTTATTTTAGTAGAATATACAAATACAAGTACAAATCACTTAGCGAAGTTAAGCATAGATAATAAGAATTAACAATTGGGATACACTAAAACAGGTTCTTCAGTCCCAGACCCAGCAAGAGGAGCAGTGATGCCAGTGATAACTTCAGAGTGGTGCTGCCATTGCAGCGATCCATCACACAGACGTCGCACAGATCCCCAGTAGAGTCCGCCGGAAGATTGACCTTTTCACGCACCGCCTGACAAGCGGATTGGCCCTCCGGTATCCTCACACAGCCCCGATGAATCACTATAGAAGTAAGTTGTAGGTTGAAAGTTTTGAATAAACATGTCTGTAGCTGTACTTACCGCCTTTGACTTCAATGCTATAGCAGCCCGTCATTCGGTATTTAATGTCACGTCCATTGAGTTCATAGGAGCGATAAGTGCGTACTAGATGATCTGCCGCCTCGGCAGCCAGAGATCGACGTGCTCGACCGGATCGGACACCTGCAGCTACTGCTGTCCGACTATTAACATCTGTTGGGTCAGATTCTGGAGCTGACTCTGACGATCCTGTACTGGAATCTGTAGATTCTGTACTAGAATCTGATGATTCTGTACTGGAATCTGTAGATCCTGTATTAGCCTCCGTTGTTGATGATTCTGCCGGAGAGCTCGATGTGGAAGACTCTGACGATGCTGAGCTAGAATCGGTCGATCCTGAGCTAGAATCGGACGATTCTGTATTGGCCTCCGTTGTTGAGGACTCTGCCGGAGAGCTGGAAGATTCATTCTCTGCTGGTGACGTGGAAGACTCTGATGATCCTGAACTAGAATCTGTCGTTTCTGTGTTAGCCTCCGTTGTTGAAGACTCCGCCGGAGAGCTGGAAGATTCATTCTCAGCTGGAGAAGTAGAAGATTCTGATGATCCTGAGCTAGAATCGGACGATTCTGTATTGGCCTCCGTTGTTGAGGACTCCGCCGGAGAGCTGGAAGATTCATTCTCTGCTGGTGAAGTGGTAGACTCTGATGATCCTGTACTCGAATCGGACGATTCTGAACTAGAATCGGATGTGGTAGAATCTGTTGAATCAGATGTAGTTGCTTCTGTGGTGCTCGGAACAGCTCCTGATGCGGTAGAATCTGTACCGTCATTCGTCGTTGATACCGAGGAATCCGATTCCGTAGAAGATGTTGGTAAAGGCTCTAAGGATGAACTCGTTGAATCCGATGGAGTCGGGGAGCCATCCGATGTCGTGGTATCTGTTGGAGTACTGTCGGTGGAGGCATCGGTGGTTGAGGTTGCATCATCATCCAAATCGCAGTTAACAAGAAGCTCATCTGTCAGATTCTCGCATTTGTCTCCAATGCATTCATAACATTGAAGAGCATTACCTAAAGAGAGTTCAAGGAGAAGATAAATAAAAAATTAAACTGCTATAATATAAGAGTGTGTAGATCTTTCGAAATCTTCGCTAACATTGAGGCTTTAGGTTTCTGCCTAAGGAGAATTTGGAAATAGAGTGCAAAACATATCAATCACTGTGGATGGCAATACACGCTAGTGACGAAAACAGTTTCCAAAAACTGATCTAAGCCAATTGTGACTTGAATAAGAAAAGTTAAACGTTTTTAATAACATTTTGATATGGTAATTAGTCCTGCAGGAAATGTTATCAATTACATATTTCCGGTATTATGTTATTTACTCTTTCGCATGCTTGATTATCATTTCATTATAAATTCGCTTTCGTTTTCTTCATTTCAGTTTTGCATTCAGCTCCAGTTTCAGCATTTTTGCGGTATGCGTAATGTTAGCTCCATTGAACTAATTACAATAATGGGCATGGCCATGGTTATTTTATTTTTCTTTCTGTTGTGTTTTTTTTCACTGAAATCAGAACACGACTGATAAGAAAATGCCCTGGAATGGCGCTGCTCTTACTAACTGGAACGACTCGCGGAGCGCATAAAACATAAGACAATAAAGAAATGAAATCGATTGATGTCTGACTCTTCTTTTTTATTTTGTCTTTATATTTTTTTATTTCTGATTTTTGCCTGTATTGCAAATACCTATGTGATTGATTATACTTATGTATGAGACATTGTACGCTTGTGACTTTTTTTGTTAACTTTTTTCCATAATATTTCATCGTTTGCACTTGTTAACCAATATTCATTATTTAAATTGACGTTATAGACGAGCGCGTTTTGGGCGCGTTTTAAAACGCTAGTAAATCGCAAGCTGCTCACCTGGCCAAATGGCGGCACACACGCACAACGACAACAACAACAAACTAAGCACACGCATCTTGAGTGTGTGTGTGAGTGATTGTATAATTCAAGGATAAACGTTAAGGATCTTCGAATTGAATTGGAACATTCGTGTTCACGGTCCTGAGAAAAAAGAACTGCAGACAACAGCACGGCTCGAGTCTCAAATGCAAACTACCAATAAAATAAATTGTTAACATGGCTTTTTTTATCGTTTGTCACCGGGCCGGGTCGGGCCAACATCACAGATAACACACAACACAAAGCGCCCTGTTGGCTGCCTGGCAGCTCGTTTAGGTCGCATGGATGGTAAAAATAAAATATATGGTCGCTATCGATAAGATCGCTCAGAAATTTCATGATACGCTCTCTTTGCTGCTGATAAGGATACTACGATTTCCCGTCACATTTGATTTTTATTACTATTTTCATTAGTACTTCCTCGGGATGTATTAATGGCCAATAATAGGCCCATATAACTTTCCGATAAGCATCAAAAATTCTCGGAACTGTTGGCCGTAACTACGCATTTTAATCGATGGGAATGTTGAGCTTCTTGAGTACTAGAAATTTTTTAGGTACGCTTTGCTTGGACTCTATATATTTTTGACTCCAAGTTAAGATCCTTTTTATCATCGAGCTTAAGGCATGTGTAAAAGTTATCAGCTTAATCGATTTCTAAGGCGTCTGAGTCCAAAGTTGTGGTCGTCGCAAGACAGTTTTTTTTATATCTATTTAGTTACCGACTTGGCCACAATCGACAAACAAAAGATAATGTTATATACTTAGTATGTCGTCTTCGTTGCATGATATTGTAGAATTTTTAATAGGAATTTTATTATTTATGATTCACGGTGTGGACAGTTGGATAACAAATGAGACACCTTCCAAGATAATATCTATATGTAGGACTGTACAAATAGAGTTGGTAAAAGAACTTTTCGTAAAGGTGTATTTAACTTATCACACGATACGTGTGTGATCTACTTTTTTATTCCTAACCAACAGTCGGGAAGGATCATTAGATATAAGTATATCTGTAAACTCCTTCCATTAATTTTATTAAAGGCAATTGAAAGTATCTCAAGGATAGAAATTGATGCGGGATCTGAGATACTTTATACACTCAACATTTAAAGTACCCTCTTAACTATGGCTATAGGATATAATGAAAATCCCCTAATTATACGTACTAATGAGCATGGTATCTCTCCAATGAGATTCTATTAATTCTTAAATTTTCAACGAGCTGCTTATCATTGATTAGCGTTCACTTTTGTTAATGTGACGAAAGCTTCTCTTTTCGTTGGGGGTGTTCCCTAATTGAATATATTTATGTGCTGAATTGATTTACTTGGAATCATTATCAATTCTCGAGAAATGTTATCCCATATTATGAATAATGTTTATTATGTGTAATTAGGTTGTAACAAAATTAAAGCGGGGAATACCATTAATATCAACAAGTAGCAGCTATCAACTGTTCCCAAGGCCCGTTAACTATATGACACATATTTCTCAAGATGCTATCAAATCTTATTACAAGTCGGTTGCTTATCAGCTCAGATAATTTGTAATTGACTTTGCGAGTGACAATCATATTTATTTTTATAGTAAGTATATTGTGGGCCATAATTTAATTATGTGTCGTACATATACATATAACTACCGTTATTTTACAGTTATCTGAATGGGAACTTCACTTATCATCGAACTATGCAGTAATTTAATTTTACAGTTGACCATTAGTCATTAATTTATGATCAGTGGTCGAGTTGTGCGCACGCTTTTCGAGCGCACTGTGCTCAATAAAAATAAACAAGAAGCGCCAGCTTTGTTATTAATGAACTCTTATCTAATCGCCGTTTGGGGCTGCTCTCGTTGCTTTTTTACCGGAGACACACAAGCTCTGTGTTTGCCCTGGCCAAATTTACTTAGCATAGTTGGCCTAAAAGTATGCCTTCCTCAACGGTACCAACATCACGTACGAGTAAATACTCGTTTGCATGTATGTATGTGTAATGTGTGTGTAGTGTGTGTGTGTGTGTACAGACATTGACATTGACATTGCGCTATGCAAGTAAATGTTACCCAAAAACCAGCCCATAACTGTTGCATAGGAATTGCAAGGAATATGGCATTTAGTGAGGTCATTTTGGATCTTTATCTGTTGCTTTTGTCAACTTATATTTACAAATCTAATAATGAAGTGTAAAGTGCTTAAATAAATGTATAGTCTGCTGACAAGTACTACAAATTATCATCCAAAAATATATTTTCGGACTTTAAATTTAGAAGAACTGTTGGATTGAAGTTTATTAAGCAGTCTCGGATTCATCCTATGTACATTGGGATTGTTACAGTCTGTAAGAGCTAATTGTAAGAGTTAGAATGTTTAAAAAAAATACATAAGGAAGGTTTCTATCCCTCTGCAAGGAATTTTAATATAGCATTCGTATAAGAGAGGCGTAATCACCAATTAATAAAACAATTAAATAAAATCGAATGTATAAATATTTTTATTTTATATCAAGTACATTATCTAATGCTTCACATTTGGTAAGCTTTACTTCATATAATTATTTGTGTATATATATATATGTATATGTAAATGTGTATATTTCGATATTCGTGTGTTTGTGTGTATGTCTCTTAAAAATTATATAAATTTTCGCATTACTTAACATGATGAGAAGATCGCGGTTGTCTCTATGTGTGTGTAGTATGTTGGTGTGTGTGTGTGTGTGTGTGTGTGAGGAGTCTTAAACAAATAATCTGTATGTACTAAATAACACCGGGTTGGAGTGGGCGGTGGATGGGAGGAAGGATTTGAGGTTGACTCCTCAATTGCGCTGCAACAGAGCGGCAACAAGAACAACGAGGAACGTTCCCAGCAACGTGGATTGCATCACTGATGAGGCACTGTTGCAGGCATTCATGGAGCAGGGATCACAGTTGGACAGCTGGACTTCATTGTTCTGCAATTCCAGATCCTTGCACACGGACTGAGATGCTGCTACCCGTGAGCAGCCGCGTTCCGTCTGAACTGTGTTGTTGACTGTGCGAGAGAAGAGAGAAGAGAGAAGAAAGTACGTTAATTTCATTTATGTGGCAGGTGGCAGGTTTCAGGGCACTTACCTGTCTTTTGCACAGAGTAGCAATGATAGCTGATATCCGTATTGATCACTGCACGACGCTGGCGAATGGGCAGCTCGGCTGCAACCTCCGGCTGAGAATTGTCCACGGGCGACAATCGCGTCAATTCACGAGCCAAATCCTCAATCGGTGGCGTTGGCACACCGGTGGTCGTCTCTGGAGGTCCCACTGTCGCTGGCGTTGGCATTGGTGCCTCAGTGTTCTCGGTACTCCCAATTGTTGTGTCCTCGACCGTTGCACTCGTCGTTTCACTGGCGATGCTGGATTCTGGAATACTTGTGGTTGGGTTATCGCTGCTGGTTGTTTCAAAATCGGTGGCCACAGTGGTCGGTGCTGTGGTTGTGGTTGTCGTCACTGTGGAGGCTTCAGTGCTGCCACCCTGATTGAAGAATCCCTCATTGCAGGCCAAGAGCGGTGTGCTCTTGTCCACCTTGCTGCAATCATCACATACATAGCACATCAGATCCGCAAAACATGCTGAAATTGTAAGCAGATTGGAACAAATAAATAACCGAATATATCTTAGAAAAGTTTGCTGATTTTTTAAAAATATATATTGTGATTTTCCTATGAATTTCAAAGACAACTAAATTGTAAATAATGAATTTTACTAACTATTTATTATTTATTATATTAATAATAACTTTCGAAATTTCAAATAGATCTATATCTAATTATTACCCCTTTAATTTGCAGTAAATTCATTTCCTGTTTATTAAATGAAAAATGGCTTAAAGAATCTAACGTCTATTAGAAAGTTTAATTGAGCTGTTTTGTTAGTGCGGCATTTGCAATGAGTTGAAACAATTTACAGCTTTGGTAAATAAAATAACAAGGGAACGATAAACGATTAACGATGACAAAGCGATCGAAGTCGACCATGTGTGGGCCATAAATCAAAGGAACGGGCTCATATACTTTGTTCACGTATTTGTCGTATTATTTGCTCATTCTTTATTATTAGTTTATAAAAGTTAAGTCAATGTTTAAACTAGAGCTATTATCGTGTCTTGTCCTTATCTCATATACCCCATCGCACCGATCTTTTGCAAAACTCCACCCCGCTGTCTGTCCCCGTCAAATTAACAGCACTTCCATTTGCATGTTGTACAAAAATCAAATATTTGCATTATGCGAAATGACAACAGAAGTCAAACTCATTGCTACATTTGTCGTAATTGCATTAATTGCGTTATCGGAGCAGACAGTAAGTCAGTCAGTAGGTAAGTCAATCAGTCAGTCAGTCAGTCAGTCAGTCAGTGTTAGGTTGCCCGATGAGTCATCGACGGTAGCTAAGCCTCTGCTTATCCAAATGTCTGTCAAGCTGTCTGCTCTGCAAGCTGATAAGAGCAATTGCTCATACGCCGTGTGGGCCCAATTCAAATTGACAACATTTTTGTAGAAAACGCTTCCTCAATGCATGACAATGTTGTTGTGCTGTATATAACAAGTCAATGCACATGTTTATCGAATGTTGATACTCAAAAGTTATTAATAAATCACATTGATTGATGGGCACACGTCCAGCGCCGAAGCTGAAGGCATTTCGGTACGGAGGCTTTAATGGCACGTGATAAGCCCATCACATACACACATTTTGGAATTCTGTTCAATTTAGCAGCTTGCTGTTTTGCAATAAATATTTATAATTTAATCATTTGTATGACTGCTTTAACAAATAAAAATACAATTCATTGCATTTGCATTGTTGAGTTGGATAAACCCGTTTTGTTAAGCAAGATTCTCATTCTGTATTTTTTTAACTGCATACTACAATCTGTACTCGAAGCAGAACTCAAAAGCACGCAGAACTCTGTAAAAAAGCAACGACTAAAACTATTGCAAAATAAAAAGATTAACAAACAGAATTGTTAAGTAAATGGTGCAAAGTAAACGAACTCTATAATTGCCAGCTGTTTATATTGATCTTTGGAAAATCTGAATATCTACCACATGTTTGCTCATAAAAAACTTAAAAACTTAATTAGTTTTCATAGGTCAGAAAAGGTCTGTTGGCTTTTAAACGAAATGAGCCCATTTCAAATATAAGGAAAGTATTAAAAAGATGTTTAACCCTCTACCGCATACAGTGCCATATATGGCTACTTAAGCGAAATCGATTGTTATTTGCACTATTTTCTATTGGAATAATATATGAATAATTTTTTTTGAGTTGCTTCACTTCGTGTTTCTATGAGTTTTGTTCAAGCTTCTCGCGTGAATTTGATAGTGAATTTTGCTGAATTTCGAATTAATCTTATATTTTCCAAAAAACACATTTTTTTTGTTGAAGAATAATTTTTTCCAAAAGAAAATAAAGTTTTCTTTCATAAATACATATTATTTGACTGTAGGGTAGGCATTATATATAATAATTCCTGCAAAAATCGGCGAAAAGATTTATGGCTCTTCATTTATTTTTTCCTAAACTATATACCCAAGAAAAAAAATGTGTCCAAATATATATTATAATATCCCTAATAAACACAAATATGCATAAAATTTGTTGTTTTCCTTATTGGAAATATGTTCATGCGGTAGAGGGTTAAAACAAAAAACAACTGCAGCTTGGCATTACGTATACGCACAATTGTACAGTTGTACACTTGTGATTTACATTTTCAAAGTGAATAAGCTGAGAATTTCAGGTTTTTCCTATTCAATTTTTGTTTTTGTTATTTGATTTGGTGTTAATAGTCCAAACAGGTTGTTGTTTCGGGTTGGGAAAAAAAATGTGCTAAAACGCAGCTGCCAATTCTATGAATATGCATATATGTCTGTATACTGCAGCATTTCACTTTAAATCGCAGCTTTTCAATTAGCAGTTGCCTCAGTTTCAAGTTTCAATGTCAAAAATCAAGACTAACAATTTTCAAAATGCACCAAAATTGTTGAAGCTGTCTCGAAATGAGATTAATTACATATCCATAGTAAGTAAAATATAATAATGTCAGTCATTGCCAAACATTTCCGTATCGTTGAAAATTGCCAACAATTTGTGCATTATTTATGACAGTTTCTGTCGCCACAACAATTATTATTGTACTTTTTGCGCTTTTAGTTACTTATTTTGTCAGCACTGAGCTTCGTTGCTGTTAATGTGCATGCAAAAACATAAACTTTTATGATTTTGCATTCTCGCTGAACGATATTTCTTTTTTAATGTCAGTTGACCACCAATACTTTAAAAATAGAAAGATATTATATTTTATCAGAGTACTTATTTTGGGAAGACTTAACGCGGCTTTGACAAGAGTCGCCTTTTCCAGTCTCAGGTGTTCTTTTTTATCACGACACTTGGATTTTTTCTAATTTCTGGTCAAACTTCAAACCTGTCACTGTAGGGACTCTTGGTCACTTGAAATCTTACCTGGCGCGGCAATTAGCAACAGGAAGGCGCTGGCGAAGATTACATGATTTTTGGTACTCTGCATTTTGTTGCTGGCTGTTGGTTATTGGTTGTGTTCGTTTTGTGTTGATTGTCTTTGTGTATATGCTTAATGTTCTTGTTATAAATCTCTTGCTTCAAGATTTATGCAAAATTATTTTACTTGATTTTATTTATTTTATATTTTATGCACGTTTCACGTTTAGCGACCGCAGTTTGCGAATTCTGAAATTTAACTGAAAATCTTGTGATTTGTTTCAGACTTTTTATAGAGTTTTATAATAAGCGAGTTTCGCAGCGACTGCGACAAAAGCAACGATTTCGACGCTCAAGAAAGAGACAGCGTGTATATCAGAGCATGTGAAAGAGAGAGGGCAGAAGAGAGAGAGAGAGAGAGATATAGTTAAATTGAGTACGTAATTACGCGAGCGTAGCGTCGTGTGTGAGTGTGTGGGTTTTTATTTTATTTTATATGATAACAAATTGAAAAATAATTTATAATGCAAAATCCAAGTTTACCAAAAGTAAAAGTGTCACTCTCCCTCTCTCTCCCTCCCTCTCTCTTTTATTTGCTTACTCTCTTTATCGTTCGTTCCATACTTAGTTATTCGTTTCTGGTTAAAGATCGTAATGCTCATCAGGAAAGGAATAACAATGAGATAGGGTAGATTCCCCAGTATGCAAATGATTCAGTACTGAGGGTTTTTACCGAGTACACGAAGTCTTCCAACGGGAAGATTTGATTAAGCAACCAGTTTAAAACTACATGTAATTGCATTTATTACACAAACTGGTATTTCAATGCATTCTATGTTAATAAAGAAACTAAATAAATGAACTAATATTTATAGTTGCTCTTATCAATATTTCAATATGTGCATCTCGAGGAGACGCTCCCTTTTGAAGTATATTCCGTATGGAACTCTCCTCCCTTGATAACAGTTGCATTTACATAATCGTCTTGCTCGATGTTGTTGATGTCGCATGATTAATATTACTTAATATCAAAAAACACGCAATGCAAACAGACACGATGTCAATTCCACAACAAGTTTAGCTAAGCGGGCCAAAAACAATTAACAGCTTTTTATTTGGTATTTACCCGACCCATTTACACCTTTTGTGCGACTCGACTCTGCAGCTGACTGAGACGTACCGAACGCCCTGAGAATCGCCGAGAAGCGCTAAGAACCACCGACACAGCGCTACATAAGTAGTTAAAAAATTTCCACTTGAGTTCACAAAAAGGTTGACGACACACTGTGCTAATGAAATGCACTGATTGACCCAACAAATTCAGCTTGAAGGCAATTGATAAGCGAAGCCAATGTCAGATATAGATCAAGGTTAGGTCAATTAACAAATATATATGTATACAGGGTTGCCCATATTCGACGGACCCATGTTTTTTTTTAAAAAAATCAAAGAAAAAAATAAAAATTTGGCGGTTGGCAATCTTAATCATTTAATTTGTTCCAAGTAGATTTGTTTACATCAATTTTTGAATATGATATCTCTCAAATGGCCGCCTCTGGCGTTGATGGCGTATTGTGCCCTTTTTGCAGCATTTTCCATCGTTATCGCCAACATTTCGGCCGGAATAGCGGCTATTTCTTCACGAATGTTGTCCTTGAGCTCTTCTACGGTCCTTGGCTTGTTAACGTAAACCTTTGACTTCAAATATCCCCACAAGAAGAAGTCAGGCGGCGTCAAATCGGGCGAACGCGGTGGCCAGTCCAAATCACCACATTTCGACATCAAACGGCCCGGAAACAATTTCTTCACCAAACTGTGACTTTTTCGTCATGAAGAGGCACTTCTTCAATCTCCTGAGGATTTTCAGTGGCGTAAATACGGCAATTTTGCTTATTTACGGTCCCATTCAATGTGAAATGGGCTTCATCGGACATGATAATTTTGTTCCAAAATTTTTTCACAATTGACTTGTTCTGTTGAATGTAAATTTCAACTATTTCAGAGCGCTCGCGTGGCGTGTATTGTTCCATGGTAAAATCAGCTTGGACTGACGCTTCAAACGCGGTATGTCATTAAGCGATCTGACATCTCTGTCAAAAGTTATGGAGTTGCCAGATGGGTCCGTCGAATATGGGCAACCCTGTACTTGTTTTTTGTTCGTATGTCTAGCAGTCTATCTCTCCTTCGGTTTAAATTGCATAGTCCTCAGCTTTCTCATTTCTTTATCTAACTAGATAACTTCACTTAAATCAGACGACGGAGAAGAAATTTACATATGTACATATGCAGCTGGAAAGAATAATTAAATTTGATTGAAGAATTTCAAGATTATAAAAATGTTTAACAAGCAAAATAAACGAATAAAATGTAAATAACAAAATTGTAAATCACATATATGTATTTCAGTAATTTGAAAAATCCAAAGAGACAAATTCTTATTGTAAAAAGTAATCAACATAAAAAGTCAGTTGAAGTAATAAATAAAAAAACTCATGTTGAAAGTATGTGAGCTGTATGCTTTTGGCCCTGATACATATCTGGCAAGAGCACAGAGATCGTGCGTATGTTATGTACAATGAACTAACTGGTATGGGTATCATTCATTTTAGCGGTTCGTGCCAAATGGCTAATAACTGTGTTTAGTTTCACACTACTAACTGACGCATCAATATTTCAGAGCCCAGACGAAAACACAGACACCGCAGATAAACGCCAAAAGAAATAAAAATACATATAAATAAAATACAAAGAAAATAAAATATGAAATTTGTTGAGCGAGTTGTTGGCGACATCACGTAAATTGTTAAATTAGTATCTCTCAGTCGCTGTCTCTCTTTATCTCTCTCTGTCTCTCTCATCATCAGCAACTGAGTTGAATTCAGAATTTGGTAGCCTTTTGAGATATGTGTAAGACCAGCTGGCCCGGAAGCTATAGACTTAACCAAAATAAAACGGGGAAGTTTAAACGCGCCCAAAACCGGGACCAGCCCCAGTCTTTGTGATTGTACATAATATATATAATTAAATACATATACTTTTGTGTATACTTAAACAACTTCTGAAGCAGCTTTACAAATTTGGCAATTGCATTTGTTTTGTGGGAGTCACAAGGAGGGAACGGATGGGGGAATAACATTGCCCGTTCTGAGAGCAAGTTACCTTAAAAGCTGACTAACAACTAAAACCGTTTGTTTTGATAAAACATTTCCGCAGGTAACCAAACAGGAGATTTGCTCATCACCCAATTGGGAACTTAGCCCGAGCTCAGCTCGATTGTAAATCGTTCAACTCGCCGTCGGCGATTGCCACTTGAGGTCTATCGATATAAACATTGATCATCGCTTGTTATCAGCAATTAGGAATGAAGTCACGACTTTTGTTGGGCCATTGGGTGGCCCCAATTGTTAGCGTCATCATGAATTCTTTAGTTGTTATACCCGTTACTCTTAGAGTACAAGGGTACATTGTATTCGCGGCAATGTAGACAAAAGGAAGAAGGAGGCGTTGAAAGCCCCATAAATACGCGCCTCCTTTCGCATCATAGAATGGTAAGCCCACCCTTTCATAAGTTTTCAATCGTTCCAAAAAGAATACCATTTATTTATAATAGCTTAATTATAACTTTAGTTATTTCTGTTTTAAGTTTGTAAGTAACGTAAGCGCCTAAATGTATGCAATTCTTTCTATACCGTTGTCGTTTACTTTTTTTACTTGTTTATCCGCGTAGCTTGCGTTCATTGAATCCAAGCAAAATGGGGTATTATAGTTTTATGCTAGTGTATGTAACAGACAGAATTTTAAATTTACAGTCTGTTCTGTTTCCGAGACAAATGCCCTGAAATAAATTATATACGGCACTGTGGACGGCATATGTATGTACTTATACCTACTATAGAAGAAGAAGTTCATTAGTGTATGCTTCTTTGAACGGAGGCAGCGCAGGGTATCTTACAGCCAAGCACACTCGTTTTGTATTTTGTGGATGAGTTAGTTATCAGCTAGAGCCGCCGCAGTTGTAATTGATTTGCTTCTGTTTTGCCAACGACGTCAGTTTGAACTGTGAACGGTGGCCCAATGATTAGGCACTTTAGGCTCGGGCTATGTTCTTATCGTTAGCCACACCATTGAATAATTAGGCGAAAATAAGAGGCGTAATTAAGCTCGAAATAGACTACGTAAACATTCATAAATCGTACAATTCTCTGTACTTGTATATTTGTCATTTTATATATATTGTATATACACATTATATTCGTTATCAGACCCGAATCACTTGAACATATTTAGGCGAAGGTTACAGCAGAGCCAGCTATGGCTAGTAGGCTCACAGCCAGGTTAGTCCACATCCAGATCCAGGACCAGGTCGTCCTGCAGCTGCCACTGCTAAACTGGCCAATGACTGTGGCATGGATGGGGGCATTGCAGCCACTCGCCTCGCACAGCTGACACCCGACCACATCCCAGCCGTCGAAGAGCGACTTGCAGGCCTCAGTCGGATTGTCGTCCACCACGACGGTGCAGCCACGATTCGTTATATCCGTGCCGTTCACTTAACGGGAGAGATCAAATTAATTAATATTCGTTTTAATTTCTAACCCATCGTATTTTTTAATCGAACTGTCGATATATCTTCAAATAATAAAGAAATCTAAAGATTGAAAAAAAGGAAATTCAAAAAACATACTTTTAAATACAAAATACACACGTAAATTTTAACTTGCTAGATCAAAAATCAGACCAACTTGAAACTTTCATAACCTTGCCAGAACCAAACAGATTTCCAAGCGAAAATTTAATTCATTTCGTTCAAAGAATATTGTCTTAAGATTTCTATTTTTAAGCAACCAAACTTTTTCTTTCCTTAAATATAACGAAAACTCGAAATTTTAAATCTCAAGCATTAACATTTAACAAAGTCCTGTCAAATTTAAATGAACCAAATTTTGCAAATGAAATGATATGAGAATTACTTTAAAAAACTCGCTAGATAGTCGAAAAATAGCTTTTGCGAAAATCGAATTGTCGATTTTTCGAAGTACTTTGATATCACTACAAATTGATTGAATATTAAATTTATTACAATTATTATTAAAATTTGTTTTTGTCGGAATTAATTTGGTTGGTTAAATAATAATTGCATACTGAAAGTTAACGAGATATGTAGGCCTGATCAATTTTATAAATTACGAGAAATTCGGAAAGCGACAACATATGAAAATGAGATCACTTCACCAAAGTTTCATATTATATATGAGTTGCAATCAGATATTAGTTCACTATTATAATTTTGAAGTTACTTACGAGTAAGACTCGCTATATAGCAGACAGCTCTGGATGTCGACACAGCTTGTCGACTGATCCTGCGTCTGCGACGATCATCATAGTCCTCATCTTCATCCTCATCTTCGGCTTCGCTGTCACTGGCAGCGGCAGCTGCTGGAGCTGCAGCTGGAGCAGCACCGGCTGCCGGAGCAGAGCCTGCGACCGCTCCCGCTCCCACAGACTCATCTTCATCGCTGTCATAATCCTCCTCATCCTCACCGTTGCCAGCAACTGCAGCTGGAGCAGGTGCTGGGGCAGGAGCAGGAGCAGGGTGCTGCAGCTGGAGCAGGAGCCGGAGCTGGAGGCTTAGCTGGAGCATTGGCAGCCGTACTCGCCGGATTAGTGGCAGGCGCAGCTGCAGGCGATGGACTTGGACTTGGATTTGCTGGCACTCCAGTCGCAACAGGCTGTTGCTGTGTTTGTTGTGGCTGTTGTGGCTGTTGCGTCTGTTGCATCGTCGATGGCACACTGCAGATCTCCAGTTCCTTCAGTTGGGACTGCTCGTCGCAGTCCTCGCATGTGTAACAGCGCAGCGCTGCAAGCACGGCAACAATGAGTTCAATTACTGATCCCGCTTATCAGCTATTCTAATCAGTTGCAACAGTTCGGGTCAATCAATTAGAATAGCTCCAAAGCTGCAGCTTAACTCGTTTGCTTTATGACATGACTATTAGTTACCAACCTGAACTAACGCCGCACAAAAGTGACAACATCATGCAATAGGTTAACCGCATACTGAATTTATTTTGTGGTGAGGACTCTCTTGGCTTGGCTGCTCCTTGTGGACCGTGTTTCGCCGTACATTTAAATCGAACTGCCAGCGACAGTATCGACACGTCGATTGGGCTGCTGTGCCTCTTTTTGGTTTCGGCGCCGTTTGACTCCCTATCAAATTTGGTGCGGCTATCTCGAGGCAAAATAATTTGCGGTACTGCTGAAACATGTCGCCCCCAGCTGGATGACAAGCCGACGGTTCGATAGCATCAGCAAAGAGTTTCAAATTAAACTGGAGCGGATGCGTGGCAGGCAAAGGGGAGAAATGTGGTAGCTACTTGCATCTAACATGAGTAATGGGAAAATTATCGCTGATTGAGAAAAAAAGAAAACAACAAAAGAAGCCCAAAAAAACAAAAACGTATAACAATAATCAACTTTGCTTCACTGTTATACACTTCTGCCACTTGTATTTACGGTTGCCACCCGAAAACTCATATATTTTGTACCACATTTACAAAAGTACCTACGTTAGCATAGTCTTTCTCTTCTTCACTTTAGCTGAGAGATATTACTGAGTTCAACATTAAATTTCCATACAATCTGCATCAAAATAAATTTCATTTAGCTATTTGAGACCAGGGAAAAATTTAAGCAGAGACGCAGTTCACTTTATTCGCAAAAATATTCATTTTTGTACCAGCGGTAAAGTGTACCATATATGAGTACCATTTCACCGTCAATGGAAACAGTGTTTGTACTGTTATACCGTCGTACACACCGTCGCACAGCGCTGTTGCTATCAATGACAACTGTTATACCGCCATATACAATACATTGCTTAACACTGTTATACTGTTATACTGTCATACAGCGTTTGCTTGACGCGTTCTTTATTTACCATTTTCTTTTGACTTACAAACTAATTAGCAAAATGTGCACATTTCTTGCATTAATTTAGCAACATTGACTTTGTGGGCGTGGCTGTGAACTTACAATAAGCACATAATTAAGCTCGCTCTGGTGTTTTATTGTTTGTTTGTTAGTTTTATTTTTTTTCCCCTATATTATATTATTCCTCGAATACTTTCGGTATTGCTTTGTTCAACTTTTCTAATTGCACATTTAATTAACATTCGTTTCACTTGTTTAATAATTTTTTCACACATTTTTTGCTGATTGTTTTTGCGTGCTTAAAAATTATATTTATTTATGTTAGATTCTAATATATTTTTAATATTTAAATATATTACTAGCTTAAGGCGCTGAATTTTGTTATCTTTTGTGTAACATTGAAACACTCAATAAATTTGCAAACTATACTCATTTTGTAATATTAGAAAATATCAAATCAACAATTAAGATTGCAATATGGATACAAAATATAAAAACAATTGAAAACGTGTATAAAATCAAACCATTTTAATGTGATTGCTTAGTTCCCTTTTTTTTATGTAAGTTGCAATCACCAATTTTTACTTTTCTAAGCAAATATAATTTATTTAAATTATTTACCTTAAAAAAACATACAATTACATAATATAAATGGTTCCATGAAATAACTACATTAAAATATTCAAAAATTAATGCATTAAATTTAAAAAAAAAATTAATTCACATACTAATATATATAAATAAATGTTGAATATCTTTGACTTTGTATACATATATTTGTTCAGAGCTATTTCATGGTGCCATAGGATATTCACATTTACGATGACATATTTCTAAATATATATATTGTATATATTCAACACTGTTTGTAATGTGAACAATAAAAAATTAAAGGCATTTGGTGAATTCTTACTTATCATTCAGCTCATCATCATCTGAGTTCTGTGCAAACTAATTATAACTTAATAAAGCCATAATAATTCGTTTGACTCCACATCCCATGTTCAACTTGAACACGAGTGCATCTGAAACTGAATTGAAAATCCTTGATATACGAGTTCGCGTAGAATATTCAGTTGGTTCCTCGTTTGCCCTTTTACTACAAACGCTTTTTTGCCTTTATGCCTTTTGGTTTCTGTTTTCCGAACTGGCTGTTAATTGAAATTCGTATGTATATTTGCTGCGAATCAAAGCGACGCCTTCTGTGTGTGTGTGTAATTGTAGCTGCAATTGTATCTGCATCTTTTAGTAGCTGCCGCTGTATCTGTGTATATGTGCTGTGTATCTGTATGTTGCTATCAAGGGCTTTTGGGTGGTTTAGGGTGGCTTTCGGTTGGGGGATGGCTTCACGATGTCGTTCAATGGGCACTCGAATATTTACAAAGTAAACGATAAACGTTAAAGGTAACTCAACCTAAATGCAACCAGCGTTTTAGCCGTGACATCCACACATCTACACATCTACACATCTGACACCGCCCCTCTCGCTTCAGCAGCGAGCGAGCAGTGGGCGTGTCAGCAGCTGTTGCATCAAAAGCATTAATCCCACAGTCGCGAATGACGTCAGCGTCACAGCGTCAGCTCCATTGCAGTGATCCCTTTTGCAAATATCACAAAAGAATTCCTCCTCGGCCGGGGCCTCCTCATCAGCATCTTTGCCATATCCATTGCGTCGCTGCTGATCCCGCTCCCAACGCCGCTGCCGCTGTCCCCGCTGTCCCGCATTGTTGTCGCTGCTGATTCTCAACTTGGAGCGCAATATTTCGCAGGCATCGGAATCTCCAGTGTCCAGCTGACAGAAACGCGCTGTTACCATCTTGTTTGTATTATCTATGGGATTATTTGGTAATAAAGGATTTGGTTAATAAAGGTATATTTTGCTTTCTACTTACGATCCTTGGCCACCACCTTTTGGCAATTCATTATCGGATTCTTGTTGGCCCCGTTATCGAAGTAATCAAACTTGTTCAGATCAAATAGCCAGCTATCCACTGATTTCATTTTGTCCAGCGTGCAGTTCTAGGCAAGAATTCCAAGTATAAGTCGTAAAGTTTAAAGTATATTGTAAATATTTATTGTGCACCGGAATGACATGACGAACAATGGCTAATGATTGATCAGTTGACGGCAATTGCTATCTAGTTGCGTCCCCCTCCCCCTGGACAAACCTATCTTTATGTGAGTGGGCTGTAATTGCCCCCTTAATTGTCGATGCAGTTAGCAGAGTTTATCTTATCATCGTCTCAACCGGTACAAGCACCGATATCGCTATCGTTATCGTCATCAATGTTGCAACGACCTTGCCTACAGCAATGCATTGGCCCAAAAAAAAAAAGAAAAAATAACTACATAAAAAACACCTGCTAAATACAAACTGTTGAATCAGATTTTTGGTTTTTCCCCTTCGAACTATTGAAGTGGATAACGAACATTTATGATCTGCAATCCAAAGTTCACTTATAAGTATTTCTGTTTAAAAAATAAAAACGTAATATATCAAATTATCAATTCAACATTATATTGGACATTTTAGTTTTACAACTCAGCATTCGGATTGAACAAATTATTTTGTTTTTAAGCTAAGCTAAGATAAGATTGTGTAATGTCAAAGAAAAGTTAAATATTTTATGTTTGATTTTTGTAAAGCAGCTAGAAAAATTAAAGTATACAAATTCATTAAACATTTTTTAATTTGTTTTTAATAATAATTAATTACACCAATTTAAAATGCTTTTTTAAATTCACAACCACACAACTTAAACAAAATAAACGCACAAAATATAAGGTCTTACAATCAATATATTTTACAAAATTTAAAATTCTTATCTGTAAAATGCTTTGATAACCAAAAATTCTTAAAATTGAGAAAAACTCTTGATAAAAAAAGAAAGCTGTTGGATAGTTTTCTAAATTGTAATGAAATGATAGTTAGTGTCTTAAATAATTCTTTCAAAATAAAAAGTGTTTATAGGGCAACATTTCTATGTATCTACTTATTTTTTTCTGTTATTTATTAACAACGTGAACGCGTTACTTAAATATGGCAAATTAAGTTAAAATAGGGCAATTTTTTGACTTACTAAAAATTCCATTTCGATTGTAAAAAAACATTTCACATAACTTATTTTCTTACATTAGCGAAAAAAAAATCTGAATGGAATCTCAAGTCAGCTTTAACTATGTTTGAAGCAATATAAAGAGTAAGCGAAGTGAAAACAAGAAATTTTCAGGCTGTCCAAGTTGTCAAGTGTTTAAGATTTACGTGCATAGACTTGTTCGGAAGTAAAGTATTTTAGGCCCAGGAATTGCAATGGAGAGATGCCAACACATTCACTTAACGGCGTCACGACAACGTCGACAATACATAGCGACAACGTTGCACGTTTCCGCATCCGCATCCGTTTCCGTTTTATTTATTTTCACTTTTCAGATTTTGGTGTTTTTATTTTCTTTCTTAGAGGTAACAGCGCTTTGAGAATTTATGTGCTATGTGCTTTTAATTTAGTGTGCTGAGAAACTTGGCAAGCGGCTGGCAACTTGGCTGGTACTTTGATTAAGGTCAAGTGGGTCAGATTAGGCATTGGCCAAAGGTTAGCCGAGTGCTAGGTGATAAGTACGGTCCGATTCAGACATGGCCAATCAATCAAAATGCTCTGAATTATGCTGATTTAAAAGCTGTTGTGTGAAATGATAAAAGTTAACTTACCACGGGAACAATGCTCGCGTTGGGACTGAGATCCGCACAGCCGGGATCGACGCTGGAATCGCAAACATAGCATTGTATGGCTCCGCCTGTGGAGTATATGATTCTTATTTATCTATTCATATTCTTTGATTTAGTTTTAGTTTTATATTGCAATACAATAAAACTACAAAACACAGAGCACAATAACAGAACACACCCATCGATATGCAGCTGAGGAGCTGCAATAGCAGCAAAATAGCTGACGACCTCATCAGATCCAGGTGCACACACATTTTCACACTTTTCATTATCTTCAACTTTTCTTATTAGATCAACACTCGCGTTTCATATGATTTCCGAATTACGAATATTTTTGATTGCTTGTAACTTTTCTTTGGATATTTTAAATGTGTTGCGTTATGTTGAGAGCGAAGCGCGTTAAGCAAAGATGTCCTGACGCTAACGTCGGCCAACTGAAAACTGTTCAAGCCATTTCGAATTTTGCTGTTGCTGCCACAAAAAAGGGGCCAAAATGACGACGTCATCGGTACAATACGAGCTCAGGACGAGCATGAGCCGAGTGGAAACGGCGAACGTTGTGGCATGTGGCATGAAGCATGTGGGTGCGGTGCTCTCTCTCTCTCTATCTCTATATATCTAAGATATATGGCCATATATATATATATTTCTTTCTTTCTCTTATTGCCTGTGGTACTTTGGCTGCGTGGGCTCTTCGGTTGCTCGCGCTCGAGTGGCTATGACAGTAATAACCTCTTGGCTCCCAACATAGCTGCAAGTCACAAGAGCAGAAAAAGAGAAAAAAAGAATAAAAGCTTAAATTATTCAAATTGGAAAATGCAGCCACATGCATTCTCTAAGGGCAACAGTTATCAGACTGACCCACCAGCACCCACTAAATGCAATTTCTTTTCAAATACTTTTTCGCTCTTAAAGTTTTTTTTGGTATGGTACGAAAAACTCTCAGCTAGAAGCTGTAAAAGGGGTCAGAATGGCGGAAGCTGCACTTGAACCGCCTTGGGAACTGTCCCAGCCCCTGAGGAGCAATAACAAAGCGCCAACAATTAGTGGCGCCCAAGAGCGTAAAATCCATCGTTCTGGCATTGTCCTCGTCCATATCCTCGACGATGACTACATAGTGGGTGCTTATTTATCGCAGTCTCAACTGCAACTGGCAACCATTTTAATTTATCATAAACAATGCGTCCACTGATTGGTATAGGTCACGGCCCTGGCCCCCAAAAATAAGCAACAAAACTAAGCAAAATATAAAGGCAAGAAAGTCGACTCAGCGTCAACTGATGGCTAATGGGGCAACTTGTTTTCAACGTTCTCAATGCGAGGAGGAGGATAGGAGGATAAACAGAGAAAGAACGAAGGAATGTGGCAAAAGGATTTCATTGATATGCCAAAAGCATTGCCCACTTACGAGTAGTCGTAACTACACATACATGTACATAGAAGCAGTTGCCAGTAATCCTAATCCTTTGGCTGCTTGTGGTAAGCATTCTCAGAATCAATTTCACATTCATTTCACTCGATTGAACATGCTTTTAGCTAACGAAAGTTTTAACATAGTTATCAAAGTTTGAATATTTGAAAAACTGTCAAGGGGTATGAAAATGAATATAATGCTTACGCAGATTCAAATAAGAAGTAATTAGAATGATGAAATTTACATTCTGCAAAAAATTTGTTAAGTTTCGACAAAGTTATGAGTTCAAAAATTTAAAAAAAGTGTCAAAGTAAAAATTAAAGCATTCAAATGAATATAATGTTAATGCAGTATTACAATTTACAAACTAAAAATTGTTTAAAGTACTAAACAACAGTTTGGGCTGTAGGTGACATTCCTTGACTCTTGTTATTTTGTAGACAATCCTAAAAGTATGCTACGAAATACTACAAGTTTACAAATGTTCTTCACACGCAATGAAAATCACTTTAGGTCAAAATTAAATCAGAGTTGCCCAAATTTCAGTTGCGTGACGAGCAGACATTTAAGCCATGTTCTATAACCATTTGCAGATGACGTCGTTGGTGGCGTTGATGTCATAATTCTTCGACTTAGTGGACTTCTTACTCTGGACTTCAGAGGTAATGCTCTTAAATATGTTAACGCACGCTTCCGTTTCCGGTTGGCAAAGGTCAGCCTCGTAAATAAGTAGCTACACAAAAATTATGCTTTGGTTTGTCACACTCTTACACGCATATTTGTGGGTGACCGTATTTCAAGTTGTCGCCTTGAAAACTTTTCCTTAATTTAATTAAATTTCATTACATCGTTAAATCAACCTTCTGGAGCAGAGGTAGGCATGAAAACTGTCTCACTGAGCTCTATCCGATATAACATGAATTTTCTGTTAAAACAACCATGCAGTTAAAAAAAGTCGCCCTTTGAATTTATTATTGTTAGGTTTTATTTATCTAAAATTATGACTTACCATTAATTCAATTTTACAAAACATATCGATTTAAGTTCTTCCTTTTTTATTTAAAGATAATTATTTCGAATGAATGTTAAGATATACAAGCTAAAATATTTATGGATTTGTTTATTGAATCTTTTCATTATGTAAATAAATTTTTAAGTAAGCACTTTTTTTTTCAGTTTAATTTAAGTTTGTTTCGATACGCTAAATTAATGAGCTGTTCTGCCATTGTTGAGATATTTTTCAATTATGCTGTATACATTCTTACTCACATATATTTAATTAATTAGCTGCCCGCTGCGAAGACTGAATAAATAATGAATTTTAATTGAAATTATTTTCGAGCACGTTGTTGGACTACATTTTTGAAATCATCATCACGTATCTCTGGCAGTTTTTTAACAAGGGCTAACAATTCAGGTCTATCAGAAAACACTAGGATCAATGGTGAGAGTAAAAGCCAGTCCTTTCATTGTGGGACGCTTCTCTGGATCTGGATGCCAACACTTTTCAATTATGGGTTTTATATGATTAGAATTCTCATAAGCCTTGATATCCTTTAGATCCGGACGAGCACCTGCAATGGTTGAAATTTAAATAAATTGTTGAATATTTCTTAGCTTTTTTGAGAAAGTAACATACCCTCACTGACTTTATTTAGAAGGACCACCGATGGAATGTCTCCCAAGTGGTAAAAAGGCTTCTTCCGTGACATCACCTCCCAGAAAATAATGCCAAAACTGTAAACATCGCACTTTGCATCGTAATTACGATCTTTTGCAACCTATGCAAATAAAAGATTTCTTCACTTAAAGTGCATTCCTCTTAACATATGAGAGTTTTTCAAACCTCTGGTGCCATATAATTTGCGGTCCCTGTCTCTGCTGTATTAGTAGGCATAATTTCTTTCACAGTGCCAAAATCACATAGTTTCAATGTATGATAATTGTCAAAAATCAATATATTATCCGTTTTTAAATCCCGATGCATTATATTTTTCGCATGCAAATACGCAATGCCCTGTAAAAAAATGGTGTGCTTTTTTAGATCAGTGACAGTAAAAAAGGCATTAAACATACCGTGGCACATTGAAGAATCCAATTAAGTTTACCTGTATATGAAATTTGACTCTTTTCGCTTTTTTCACTGTGCAAGAAAGAGTAAAGAGACCCGCACTCTGCATACTCTAATATTAGACCATCTATATTGTTATCGTCAACCATAGAAATACCGTATAATGTGACAATATTCGGATGCTGAAGGCACGATTAAGTATTTATTTTTTTATTTATTTCTATATTACGGCTTTCGTCGGAATCTGGCCTCTGCCGAAACTGCTTGATCGCAACTAACTTTTCGCTATCTTTGCCATATTTATTTGGCCACTTTGCAGCATAAACATCGCCATATGAGCCACATCCAATCTATTATATATAAGTATAAGTCGACGACAATATACATAGATGACAATATACAATTAAGGGGTCTTCTAGGTCAGAATTTCTTATCGATTTTGTTTTTCATATTTCTTCAGCTTAGATATTCAAAAATATTTTCCCAACAGGATTTTTCAAAATTCGAAATAGCTTAGGAAATCCAGCCATTTTTTGCAAACATGTTCACACGATGACTCAAGTTATTCTGAACCCATTTTGAAAAAATAAGTGCCAAACGACGCAGGATTAACGGCATTATCGTCCGAGCCTCGATCATTGTCGAAATTCCGAAAAAACCGAAAGATTATAACTATAAAAACTTATAAAAAATATAGCTAGTTCCCCGTTTTTTTTTCGGATGCAGTATATTCCCGTAATCGTGTGAGCAATGGACATACATTTTTTTTACCCTTCTTTGGAGACCGTTAACTTCTTAGCCGCACCAAAAATTAACTTTTGTCTTTAATTTTAATTTCACTAAATTGAACTACAAAATACAAAAACAGAATTAGAAAATTTAAACGCGTTTTCTTTCCACGATTTAAAAAAAAAAAAACTAAAATTCGGCAGTCTGACCTAGAAGACCGCCTTAAGACGAAATGTTCTTACGTGTTCTATAAGTGTTATTTCTTTGATGTTCACTTTAAGTTCCTTGTTGATATCCACGATGTTATCCATGTTTGAGCGACGCAAATGATATGAATGAACTGAAATAATGCTTGATACTAGTCATCTACCTTTGATGAGTTTAGAAACTGAATGAAACGATGTTAAGAAATTGCGATACTTCGTAGAAAAAAGAGAATGAATAACACGATGTTAAGAAATTGCGATACTTCGTAGAAATAAGAGAATCGAATTCGATGCTTCGATATCTTAGAGCGGTGATACTCCCAAGTATGTATATTGAAAATGCTATGTATTTATATTTTATTATATCTTTTTATACTAATTTATGTATTTTTCAAATCTCTTATTTTTTGTCGTATTTTAATTATACATTGTATGCATATTTCTCTCTGTGATTTCTGTTGCATACTGTTAAGCATAATATTAATTGTTATATGTAGAGAAAATCTGTAGAAAATCAACTTAAATCACGATTATCCAAGAAAAAAGTTCAATTTATGGAAACTTCGACACATGGAATTCTTTTTTTCTCAATTTAGTTCTCAATTTAGTTTGAGTTAGAGAGAATTCAAATTATCGACGTTCGAGCTATGAATGTTCAACTTTATATGAATTATATGGACAGTAAAATGTCGCCAAGAGACAAAACTAAGTCTTCCATGGTATGTCGCTATTGTGGATCTGAATGCCAGCACTTGGCAATCAATTCTTTTACCGGAGTGACATTCATAAATATATTAGCATCATTCAGGTCAGGACGAAAACCTGCATAGGTAAGAATTACAAAACTATTGGATATTTGTTAAGCTTTCTCACCTTTTGTGACTTCATTCATAATGGCAAACGGATGGCCTATATTCGGATATGGTTTCTTTCTTGACATTACCTCCCAGAGTACAATCCCAAAGCTATATACATCGCACTTCTCCGTGTAATGTTCACCGCTTACGACCTACATTAATGATAGATTAATTCGTGTGTTTTTTTTAAATGTGTTAATTGAAAATACAAACCTCTGGGGCCATATACTCGGCGGTGCCCTGTAGTTCACCTGTCGTTAGAGTTGTCGAATTCGAGTAACAGATTTTTAGTGTTTGAAAATCATGCGCAAGTAGCAGTTGTGTTGATTTCAGATCACGATGAGTAAAATGTTGCTTATGCATATATGCCATTCCCTAGAAATTTGAATATTATCGGATTGAGTCCGTACAATGACAAAATTCAAGAAGCTCAAATTTACCTTGACGCATTGATGCATCCATTTCAGGGTGTGAAAATATGAGTAATTCATACTTCTTCCATTCTCATGTAGGATATTGTAAAGTGATCCACAATCAGTAAACTGCATAAGTACCACAGGTCTTTTATCAACATTTTCACTGATGCCATATATATCCACAATGTTATTATGCTGTAGTCGTGGTACGTACGTAAACTCTTCTTCAATGTCACTATAGATTCTATAAATTTTTGCAGCGATTGTCCTCTCGCCATCTTTAGCTTTCCATTTGGCTCTGTAGACGTCGTCAAATTTTCCAAATGCAATACCCTTAAACATATAGATAATCGAATTGAATACCTATTGACTTTATGTAATACATTAACTTTAAATAGTACCGGCATTTCTAATGTAATGTCTTATCACTGGACTTTATCAATCATGCTTGGTACTTGCAATTTGAAGCGTTTGGCTTCTAAGTAGTCATTCGTTTCCGATATTTGCACAATTGGGAAATTCAAATTCAATGCAATATGTCCATAAGAAGATTCAAGTATTTCAACTACTTGTTGCATTGTCGGTCGTTTCTTTAAGTCATCATTCCAACATTGTTCCATCAATTCAATCATCCGTTTCGAATTTTCAAAACTCTGTATGTCGCTCATAGGCGGTCGAGCTCCTGCAAATAAATATTAAAATTAATTGTTCAATATTTGTTGGCTTTCTTTAACAATGTTTATCACCTTCAATGACTTTAATTTGAACAGCCACCGGGGGAATGTCTCCCAGGTGGTAAAAAGGCTTCTTCCGTGACATTACCGCCAAAAAAATAATGCCAAAACTGTAAGCATCGCACTTTGCATCGTATTTACGACTCTTTGCAACCTACAAAATTAAAAAACTTCTTCACTTAAAGTGCATTCCACTTTATATATGGGAGTTGAGAAATACAAACCTCAGGTGCCATATAATTTGGGGTTCCAGTGTTTGGTGTATTATAAGTTGCAATTTCTCTCACTGTGCCAAAATCACATAGTTTCAGTGTTTGAAAATTGTCATAAAGCAATATATTCTGTGGTTTCAGATCCCGATGGATTATTTTGTTCTTATGCAAGTACGCAATACCCTGTAAACGGGAATAGGAGTCCATTTATAATTCAATGTCAGTACAAAGAGCATAAAACATACCGCTCTTTTCGTGTTTTTTACTGTGCAAGAAACAGTAAAGAGACCCGCACTCTGCATACTCTAATAGTATGTGCATTTTATTCTCGTGATCATTAGAGATACCAAATAATTTGACAATATTCGGATGCTGAAGGCGCGATAAAGTATTTAGCTCTCGCTTTAGGCTTGGGTTCGAATCTGATGAGTGTCTAAGCTTCTTGACCGCAATTGTCTTCTCGCCATATTTATTTGGCCACTTTGCACTGTAGACGTCGCTATATGAGCCAAGTCCAATCTATGTAGTCGTAAAAAATATATATGTACATATACACGTTTGAGTATTAACCAATAGAACTGCAGAATACACAAAAGCACAATGAAATCCAACTATTCTTACATTAGTTATTAATGTTACTTCTTTGATGTCCACAATTATTACCCCGTTTAAATCCACCTGGTTGTCCATGTTTGAACGAATTAAATGAAAGTAATAAACTAAAACTCTGCCTGATACTCGTTATCTACCTTTGTCGAATTTGAAAAATGACTAACACCCTGATAAGAAAATCGAATTCGGTGTTCCGATATGTTAGAAACGATATCGATATTTGGCTCTTTCTTTCGAGCTCTGCATTTAAACTAAGCTAAATCGCGAGTAGCAACAGCTTGAAATTTATTTAGCAATAGTAAATATGTTTCTATTTGTTCTATTTGTTGACTACCGGCTACAAACAAAGAGTGGCATTCACTAAAATCAATCAAATAATCAATAACTTAAATGTAAATGATGATCGTATCCGATTCCGAAAATCCATTCATCCCTAATTAACAAATTATCACTGGCAAAATTTTAAATAAATCGCTGGAATGTATCTCTAGTATTTTGTAAACTAATTATGGAAATTGCCGTATCTATTACTATCTCGAGATTAATTTACTCCTCGTTTACTAACAGTAATTTATTTATTTCTTTCGGTTTTTTTATTTATTTTTTTATAATTAGTATTAAATGAATTACTTGTGAATTAATCAATTAAAATATTATTTCTCCTCAAAAAAGTCATGTTTCTTTATCCAAGTCGCCAAGCTTTCTATTACATTGGAAATCGACATCACGTATCTCTGGCAGTTTTTTAACAAGGGCTAACAATTCAGGTCTCTCAGAAAACACACAAGGATCAATGCTGAGAATAAAAGCCAGTCCTTTCATTGTGGGACGCTCCTTTGGTTCTGGATGCCAACACTTTTCAATTATTGGTTTTATATGAATAGAATTCTCATAAGGCTTGATTTCCTTTAGATCCGGACGAACATCTGTAATGATGAAAATTTAAATAAATTGTTGAATATTTCTTAGCTTTTTTGAGAAAGTAACATACCCTCACAGACATTTTTTAGAACAGAAAAAGGCTTCTTCCGTACCATTATCTCCCAGAAAATAATGCCAAAACTGTAAACATCGCACTTTGCATCGTAATCACGACCCTACAAAAATAAAGAATTTCTTCACTTAAAATGCATTTCTTTTTATAAATAAGAGCTATTCAAACCTCTGGTGCCATATAATTTGCGGTCCCTGTCCCTGCTGTATTAGAAGTCATAATTTGTTTCACATTGCCAAAATCACATAATTTCAATGTATGATAATTGTCAAAAAGCAATATATTTTGTGTTTTTAAATCCCGATGCATTATATTTTTCGCATGTAAATACGCAATACCCTGTAAAGAAGAATGGTATGCTTTATTTAGATCAGTGACAGTAAAAATGGCATAAAACATACCGTGGCACATTGATGAATCCAATTAAGTTTTACCGTATATGAAATTAAGTGCTTCGTTTTGTGCAAGAATTTGTAGAGAGATCCGCAGTCTGCATACTCTAATATTACATGGTAGTTGTTATCGTCATCTATAGAAAGACCGTAGAATGTGACAATATTCGGATGCTGAAGGCACGATAAACTATTTAGTTCTCGCCTAAGGCTTTGGTCCGAATCTGATGAGTGTCTAAGCTTCTTGACCGCAATTGTCTTGTCGCGAAATCTTTTTGGCCACTTTGCACTAAAAACATCGCCATATGAGCCAAATCCAATCTATAAAAACGAAAAATATATAAGTGCCAGTACATATACTATATGTACATATTTGAGTCGTCGACAATATGCATCCATGGTTGCAGAAGATACCACAATATATAAATACAATTATGTCGAAATATTCTTACCTTATCTATGCGTGTTATTTCTCTTATGTCCACAATAATATCCACGTTGATATCCCCGATGTTTTCCATGTCTGAGCCGCGCAAATGATATAAATACACTAAAATATTGCTTTATACTCGTAATCTGCCTTTGATGAGTTTAAAAAATGACTAACACGCTGATAACAAATTGCGATACTTTGTAGGGAAAAGAGAATCGAATTCGATGCTTCGATATATTAGCGCGGAGATACTTAAACTCACAAATAAATTGAAAATGCTATATTTATATTTTATTATTTTTATTTCATATTAAATTATGTATTTTTCCATTTTTTTTTATTTCATATTTTGTCGTATTTCAACTATTACATTGTATGCATATTTCTCTTCAATAATACTAGAGCGAAGAAATTTAATTTAATTTCTATGATTTCTATTGCATACTTTTAAGCATAAAATGTTATATGCAGAGCAAATCCGTAGCAGCAATTTCGGCATCACTGCATACAAATATTATGAATTATACAAGGCAACACACAAATTCTATCGCTTACCAAGCCCACTTTTGATCTCTGTGGAACGCTTGATGGAAAGGAAACACTTTCCAGTTTTTCTGTGATAGAACTTTATTTCCATAAGTTTTAAATATATCGATTTGGAGGTAATATTCAATTTTATATACCTTAAATGACTAAAATATTATCAATTGTTTCTGTGTGGTGCGTAAGGCGAATCTTTATGAGAAACGTGTGTTGATTTAAGCTAAAGCGCAATGTCCTTCGAGTGCTGTAGGGAGCAACGTTTTAGTACGCATCCCAACGAATCAACGATAACCACATTCGCTGCTGTCGCAAGAGCTGAATTCAAAATCAATGTTTTTTATGTTGGCGCCAAGCTGTCCACGAAAATAATAGAAAGGCGGGCGAGGGGGGGTGGTTTCGAGAGGATGTGGGTATCAAGCGGAAGCTGCGAATACTGTTGCTCAGCTGGCGTCAGGGTGGCGACAAACGCACACGCAGTCTCATCCACAAAGACAGTGAAAAACTATTTGAACTGACGACGAAGGCAACAGACAAGTCTAAAGCGAAATCAACTCGAAGATACCCTGTTTGTTGATATCTTCGGTATGGAGAATAGGAGCTCATTTTTAAATCAATGTCATTACAAAGAGCATAAAACATACCGTGGCACATTGAATCATCCATAAAAGTTTACCCGCATCTGAAATGTTGCTCTTTTCGTGTTTTTTACTGTGCAAGAAACAGTAAAGAGACCCGCACTCTGCATACTCTAATAGTATGTGCATTTTATTCTCGTGATCATTAGAGATACCAAATAATTTGACAATATTCGGATGCTGAAGGCGCGATAAAGTATTTAGCTCTCGCTTTAGGCTTGGGCTCGAATCTGATGAGTGTCTAAGCTTCTTGACCGCAATTGTCTTCTCGCCATATTTATTTGGCCACTTTGCACTGTAGACGTCGCTATATGAGCCAAGTCCAATCTATGTAGTCGTAAAAAATATATATGTACATTAGAGTGCATCGATTTTTTTCACATAAAAAGGTAACCCATTTTCGTAATCTCTGGTCAATTCTACGATGTTTTCACGAAGAAACCATAGTTCTAAAATGAATTCTTGGTCCGCGCTTTTTGAGTTGAAAAATTAATTTTTTGAACATTTATATCTTGGGTGTTTATTGTCCGATCCTGACAAACTTGGTGTCAATACTCTTGTTAGGACCAGGACTTTCAAAATTCCATAGAACCAAAGGACGAAATGTCCTTTAAACGTTATTTTCATACTTGGGATGACGATTTCGCGATTCGATTATGTCAAGATATACCATAAAAAATTAGTCAGAATTTAATATATTTTTGGCCCAAAGAACATCTTCATCGTCTTTGAACCTGTAATTTTTATTTGCAGAAAATTAAAAACAAATTTTTTTAAAATTGTATGAAAACATGTTTTACCTTTTCTGCTTATAAAAATTACAGGTTCAAGGATGATAAAAATGTTCTTTGGGCCAAAATTATATTAAATTCTGACTAATTTTTTATGGTATATCTTGACATAATCGAATCGCGAAATCGTCGTCCCAAGTATGAAAATAACGTTTAAAGGACATTTCGTCCTTTGGTTCTATGGAATTTTGAAAGTCCTGGTCCTAACAAGAGTATTGACACCAAGTTTGTCAGGATCGGACAATAAACAATAAACAATAAAAAAATTAATTTTTCAACTCAAAAAGCGCGGACCAGGAATTCATTTTAGAACTATGGTTTCTTCGTGAAAACATCTTAGAATTGACCATAGATTACGAAAATGGGTTACCATTTTTTCATTTTTTCGGGCCCATACAATTCGATGCACTCTAATGTACATATACACGTTTGAGTATTAACCAATAGAACTGCAGAATACACAAAAGCACAATGAAATCCAACTATTCTTACATTAGTTATTAATGTTACTTCTTTGATGTCCACAATTATTACCCCGTTTAAATCCACCTGGTTGTCCATGTTTGAACGATTCAAATGAAAGTAATAAACTAAAACTTTGACGAATTTAAAAAATGACTAACACGCTGAAAAGAAAATCTAATTCGGTATGTTGGGGTCGATATCGATATAAATTGTTTTTTCGCGGTCTGTATTTAAAATGAGCTTAATCGCAAGTAGCAACTGCTTCAAGTTTATTTAAAAAAAATTGAATACATGCATTATTTGGACAGTAATATGCCGCCAATAGACGAAACCAAGTCTTCCATGGTAGGTCGCTCTTGTGGATCTGAATGCCAGCACTTGGCAATCAATTCTTTTACCGGAGTGACATTCATAAATATATTAGCATCATTCAAATCAGGACGAGTACCTGCAGAGGTAAGAATTACAAAACTGTTGGATATTTGTTAAGCTTTCCCACCTTGTATGACTGCATTCACAATTTCCAACATCTGGTCTATATTATAATATGGTTGCTTTCTTGACATTACCTCCCAGAGTATAATCCCAAAGCTATATACATCGGACTTCTCCGTGTATTTTTGACCGATTGCGACCTACATAAATGATAGATTTATTCGTGTGCTATGTTTTTTTATGTTGAAAATACAAACCTCTGGGGCCATATACTCGGCGGTGCCCATTTGACCTGTCATTAGAGTTGTCACTTTGGTCATGAAGCTCGTGTAACAAATTTTTAGTGTTTGGAAATCATGCGCAAGTAGCAGTTGTGTTGGTTTCAGATTGCGATGGATTATATTTTGTTTGTGCATATATGCCATTCCCTAGAAATTAGAATATTATAGGGCTTAGTATGTACAATGTAAAAATGCAAGAAGCTGAAATTTACCTTGACGCAGTGATGCATCCATTTTAGAGCGTGGAAATATGAATAATTCATACTTGTATAATTCCCATGTAGGACATTGAAAAGTGATCCACAATCAGCAAACTCCATTAGTAGTACAGGTCTTTTATGAAAATCTTCACTGATGCCATATAAATTCACAATATTATCATGCTTTAGACGCGGTACGAACATAAGCTCTTTCTCAAATTCTTCATCTGTACTTGGTCTAGCGTGTCTATAACATCTGGCCGCGATATCTTTTGCATTCCATTTGGCTCTGTAGACGTCGGCAAATTTGCCGAATGTAAGACCCTAAAATATACAGATAATCAAATTGAATATTAATTGACTTCATGTAATTAATTTACGTTAAAATAGTACCGGCATTTCCAATTCAATGTCTTCCCACTCTACTTTATCAATCTTGCTTCGTTCCTAAAATATATATTTACTTGAAAATGGTACCGGCGTATAAAGTGTCAATATGTCTTCTCTGTCTTCAGGCCATGAAAAATGCACAATTGGGTAATTCCTATCCAATGCAATATGTCCATAAGAAGATTCAAGTATTTCAATTACTTGTTGCATTGCCGGTCGTTTCTGTAAATCATCATCCCAACATTGCTCGATCAATTTTATGATCCGTTCCGAATTTTCAAAGCTCTGGATGTCTTTCACAGGCGGTCGAGCTCCTGCAAATGAATATTTAAATTAAATGTTCTATATTTGTTGGCTTTTTTAAACAATTCTCACCTTCACCGACCTTAATTTGAATAGAAATCGGAGGAATGGCTCCCAGGTGGTAAAAAGGCTTCTTCCGTGACATCACCTCCCAGAAAATAATGCCAAAACTGTAAACATCGCACTTTGCATCATATTTACGACCCTTTGCGACCTATGAAAATAAAAGATCTTCTTCACTTTAAATGCATTCCTCTTTACATATGGGAGTTATTCAAACCTCTGGTGCCATGTACGTTGCGGTGCCAGTGTTAGCTGTATTATAAGTTGCAATTTCTCTCACTGTGCCAAAATCACATAGTTTTAGTGTTTGAAAATTGTCAAAAAGTAATATATTCTGTGGTTTCAGATCCCGATGGATTCTTTTGTTCTTATGCAAGTAGGCAATACCCTGTAATGGAGAATAGGAGTACATTTTTAAATCAATGTCATTACAAAGAGCATAAAACATACCGTGGCACATTGAATCATCCAAAAAAGTTTGCCCGTAAATGAAATGGAACTATTTTCGTGTTTTTTACTGTGCAAGAAATAGTAGAGAGACCCGCACTCAGCATACTCTAACAAGATAAGAATTTTGCTCTCGTGATCTTTAGAGATGCCGAATAATCTGACAATATTCGGATGCTTCAGGCGTGATAAAGTATTTAGTTCTCGGTTAAGGCTTTGTTCCCAATTTGATGTTTGCCTAAGCTTCTTGACCGCAATTGTCTTGTCGCCGTATTTATTTGGCCAGTTTGCAGTGTAGACGTCGCTATATGAACCATTTCCAATCTATAAAGTCGTAAAAAATACACGTACCAGTACATATAAATATTTAAATATTCGCCAATAGAAGTGCAGAATATACCGGGAGAAGCACAATGAAATGCAACTAGTCTTACATAAGTTAACAATGTTATTTCTTTGATGTCCACAATTATATCCACGTTTAAATCCACCTGGTTGTCCATGTTTGAACGAATCAAATGAAAGTAATAAACTAAAACTCTGCCTGATACTCGTTATCTACCTTTGTCGAATTTGAAAAATGACTAACACCCTGATAAGAAAATCGAATTCGGTGTTCCGATATGTTAGAAACGATATCGATATTTGGCTCTTTCTTTCGCGCTCTGCATTTAAACTAAGCTAAATCGCGAGTAGCAACAGCTTGAAATTTATTTAGCAATAGTAAATATGTTTCTATTTGTTCTATTTGTTGACTACCGGCTACAAACAAAGAGTGGCATTCACTAAAATCAATCAAATAATCAATAACTTAAATGTAAATGATGATCGTATCCGATTCCGAAAATCCATTCATCCCTAATTAACAAATTATCACTGGCAAAATTTTAAATAAATCGCTGGAATGTATCTCTAGTATTTTGTAAACTAATTATGGAAATTGCCGTATCTATTACTATCTCGAGATTAATTTACTCCTCGTTTACTAACAGTAATTTATTTATTTCTTTCGGTTTTTTTATTTATTTTTTTATAATTAGTATTAAATGAATTACTTGTGAATTAATTAAAAGTCAATTAAAAGCTTTCTATTCCATTGGAAATCGACATCACGTATCTCTGGCAGTTTTTTAACAAGGGCTAACAATTCAGGTCTCTCAGAAAACACACAAGGATCAATGCTGAGAATAAAAGCCAGTCCTTTCATTGTGGGACGCTCCTTTGGTTCTGGATGCCAACACTTTTCAATTATTGGTTTTATATGAATAGAATTCTCATAAGGCTTGATTTCCTTTAGATCCGGACGAGCACCTGCAATGGTTGAAATTTAAATAAATTGTTGAATATTTCTTAGCTTTTTTGAGAAAGTAACATACCGTCACAGACTTTATCTAGAACAGATAGCGAAACAATGTCTCCCAAGTGGTGAAAAGGCTTCTTCTGTGACATTATCTCCCAGAAAATAATGCCGAAACTGTAAACATCGCACTTTGCATCGTATTTACGATCTTTTGCAACCTATGCAAATAAAAGATTTCTTCCCTTAAAGTGCATTCCTCTTAACATATGAGAGTTTTTCAAACCTCTGGTGCCATATAATTTGCGGTCCCTGTCTCTGCTGTATTAGTAGGCATAATTTCTTTCCCTGTGCCAAAATCACATAATTTCAATGTATGATAATTGTCAAAAAGCAATATATTTTGTGTTTTTAAATCCCGATGCATTATATTTTTCGCATGTAAATACGCAATACCCTGTAAAGAAGAATGGTATGCTTTATTTAGATCAGTGACAGTAAAAATGGCATAAAACATACCGTGGCACATTGATGAATCCAATTAAGTTTTCCCGTATATGAAATTGAGTGATTCGGGTTGTGCAAGAATTTGTAGAGAGATCCGCAGTCTGCATACTCTAATATTACATGGTAGTTGTTATCGTCATCTATAGAAAGACCGTAGAATGTGACAATATTCGGATGCTGAAGGCACGATAAACTATTTAGTTCTCGCCTAAGGCTTTGGTCCGAATCTGATGAGTGTCTAAGCTTCTTGACCGCAATTGTCTTGTCGCCGTATTTATTTGGCCAGTTTGCAGTGTAGACGTCGCTATATGAGCCAAATCCAATCTATAAAAACGAAAAATATATAAGTGCCAGTACATATACTATATGTACATATTTGAGTCGTCGACAATATGCATCCATGGTTGCAGAAGATACCACAATATATAAATACAATTATGTCGAAATATTCTTACCTTATCTATGCGTGTTATTTCTCTTATGTCCACAATAATATCCACGTTGATATCCCCGATGTTTTCCATGTCTGAGCCGCGCAAATGATATAAATACACTAAAATATTGCTTTATACTCGTAATCTGCCTTTGATGAGTTTAAAAAATGACTAACACGCTGATAACAAATTGCGATACTTTGTAGGGAAAAGAGAATCGAATTCGATGCTTCGATATATTAGCGCGGAGATACTTAAACTCACAAATAAATTGAAAATGCTATATTTATATTTTATTATTTTTATTTCATATTAAATTATGTATTTTTCCATTTTTTTTTATTTCATATTTTGTCGTATTTCAACTATTACATTGTATGCATATTTCTCTTCAATAATACTAGAGCGAAGATATTTAATTTAATTTCTTCGATTTCTATTGCATACTTTTAAGCATAAAATGTTATATGCAGAGCAAATCCGTAGCAGCAATTTCGGCATCACTGCATACAAATATTATGAATTATACTAGGCAACACACAAATTCTATCGCTTACCAAGCCCACTTTTGATCTCTGTGGAACGCTTGATGGAAAGGAAACACTTTCCAGTTTTTCTGTGATAGAACTTTATTTCCATAAGTTTTAAATATATCGATTTGGAGGTAATATTCAATTTTATATACCTTAAATGACTAAAATATTATCAATTGTTTCTGTGTGGTGCGTAAGGCGAATCTTTATGAGAAACGTGTGTTGATTTAAGCTAAAGCGCAATGTCCTTCGAGTGCTGTAGGGAGCAACGTTTTAGTACGCATCCCAACGAATCAACGATAACCACATTCGCTGCTGTCGCAAGAACTGAATTCAAAATCAATGTTTTTTATGTTGGCGCCAAGCTGTCCACGAAAATAATAGAAAGGCGGGCGAGGGGGGGTGGTTTCGAGAGGATGTGGGTATCAAGCGGAAGCTGCGAATACTGTTGCTCAGCTGGCGTCAGGGTGGCGACAAACGCACACGCAGTCTCATCCACAAAGACAGTGAAAAACTATTTGAACTGACGACGAAGGCAACAGACAAGTCTAAAGCGAAATCAACTCGAAGATACCCTGTTTGTTGATATCTTCGGTATCTTTCGGTCTCATCTAAGACACGTATCGACCTTTGCCTTGCAGGCTACAGAGTATACACATAAAACATAACACATGCCGTAAGTATCCATTTTGTAAGTATCTGTACAAGTATCTGGGCTAAGACAAACAACAACAAATTTAACGAGTCGAACAAATGCGGGGTGTGTCTGTGGGTGTGTGTGTGTGTGTGTGTGTGTGTGTGTGTGTGTGTTTTTACCAACTTGCCGTCCTTGTCATCATCAGCTTCAACTGCTTCAGTGTGATCTGGCAGTAAAATAACAGATACCCTGTAAATAAAACTATCTTTGCTACACACAAGTTATGAACCATTAATTTTGCACTAACTTTCATGTTTATGTTCTGGCAAATATTGTTTCAAAAATTATAGTTATAATGGATTTGCGTCTATCATGCCCATTTGGTTCAGTTAATGGCATGAGGGTATTGTGAAACTCACAAAGTTATGCTATTAGTTTTGGCTGGCGATGACGCTGCGTAACTGGGACTGGGCCACAAAACAATTGTGCAGACATTTTGGCATCAACTGTTGGCCAGAACTGTATTTATTTTTTGTTGTTGTCGCTGTTTTTTTTTTTTTTTGGGTCATGTGGGCGAGTCCTTGGTCAAATCGTGCTTTAGTTTCCCTATTCACATGACTTGCCCAAATAATTTGGATTTTTATTTTACGCATCGTATTTTATGTAATTTCCGACATTTTATGCAGCCTGCACAAAATTAACAATGGTGTGAAAAAGGCAAAACATAAATAAATAAATTTATGAATGTTAGACAAAAAGACTAGAGATTTTAATATTCTTCAATCTGTGTTGAAAGTGTTGATAATAATAATTGCTTCTAGGGTCGATAGACTGTCCAAAGATTTTGAAATCGCGTCGCCTCAAAAGTGCCCCAAATGATTCCACAAAAATAGAGACGAAGAGAACATCCATCATTTAATTATTAAATAATAATAAAAATACAAGCTATGTACTTAACATCAAAAGTTACATTTATAATAGAACTTATGTATAGTGCAAATTATTAGCTATGAAGTTAAATTTTCTAGTTTTTTTTTATCGTAATTGTGTGAATGGAACGTGAGACATAGAATGGAAAGTGAAATCAATGTCTCAGCAGACGGCTAAGGGTTACTGTTAGCCCCAGAGTTATGGCCAGGCCGGGACCAACTCCAGTTAGAGCACTTGCTCCGTTGCAGCCATCCTCGCTGCAGGTGCAAATGGTTTGCTTATAGCCCTCATTGTCGGCCGTAAAGCAGGTATTGTGGGCATTCTCCCGGATCCAGCCGCAGCTGCGATCGATGCGATGCTCATTGAGTGCTTCCAGCTTGACGATCGTCTTCCGGCAGAAGACCTGCTGTTCGCCCTGTTGGGCACAGTCCCGCAGATACTGATCATCGCGTTGGGCACGTGGCGTTCTCACCATGAGGCTAACGCAATCTTCATTATCGTGGGAGTTGCATTGATGACAGCGTAGTCCCGAAACTGCATAAATAAATAATGAAATGCAAAATGCAATTTATCAGCCAACTCAACAATGACATTCAAAATAGCGACGACAGTTGCCCTCGCTCTTTTCAGAGCCAGACATTTTGACAGCAAATTATTTTATTAGCCTCCATTGGCTGTCAGCCACTGAAAAACTGACTGACTGACTGGCTAACTGACTGAATGACTGACTGAATGACTGGCCAACTCTGAGTCTCTCTGCAGTATGCCTAATAATTGCATGTCAACCCCGAGTGCTTCTAGTTCGGTTTCTGTTTTTTATTCCCAGCTCTGGCAATCGTTGGCACGCAAGCGGCCATAGGAAATGAGACAAAGTCCCTTTCGAGAAACCTATGCTTAGATACCCTGGAAAACATCACTTGTGTGTCTCTACCTTATCTACCTTATATATAAATAAATCTATCCATATAAATCTAACTTTAACCAAAGCTATGTCAAACTTATAGAACATTAGTTACAAGTAAAAAGTTCTTAAAGTTGGTCGGACAGTTGAAGAGCAGAATTAAATGCTGTCAGTTGCACTAAATGTCGACAGTCAGACATTTAACGGGGCGTATGCGCAATTTTTTTTCACCTTTGCCGGTAAGCGAAGGAAAATAACAGACATTTGGCCTACTCAGCTGACGAAGTTTAGGATGGAGGATGGAGGGCAGTCAGAAGTTAGGTCAAGTTTTTGCCTTTTGGTAATTAAGCCGCACAAAACATTGAATACGACGCTAATCAAATGCAAGTGCCATAAAAAATGTAACTGCTGTTGCAACTTGGCATTTGAATTTAAGAGTTTAGATTTGAAATTTGAGATTCCCGTATTTTTGCATTTGACATTTTACAATATTTCCTTTCATTTGCTGCATATTCATGCGGCTTGCGGTCTCAGCAACAACAACAACAACAGCAACAACAACAGCAAACACAACACAAACTTGAACTTGCAAATTGTTGACAGAGAGACTGGGCCGCCTTTGTAGCAGTCTTTTCATTCGACAATTGGACGCTAATGAGATGTACTCTCGAATGTTAAATTATATAGAGGGAAAGGATTGAAAGCAGGGGGAAGTCGAGGCAGGGGTTGTTACAAGTACGTTCGAGCAGTCCAAGTATTTGCTCTTGTTATTATCACTAAATAGCTTCAATAATTTAACGCCTTTAATGCTCTTGACAGTCTGACATTTAGGAATCTTCTTCATACTTCATAGGCTCATACACAGGGAGAAATAACTGGCAAAGTATTAAAGTATTTAGAATTATAAAGAAAATAATATCAAATGAAGCAAGGAAATTTAATTAAATTTAAAAGCAACAAATTTTAAAAGTCCCTTTTAGCTTATCAAAAAATATTTTATGACTATTTCCATGTTTAAATCTTTATATTCGTTAAATACAAATAAAATATGTAACATTTTATAAAATGATTAATTTAATTGGTTCCTTTTGAAAACTTGGTATTAATTTAATTATAACAATAATTTTAGTTTTTTATTTTTCAATTTTTTTATAATTTTAACCAATATAAGTTTTTTTACTATTTAACAAGCTGTTTTTAATTTGTTTACTTTAACTAAGCAACCAATTTTAAAGTCAGTCTTTTTGATTATGATTCGATACGACCAGCTAGTCTTTAAAATAATTAATAAGAAAGTATGTAGAATAAGTATCTACTCTATCTATATATTTTGTGTACGCTCCTATGTTGTCTGCTCGTAATTTAATTAAAGTGCAAAACGAAATTTAAATAGCTTTGGCCAATGTATTCATTTATTGAATACATGCCTCCCTCATCATGATTTACCCAACAAAGCCAAAAATCAAAAAAGTGTTGGCATCATTTTCCGCATCAGCGCGTCTAACGCTTGACGAGATTCAATGAAAAGTCAATTGATTTGATTGCCCAGCAAACAACGAGATATTGAATGATCACATTTGTATTATTTCGAAAATAAATTGCTTAATTCTAATGTGCATTTTATGTGATTAACAAAGTGAATACCGAATTCCAATTAACATTATTGCTCAATTCTTTGCTATTTACTCATAGACAAGACAAAATATGTGTGTATGTATGTATGTATATATGTATATTGTATTGTATATATTTTCAACTCAAGTGTTACCTGATAAGAGATTCGTTGTAAAGGCGAAAAACACAATGTAAAATAGCGTCGTTGACATTTTTGCTGTGTCTGTCTCAGTTCTCCGACGGTTTCTTTCGATATACTTGAGAAATTTTCCTAGTCGGATTATATGTATGCAGTTTCGTGATGTGGTATTTGATCTGGATTTAGTAATTTCAATTACAGTGTCATGTGATTATCTGAAGGGAAATGATAAAAAATTTGTTGAAAAATTAGATAAAGTTCGCTTCTCATAACTTGTAAGTTGATTAGCACAATTAGCATTGCTATAATTATCTCTAAGAGATAAGTGTTAACTGTGTATATAGCACAAAAATTAAATTAAAATTATCAAAAAGTTAATCATTTGAAAGTATGTTTTTTTTTTAATATTGTTTAATTCAATCACTTTTAAATTATTATCACTTTTATATTTAATTACACTTACAAGTTGTGAGTAAATAACTTGTATAATTTTTATATTTATTTTTGTTTTGAATAATACAAGGTGACAAAATCGCAGCTGACGACAACTTGACGCGTGCACGGTCCAGATGAATCTGAAATCTGGGTTTGAGTTTTTCAAAACAGGTTGATTTGGAAAACGCGAACGCGACTCAAGAAGAATGAAAAAAAAAATATATATATTAAGAGACAGCAGAGAGACGACAGCTGAGATTACCGGGAGCATCCATACACAGAGACTTAAATCAACTGAGAGAATTGCATGTGTGGGTGCGAGAGAGACAGTAAGTGATAGAGAGAGAGAGCGAAAGAGAACAAGGCAGCATTAATAAGCATAAGTTATCAAAGGGGCTGTGAAGGGACTTCTTAAGAAGCAAGGAAAGGGTGAGAAAAGGTGCAGATTATATACCAAAATTAAGCCACTTTTAGTCCGTGATAATGTGACGTCACTGTGGTAAAAGGCTTTAAGCTAACTGGCCATCTATGAGCTGTTTTTTGTACAAACATTACCAAGGCTTCATGGTATTTTTTACTTTTGTTTTGTATTATTGAGAGTACTGTTGTTGTTGTTGTTGTTTTGGTCAGCTGTGAACTTTGTATGCCATGCGTTGCTTATGTTCCGGTGCCACTCGTATTGATTGTGGGACGCACATCTAAACAGTTTTCTTATCAGTGGCTTGTTTAGTTAAAACTGGTATTGGGCTACCGAAACTCAGTCACTTTGGTTTCATCCAGCTATTAAACTGGGGAATCAATCCAATTGTCTGCTGTTTGTAATTTCATACTCATCGCATACCAACCGGAAATTTTCGAGTCTGAGACACACGGGCTTATCAATCGCAGTGCAAGGCGTTCGTTATAGCTTCTTGTTTTTTTATTTTTAATACTACATTGAAAAACAAAAAACAAACAAAATTTACAATTTCAATACATATGTATTTATACATGCACATAAACATAGCATACATATGACTTTAATTTGCATTGTTAGCATAATATAATAAAGTGGGAATTTTTGCAGACCCAGTTTAAGTTTTAAAGCTGATTTGCACAAGTCGAAAACAACGCTTCGAATTTCGGCAGTTGTCAGTTGAAGCTGGTTTAAAGTGGTTTCCGATTTAATAAATAGTAGGAATTTATCACACTTTAATCTAATTCGCAACAGTTAATTCTAAATTATTTATTTCTTACAATTTCACTTAAGTAATTCAACAACTTTAAATTTTAATCAATATCAAAGTATAATCGCAATTTAAATGAAGTGCAAGAATTTCAACGAGTTAATTTGAATTATAATTCTATTTTTTTATAGTTGTAAATAAATAGAAGAAGCTTATAACATTTTCAGCTAATTGCTAAATTTAAATTTATTATTTTCTCAATATTAATAATTATTTGTGACTAATTAATAATAAAGTAAAGTTGAAATATATTATGTGCAATATATTTGTTCAATACGCTGACACAGTTTTAACGGATTGATTTTGATTATAATCCTTTTTTATTATTTAGAAACATTTTATTTGTTCGTTATTAAGCCCTGCTGTCACTCACAGATTTATTTGAATAATTGAGATGAGGTCTTGTAATATATGTTTGTTACTCCCTTTATATTCCATGGACGGATGCTGTGCGTGCTAATGAAGAACTGAGCTCAGCTCAGCTGGTTTCTCGAAATACAAATCTGTATTTCTCAGCTGATCTTTCAGATTCCCTTGATCATCTTGCGACTGTGGGTATAAGTGTGTGTTAAGGTATATGGATCCGTAATGTTAATGTTTGCTTAAACTGGTTTGGTTTGATTTGTTCCACTTGCAGCCAAGTCATTCCCTCCCCACAATTTCCCCCTAATGCCCAGTCACGCAACGCTTTCAAGATTAATTGCAAAAATTATACGGACGTCGTAGACGGTACTTTGCATTATTAATAAGAAACAGCAGTGAGAACAACAACAACAACGGTTGATGGGCCAAAAAAAACCAACAACAAGCTAAAGCATTGGGTTCATTGAGCTGTCCAACAATATTGAGAATTTTTAAATGGTAAAGCTTTAAAAGCTTAAAAGAACCATTATTTATATATTAAGAAAAGCTTTCAATTAGCTGAGAACATAACAACTGCAGATTAAAAGCTTTGTGAGTGGAGCTTTAAGCTGTCACAGTCAAACACTGCGTATGCTTAATCCGTTAAATTGAAACAATTTGTTTATCAGCATTTTGATTAGGCGTACTTTAACCCTAAAGTTAGCTTTAAAACTATTTATAGACATCGACGCATAAATAAAAGTGATAATGACATTAATTGAAGCGCTGCTCACACAGAAAGTGATGGATATGACTAGAGAGATGAGAGAGAGAGAGACAGAGTGAGATGGGAAAAGAGACAGAGAGAGCGTGTGAGTGAGATTTTATGAAAAGGGCAAGGCACTGATTGGGATTGTTTCGAACTGAGTTTGGGGTCTGCAATTTTTCGCTCTTTATTGAGGCACAAAAGCGACAAACAATTGCAAAAAACACAAGCGGAACAGTCGAGTGCAATCGACAGTAATATACCCTGGGACTAGGTGCCGGCACGCCGAAGATCTTATGTCCATGCTATTCTCATACTAATCCTTAATTGTCGACCTATCGTTTCTTTGCCAGCTACATGCATATATATAATATAAATGAGTGATTTGAACCAATTCGCACGGTAGATTTAATTTTTTAAAATTTATCAAAAGTAAAAATAATTAAAATAACAAAAAAAAAAGGTTCACCAAACCAGAAATCGAACCCACGACCCCTCGCGGGCGGGCTCGTGTCTTTAGCACTAGGCAGACCATTAAAATAAATTAAAAATATTAAATATTTAAAAGTCTCGGTATATCGACTCGGCTGTTGATGCTGATGATGATGCTTTTGCCCGTTACATAATTTTAACAAACTTTATATACACCCCCCCCTCCCCAGGGTGTAAAAAATACGAAGATAATGGATACAACAATAACGGGTCAAGAATTTAACAAAAACACTAACACAGAAATAATAAAAGCAACAAAAGTTAATTAAATAATTATATTGTTTGGATTAAGTTATTTGAGCAACTAAAGGGAATAACAAAAACAAATCAAAATACCCTTCCATGGGTTAAATTTGATAAAAATGTATCTCAAAACTTTTTCAAAAAATTTGCGGAATCAAGTTGAAATTTATGTAAAATAGAACATCTATTAAAACATTTATTCAACGAATTTACTTAAAAAAGGGAGTCTCTAGCTATTATCATTATTTCAAACAGACGGACAGACGGACGGACAGACGAACAGACAGACGGACATGGCTATATCGACTCGGCTGTTGATGCTGATCAAGAATATATACACTTTATGGAGTCGGAGATGCTTCCTTCTGCCTGTTCCATATATCACACAAAACAATTATACCCTTTTTGACCATTTTCAATAGGCACTGGGTAAAAAAATAGCTTAACTCAATTGGATAGCGACTGGCGAGTCGACTTGGCGACTTGATAAGCAAAAGGAAACTTGCGATTAAGCTTAATTAATAAGCTGGGCAGATAGATTTATGTCACCAGTGAATACGGGAACAACTCAGACTCATGCATATGCACAGCCCACACAGCCTTTGACTGTGTGAGTCGCACGTGTGTTTTCTTTTTTATCAAATGTCTCGTCGCCTCGTTTAGTGGCACTCAGGGTTAAGAATAGCTTACAGCTGGAAAAAAACAACCAAATCAGACTATGCTTAATTGCAATTTAATTGCCTCATTTGCATAGATCTGATGTGAGATGAGTTTAACTAGCTTTGGGAATATTTGAAAGACAAAATTAAAAAAAAAAAAGATTTTAATAAATTTTGATTATTTTTGTTGACTGGTGCAAGTATCTCCAGGAATTTCGCTGCTGTTGAGAGCGCCAGGACTCTGTGTGTTCTCTGTACTCGACCGCGCTCGAAAGCTCCCAAAAAGCTTACCGGGCATTAGCCGAGGTGCTGCGACTGTGGCTGTGATTATTGCTGTGGCCGTGGCTGCGACTGCGACTGCGGCTATCTGACAGACCGAGCACACATCTGTTCATTCGTGCCACATTTGTCGTGCAAGCTGCGTCTTCAGTTCCAGTGTCGCTGTGACGTTCTCGCTGTCAACTAGCGCCGTTTTCGCTTGTTTTTTGCACAAGTGCTGGAAAAAATTCAGAGTATAAAGAAAAGAACAGAACAGAACACACAAACAGATAACAATCAAATCGGTGGAAATCATTTCAGTTCGTGGCAATTAAAAAAAGAAATTCAATTGAATTCAACAAGAAATTAAAGATTGTTGATATAATAAAAATTTTTGCAAAAACTTGAATATTCAACGAGTGCGCTTGTCCAGTGTTTTTTAAATCGTTAAATATAACAAAATTTATATTATTCAATTTAAGAGAAAATGCAGTACATTTATGTGATTAGCGCGCTAATTTTGGCAATTGCTGTGCAGCAAGGTAAAATGAAAAAAAAAAGCATAAAAAACAAAAAAAAATTGAACGACTAATATAAATATAAGCAGAGCCCCCAATTTAAATTTCAAGTCCCCTAACAAAAAATGGGAAATCTGCCTCAACGCTTACGATTACATAATGCGTATGCCATGGAGCAAAAGAGAGAGAGACGGAGAGAGGCAGCGAAAAACAGAGAATGGGAAGAGACGACGGAGAGCGAGGTTAGAGTGGAAGTTTTAGCTTGGTCCTCTTTTGGCCCAAAAAGAGAGCACGCCACCCTGACGCCGTGACGCCTTGACGCCTTGAAGCCTCGATGCCAGCCAGTGCCGGCCACAATGGCGCCTTTTTGGCCACAGATCTTTGGAGCACAGTCACCCCAGACTTTCAGACTGTCAGCCTTCATTCCTTAGATCTATTTTATGTTAGCTATAGTTAGTCTTTTGTCTCTTCCATGGCTTACAACTAAATGACATTTTACAAATTGGCATCTAAACTATTCATATCCCATTAACATATTGTATATATACAACCCGCTTCTCATGTACATTTGTAGACAGAGAGAAAGAGAGCGAATGCCAAGTAATCCCTATCTCAATTCGCTGTTTTCCTTCCTGCCTTTAACTGGGTGACCTGCGTGTGTATGCATGCGTGCATGTATGCATGTGTGTGCGTGTGTGCGTGTGTGTATGTGTGTATATGTGTGTATGGGAATGTAGGACATGCGCACTCTCGCGCTCCATTTGCCCTGCCTGTCATTTGGTTAACAGGCTTGGGGCCAATTGCAACAATTCCCACCGCCCAACTGCCCTCAAGTCGCCAAGTCGACGCACTTATATAAAAAAAAGACCTTTATTAATAGGACTTAAGAAACCCATTTAGCCATGCATATGATATATTTATGTGTGTATACACATTGTGTTTGCATATGTATATTGTACATCTAAATGAATCATTTTACAAGCAATGCAATCAGTGCAATTTATGAACTGCAATAAAATCTGATTCGCAATCAGAACTCGTCAATAAAATTAGTTAATTTAAATGTTATAAAAGGTTTTCTCCCCTATATGGTATTTTAAGGATGTAGATTTGTCACTTAATAGTATCAATATATGTAATTCAATACATTTTTTAATTCTCATAACTTGTACAAAACCAAAAATCCTTTTCAAAAGTATCAAGTATCTCCATAAGCCGAACAAGTTAATTAAAACCACACTCTTAAAGCAAAGTACTTGATAAATCGTTCTCTTTTCAAAAATGTCATAAAAATCAGATAGATAAAGGATAATCCTTTATTGATAAGACTATTAGACCAATTACTATTACTCGATATTTATAGGGTATATTCAAAGAACTGAAGAACGGCTGAAAGCCTTTGCTCTGCTTCCCCGCCTCTGTGGGCAATGAGAGTTCGTTGTCTTAGATATTGTTCATTGTCTCAGAGAGCACTCCACGACAATGTGCATTATGTAACCCAGTTGGGAGTGGGGATGGGGATGGGGGGCTGTTGGGCGAGGAAATTAGCCGGTTGCAAAGTTATTAAAGTCCATTAACAAGTAAAAGCTGATGGAAGCACACGGAGATTGGTTCTAATTAGCAGTCGACTCTCAAGAGTCTAACAGGCGGACTCTAATGGAGGCGTCGCTTCCATCGACTCTATTGGACCATCGACTGCAATGTGCCATTTTTGGCACAGCGTGATGCAAAAGCGCATATCAATTGCATAATAAAGTGTACTTTATAGTGTACTGATAGGACAGTATCCGGGTGGGTTGTGGGGGATACAGTTAATAAACAAAATTTATGTACAAGTAGATTTTTGTCCAGAGTATTCAACGAAATTAAATAATGCGAATCTCGTGTCGCGCACGACCTTAAATTCAATTTAGCTAAGTCAACGTCTCAATCTAAAGCTCAATGTAGCGTCTAATATTTGTTTACACTTGTTTGTTCTCTTTTTCTTTTCTTTTTTTGTTTAACAATTAAGGTTAAGCGTATGCGAGTAGCTTAAGTAAGTATGAATGGAAATTTTATTTTCAGGATAACTTGGGTTGCCTTGTCATATTTGATATTGAATTAAATTAGTAGAAGAGTGTATAGTCAAGCGAACTAGACTTTAGAGGACCCTTAACTTAATCTTTCTCTTTCTTAAACAACTATGGTTCTTATTATCACTGTTGCCAACTTTGTCCGTTAAAACGGTGCTTATTATAAAGATGTAGCTTTGTAATTTTTAGAAAAAATATAAAATTAACTTGATATGACATTTGTGCCTCTAGCTTTTGTACTCGTCTACTGATAAAAAAAAATATAATCGTCAATAATGAAGATCTCCGTCTTAAAACTAAAAACTTTTCAGAAAACTCATTGCTGAAAACCAAATTACTTTTAATGATGAATATAGTTAAAAAGAGAGAAACTATCTTTATTGTATGTTTTTTTTTTTAATAGAAACTGGGAATTTTTTTTGGTCTCTATAACGACAATTTCAATTGAATTATTTTGCAGGTGCTGCCATCAAGTGTTTCGTCTGCAACAGCCACAAAGATGCCAATTGTGCGCTGGACATACCGCCCGAGAATTTGCTCAAGGACTGCCAGGAGGATTACTCGACGCGCGGCAAGGGCATACCCACTTATTGCCGCAAGATCACACAGATCATTGAGTTCTCCGTGAACAGCCGTGAGTATTGCGAACCAAATAATACAACTTTCACATCTAAATAGAAATGTTAAATATCAAATCTAAATTATTGTTTTGTAGTGCCACCAGATAGTCGTGTGATACGCACCTGCGGTTTCCTGAATCAAACATCGACCAATTATTGCTATTCACGTGCCGGCTTTGGTGGCCGACAGGTGGTCTGCTCCTGTGATACGGACAACTGCAATGGCGCCTCGTCACTGAGCGGCATCTCTGCCCTGGGAATGGTTGGCGCCGTTGGCCTCCTTTTGGCCGCCTGCCAGTGGCTGCAGCGTTAAGCGCCAAGCGTCATTATGCCGCTTCAGTTGTTTTACTTTTCCTTATGTTCTTCTGTTTTATATCAACTCACTTCACCATGCTCCTCCTCTGTTTTACTGTCGCAGATCCTTTAAGTTCTCGGTATTCCCAAGCAGCACTTTCAACATGATCAACTAACAAATCTCTGCTTCAGCCGCTGGTAAGCATTCATCTCTCAACTTTAAACGAACTTGAGCCTAACTCATAAATTCTATCTTGCAGTTTAGTTCCAGCCTCATTTATCTCAAATGTCTCAATGTCAAATGGCAAAAGCTTTACGAAAATAAACATAGATATTTGAATGGTTCTTTAATTGTATATAAAAGAAAAGAAACAGAAATAATTACGCTAAAGCAACAATTGGCCAATAAAATTATCTCCTAACAATAATATGAATTTTGAAACTAAAGTATTAAACAATAAACAATAAAAAACCAAAACAACTAAAACCTACCGCAATTAAACAACAAGTATTTAAAGCCCCCCTATAAAAGTAATTGATTAAATAAATTAATAAACGTTATAGTTAAGTCAATAAAAATAATATAAAAAAAAAACTTTAACGAAACTTAGTAGTACATACGAGTATATAAAATAAATGTTAACATTTTTTTCTGAGTTCCCTTTTTTATTTTCATAAGAAAATTTTCTAACAAAGAAACGAAAGCTAAACAAAAAGTATTTAAAATCAACAAGATTGCTAAACAATTTCATAAATATAAAATTCTATTAGAAAAATTGATAAAGATATAAAAAAAAAAAAAATAATCGTCAAACTGAATGGAATCCCAAATTAAAAAACACCCCATCTAGGCTAAGTTGAACACGCTTCAAGGACACCGCCAGAGGCCAAGCGATAACCACGCCCCATTCATATTGCACACACGAAGAACACTCGTTGTAACCAACTGCCAAAAACAAAAAAAAAGAAAACAACAAAAGAACGAAAGGAAAAACTTTGAAATATTAAAGCATCAACCTGTTTGCACCACAAGTTACAATATGGAATTGGCACCCGTAGAAGATTCAATTAAATGGGAAGACCAAGCTGTGTCCACGCAGATACCAAAGCCACACCAAAAACATTTTAGTTCAAATTGTAAGCCACTTTGCAGGAAAAAACACGTTTAGAGTGACCATTTTTTAGTTAAGAATCTCCTCTTAAATGCAATAATTATAATGCAATAAAATTGTAAAATGTTTGAGCAAAAAACAATAAATATGAATTAAAAAAATTATAAATAAAAATTACTTTTACTATCATAATGATTGCAATAAATTACTACTTGATTTACAGAGCAGAAATTCGTCCACCCTTGGAAATTAACTGGATTCCTTACATTACATACATTTGTCATTTGTGGGAAGATGTTTATAGTTTACATTTACAATAGAAGCGATTCAATGTTAGGCGATGGCGGCAGTAAAAGTCCTTTTTCATTTGCCTATTTGTCCGCATGCACCACTCGCTTTAGCGCCAAGTAACAACGTTTGGTGGACAGCTCGTGGTAGCCCACAGGGCCACGTTCGCAGTCAGCGCAGACCAGAAACTTGCGACCGTCGACCGTGTGGGAAAAGCCAATGTTCTCAAATGTCATCATATCATCGATCTGCCAGAAATGTCGCAGTGTCTCTGTGTTCAGTGACTCCGCTTTACTGTCTTGCTTCTGAACCATCAGCGGCACGTCTATCTGGAAAATTAAGAGAGTGTTAGCAATAGTTATTGGTCATACATTCTCCGGATGCAGGCACAAAACTTACTTCCTGCTCACAATATTTTCCCTCCAGCGCTTTGAGCATAAAACTGTTGCAAAACTGGCAGCGCACATTGGTCTTATTATGATTATTTTCAATTTGCTCCACAAAATTAGCTTCCTCTGTCATTTTATTCCCTTTTTTCTTTGACAATATTTTTGTTTTGGAAAAAAATTTCTTCTTCTTGCAATGAGTTTAACAGAGCAAATTAACATTTCCATAAAACTAATAACAGTGGCAATCGATAACAGCCGGTTATTAAACTTGCATCGTGATAATAGCCAAGCAACTCTCGAGTTATCGATTGCTTGAAATTCTTGTCGAAACGTTATTATTTAAATATTTAAGATATAAAGCTTTTATTATTTTAATTGTACAAACTGTTAAGCTTAAATTAAATTAATGGGAGAAATCATACATTATTATAAAGCGATTAACTCATTCTAAAACTGTCTTATTAGTTAAATGCTCAGCTGCATTTGTCCGTTAGTTAACTTTTGAATGTGTAACTGACGTTTAAGCTTATTGTACCGATATTGAAAATCAACTATGGAATGTGACATTGTCTAAATAGATATATTTTGCATAGGTCTTTTCTTATTTATGTGATGTAAATTTATTTATAAATCAGATATTTTTGCTATGTGGACATTTCGAATAAATTATTGACCCTATCGATATCCTTCGGCCGATATTTGCTTCATCACGTTACGACGGCGCTTTTGTGCCGTTTTTACCGTTGCTCTTTTTGTCCGTGTCAAAAATTTGATTCGGTCGGACAACTCGCTCGGTGAAAATTATTTTTTTTATTTTTTCAATCTTACAATTTTCAGTTTTTTTTCTTCCGTAAAAAGTGTGCACTAAAGTGATTGACAAGCTGACAATGCACAGCTAAAAAGGATATAATCTGACAGAAAACTAACCTATCAATTAATTAGTTCGCTTTGCAGTTGTTGCGATTCAATTTGGCACCATGAATAACGGCACTAATGCGCCACTGTATCATATGCCGGCCATGGCCGTGGAGTCGCACGGAGTCCAGCAGTCGATGTACCAGCAGCGCACATACGTGGACCGCAGTCGCATGGCCGTCACCACCGACGTCTATGTGCAGGAGCATGTGTCGCAGAGCTCCTGCTCCTGGTCGATGAGTTCGCCGCATGTGCACGTGCGTGCGCCAGTCTACTTGCAAACCAACCGTGGTCCATATACCATAGGCAACAATCCCTGTCCCCCACCGACACCGCAAGGACCCCAGCCAACACCACATCCGTCAGTACAGGGCCGATTTGGCTACATGTCCGTGCCGAGCAGTGTCCAGTATTATGCCGCCAGTTCGGGTAAGTGTGATTAAGATAAGATTCAGATTGTGTGCCTTTATGCAGCTCCCTTTGGTTCCAGCTTCCATGAATGCCTATGGGCAAATGTACATGCAACATTCGTCGTCATCCGCCAACGTTGGCGGCGTCTATGTGCCGCCGTATCACTCGATGCCGTTGCGTACCAAGGAAACGGCCAGTCAGACACTGGCGCACATTAAGCGCAGCTGCGATGCAGCCACCCAAACCGATCTCATTGGCGATGCTCCGCCCATGAGGAAACTGAATGTCGGCGACAGGTAAGTGAACTTCCAATTCGGTCGCCACTGTCGCCTTACCACTGAGTTTGCTTAATTTCTTCCAGTAAGGAGTCTAGCAACAGCTCGCTGGATAGCTCGGAGATGCAGGGTATTCAGCAGGGCGAGCGTCGCAACTCGGAGGTGACATTGCCAGTGCAGCGTCTGCAGGACATAACACGCATTGCGCTGCAGGGCAGCGACATTGCCGAGCGTTTGGCCAATGCGCATCGCCAGCGTCCCTGTTTCAAGAAGATGGACACGTTGTGCGCTCGCCTCAAACAAGATCTGCTGCGTCCAGATGGTGTGCTGCCCAACATCAACTCTCAGGGCATTGCCTGGGCCGTCAAGGACTTTATTTTTGTGTTCACTCGCATTGTCAATTCGTGGGTAATACTGAAGGGATATGTGTATAATACTCCCGAGGGTCTTAACAAGATCAAGGACGAGCTGCCAGACGGCTTTATGGCCGCCTTTGATTGCTGGCAGATCAGCACACTCACTCTGGTGGACATGATCATCAAGTCGTTTGTCAATCTCGATTGTATGCTGCAGAAGCAGAAGAACAGTTTCTCCAAACCGGACCTCAACAACTGGAGCAGCAACGGCAATAGCAGCGATTCCAATTCCAGCAACAAGACCCTTAATGGCACTGAGATCACGCCCGATATCGAAACTGGGCGTGGCCCCAGCGCCTACAGCACGCCCCAGAGTAACATGAAAAATAGTGCCATTGGCGACGCCTTGGACAACAGTTTTAGTGGATCGCCAGAGCAGTTGAATCCCATTGGCATGGACAACAAGCCAATGGCCGGCAAGAATTTAAATTATTTGTATACGATGGTTCAGGATTCGGAGGAGGCACAGCGCTGTGTTAATGCCAATGGCACTTATCTAAAAACTGGAACATATACGCCGCTCATGAAGGATGCCAATCAAGTTGAGCAGCCGCCACAGACGCCACCAAAGAGCATGCCCATGGTCTGGATGCAGTCAGTCTCAGGAAATAATCCCAGGAACAGTCCCTGCCAGCCGGCACAGCAGTCAATGGAGCAATCCAAGACGGTACTCAAGAGCCCAACTCCAAAACTGAAGGCCCAGTGTCGCCATAACGATGTTAAGCCCTACACAACCCCAATGAGTCTGGTGGGTCGCGAGATGGCGCGCAAATTGTTTGAGCTGAGCAATCGCATAATGCAGATGCAGAACATCGATCGTTTCTTTCAAAAACAGTTTACACTCAACTATGTAGGTGTTAACGCGAGATCTGTTTATCTTATCTGTTCTTATCTCATTCGAATCCAATTGCCATTGCAGTATCCATATTTCTATGAGCGTTGCCAGCACGAGTTCATTGACGTGCGTGCCATCATCTTAAAGTGTGAGAGCGCAACGTATCAGCATGTCTTCCAGGCCATTCACGATCTGCGACGCATTGTATTCCTGGTGCGCAGCGATCTCAAGGTATTATCAATCTAGCTTTGTAAATATACATATATCTTGACTTATTCACATATATACATATTCGTACACACTTCTATTGATAATCTTTTGCTGCGTTTTAGCCGCCGGACTGCGTAACCACGTCAAGGTATTAGTATGAGTTGCCATTGATATGGACTAATGTACTAATCACTGGTCTCATTTGGGCACTAATCTCATAACACGACTAACAAGTCTAATCAATTTAGATACCATCACTTAACACATCGCACACAATTCGTTTGAATTTCATTAATTTTCCCCAAACTTACTAATAATGTTTATCATTTTGACAGGATCATACCAATATGGATTTGCGTCTTTATACAGCTCTCTATGAGCGCTCCATTATCGAGATGCTGTCCAAGCCGCCCTATCAGATCCAGCAGTTCGAGCATATCACTGGACGTCCCGGCGAGAAGCTTTTTCACTCCGACATTTAAAAACTGTTTTTTTTTTTTATACTTATTGAATCTATTTTTTTAATGGGATCCACTCAGCTTTGTTTTTATCCCAAAGTAATTAGCTTGTTAATTTTTTCATAATTGCTTAGCTCGTTAATTTGCAATACTAATCGTAGGTTAATTATTCAAAATAGCATGGCTTTTAAAGCCGAACTCAATATTTCGGCTTTACGCAATGTGATATTATTATTATTCCATCTTAAATTTTTTTAGAAAACATCTTACATTGATTAATTTTTGTGTTGGCACAATTTTAAAACTAACCTTCAAGTCGAAATCACATCGTTTTATAGAAACATATTATGAACTAGAACTGAAATAGCTTGGAATTTTAAAATATCACATTTCAAATATCTTTAGGCATATTTTAAAATATATTTGGGCGCTAGTTTTTTTATCGCATTTATAATCTATGTAATATTTCCAATACACAAATAAGAACACAATTAAAAGAAGTAATGTAAATCCCAAATATCTTGAAATTTTGAAATAGCACAAACAAAATTTCTGAGATATATTTTCAAAAATATTTGATTGTATTGTAAGTATTAGTTTAGATTTGTATATCCCAAATAATTATATTCATTTTGTATATTCTCGCCATAGTTCACTTTCACACAAAACACAAATGCATACCACAAAATGATGATAATTGATCACAAATTTTAATATTTCAATGTAATTGTTTGTTTAATATTAATCCTTTGTAATCTCTTCATCGTCCAAAAAGTAAAGAGAATTCAAATGATTTAGCTGATTTTAAAATGTTATATTTTTGGTTAAGAATTAAGAACTATTAACTAGAAATAGTAAACATACATTTAAAACAAATTATGTAAACAATAAATACACAGTTCCATTCAAATTGAATATTTACAACGACAATTACTAATCGACTTTCGCAAAGTCCTCCAAACTTATGTCCTGCGCCCGGAGCATGCCGTGGAATATTGTGGACTCATCGGCTGCCAACTCCTGTGGCTTTCCCTGCTCACAGATGCGTCCATTATCCAGCACAAGTATGCGATCCATTGCCTGTAGGCCACGCAGTCGATGGGCAATGAAGATCAGGGTGCAACTTTTAAACGCATTGCGCAGCGCCTGCTGCATGCACAGGTCCGACTCATCGTCCAGTGAGGAGGTGCCCTCGTCAATGCAAATGACCTTTGCATTCTTGAGCAGTGCCCGTGCCAGGCACAACAATTGACGCTGTCCGGCCGACAAATTGTTGCCACAGCGTTCCACACGGCCATCTAATCCGCCCAGTTGTTGTACCAGCAAAGTGGCTGCCGCCGAATTCTTGATGGCATGCCAAATCTCAGAGTCATAATATCTATGACTAGGATCCAAATTTTCACGCACAGTGCCTACAAAACAGAACGAGATTAGCTAATCGGAATGTCAACAAGTTTTGAGAAATATATGATACCTTCAAAGAGGAAAGGCTCCTGTGTGATGACGCCAACTCGTTCTCGCAGCACACTCAGTGCTAGTGTCTTCAGATTCATCTGGTCGAGGTATATCTCACCCTGGGATAGTGGTGCGACACGCAGCAAGGCTGCTAGCACCGAGCTCTTGCCGGCACCAGTGCGTCCAACGATGCCAATGCGTTCAAACGCCTCAGTTTCAAAGCTGATGCCTCGCAGCGCCGGCGATAGATGCTCCCTGTAGCTGAGCTGAACCTGTTTAAAGCTGAGCACACCTTGTGTTGGCCAACCAAAGGGCGGATCTGCACTGCCTTCGGCATTCTGTTCAGGCTCCAGCTGCAGATACTGATCCACACGCTCAACAGCCACAAGCTCTTGCTCTGTTTCGGCCACGGCATGCAGAAGACCGTCCAGTTGGCCAGTAATTGACAATGCATACGATATGCAGAGTCCCACTAGGCCGGGATTCGTTGTATGCGATGCCGTTATAGCTGCCAGCAAACCAGCACCGCCCACCAACAATGCACCCAACATCTGGAGACGTAGTGCCAGCCATTGTTGGGCTGCGGCTGCTGAAAGTTGCGCCTTTATGCTCTCCTCCAGCTTGCCCTGAAAGTCACGCTGAAACCGGGCACTTGCCCGCATGCTCCGAATCGTGGACAATCCCTGCAACGTCTCCGTAAAGTGTGTATAAAGCGGCGACATGGCATTGCTCGACAATCGTTTAATGTCCCGAGAGGCATGACGATAACGTTGCTGTAAATTTAAGTAGATGGGAACCATGGGTATAATGACCAATCCCAGCCAGGGCATGGCATACAGGCTGACACACAAGGCGCCCACTAAGCTAGCCAGTTGGGCCAGCAAAATGTTCACTATAAAGGGGAGCGAATCATCCACGGTGTTGGTGTCCGACGAGAAGCGATTGAGAATGCGACCCACCGATGTGACATCAAAGAAGTTAAACTTGGCCTGCAAAAGGAAAACAGTTAATAATGGAATCGATGCAATTGTATAGGATGAACAACGACTCACAAACATGACTCGCTTGAGCAGCTGCTCGTGCAGATAGATGGCCGCCTTGATGCCGGCGAAGGCAAAGAGAAAGGCTCGCGTTAAGGTCACCACCGAATTCGTCACCGCGATTGCTGCAAAGATGCCCAAATAGAAGCCAGTGGTGTGAGCGGAATCGTCACTCTCATTGCCGGGACGCATTAGTACATGCTGCAGTGTTGTGTCATTGGAATGTCCATCGAGAGTCGTCTCGGTGACCCAGTGTGCCAACCAGGTGTCACTTAAATTCCGCGTCAGCTGCATGAGCAGCACAAAGAGCAGCACAGTGAGTGCCAACGGAGCTGTCACAGCACGCCAATAGCAGCTGAACACATTGCCAGCGAGATGGCCATATTCACGGGATTCCTCCAGCAGCAGGCTATCCACACTCTTCTTATCCTCATCCGCCGCATTGGGCAACTCCACGGAGCAAAGACGCATGTCATGCGATTCGCCAGGCGATTCCTCGTCGAGACTCAGGTCAATGCTCTCGGTCATGTAGTCACTGGGACACAGGTGGCCATCCTTGACATGTAGAATCTGATTGGCATGGAAGAACAACTGTGTGCTGCGTGTGACCACAATGCGGGTCTTCTGCTTCAGCAATCCCAGCAGACAGTGTCGTATGATGTGCTTGGACACATGGGCATCCAGTGCGGAGAGTACATCGTCCAGCAGATAAACTGAAAGTGCAGGAAAACAATTAAAACCAGTGTCAAAATATAGAATCAACTTACAGCCCAAACGTTAAGAGCTAGACGGCTGAAATTTTCACAATAGCTTCGGTTTATTCTACATCTATTCTAAAATCTACGGATATATGTATCTGGCTACTCACCCTTCTTGTCCTGGTAAACGGCGCGTGCCAGCGCGACACGTGCACGCTGTCCGCCGGAGAGAGTGCGTCCGTTTTCGCCAACGCCAACGAGATCGCCGCCAAGTGTGCGTATGTCATCGTTGAGGGCGCAGGCGAACAGGACCGACTTGTACCACTGCTCGTCAAAGTTGCTGCCCCACACAATGTTGTCGCGTATGGTGGCGCGTTGCAGCCACGGGGACTGTGGCACGTAGCCAAAGCCAGTGGTGAGCTCCTGAACGCAGACTTCGCCGTCGAGACACTGCAGACCGGCAACGATGGCCGTGAGGAAGCTGCTCTTGCCGCCGCCCACAGGTCCCTCGATGCAAATGAGCTGGCCAGCCTTGATGTCGACATTGATGTCCTTCAGTCGGAATTGATGAGCCGTCGTGTTGTCGTCATCCTGTTGCTCGGAATCGTGCACAAAGTGTGCGCATTTCATCTGGAGCACGCTGGCAGTTGTCTCGGCACCGCCAGTGCCACGCATAATGGGATTGTAGTAGCTGGAGTAGTCCAGATTGGGCACATCCATCAGCTGCTGCACACGGCGCAGAGATACCCACGCCTCGACCAGGCCGTTGAGCACCCAGGGAAAGGCATTCAATGGCCCAATGAGCATGTAAAGCAAGGCGACACTCGTATACGTCGTGGATGCTATTAACGGATTGCCCAACAGCACAAACAGGCCAAATGTTAGCAGGCACATGAGCACCGGTGTTGTGGCCCAAAAATACACGCACATGGCATCCAGATACTTTCGCTTCGACAGAAACTTGAGCTCCACATCTCGGAGTTCGCGTATTTTCTTTATAAAAATTGGCTCCCAGGCATTGGACTTGATCTGCTTAGCGCCCTCCATTGTCTCCGTTGTGGCGGATAGACGCGCATCCTTTGCGCTCATCAATCCCGTGGAATAGATGCCAATGCGCTTGGCTAACCAGCGATTGACGGGTATCAGCAAAGCGGCAAAGATTACGCCCGCCAAGAAGGCGACGCCCAGCTGCAGATAAAGCAGATACAACGTGGTAAACAGCTTGAAGGGTATGCTCCAAAAGAAGTGGAAGCTTATGCACGAGTTGACAATACGATCCGCATCCGTGGACATCAAGTTGAGCATGTCTGGACGAGATTCACGCACACCGCGCGCCTCCAAGGCCTTGCGGTAGATGCTGTTGATGACGCCCACACGCATCTTCATGCTGACCATCGCCATGCGCCAGTCGAAGTGGCAGCCACACAACGCCGACAGCAGCGTCGTCCCAAACAGACCCAAGGCGTAGTAGTATGCTTTGTTACTATCCGTATCATTCTGCTTTTCGCTGTCCTGCTGTAGGAGTCCTCCGAGAAGAAGTGGTCCAGCAAAACTGCTGATATCGGCCACAAGTCGAAGCAATCCAATCAAATAGAACTCGAGTCCAAACACCTTATGCAGTGCTCGGAACAGACTTTGGGATTGAGAGAGCGCCAAATGGAGACGCTCGCTTAGGCGTGTTATATTAAGTGCATCGGGCAGATCGAACAGATCCTCAATGCGTCGCAGTTTGCCAGCGACGCCTTTGCTGATCAACGGCTGCACCCAGTGGAAAACGAAGCGTGATGCCCAACTGGCCTCGTCCTGGGCATGGCCGAGCAGCGCTTCGTTCAACTCAAAGTGAAAGTACGTATACCGATTGGATAACAGTGCGTCCTGTTCCCGATCCCTTTGATTGGAATTCGCTGTGCTTACGATTGCACTGCCTTTGGGTATCAATGTGGCGCCATAGCACAGATCAAACAGCAGCGTGGCCAAGCTCCAAGGCCACCATTCGAAGTGTCGACTGGTGCGCAGCCAGACAGCGTCCAGCACGAAAACCATTAGCCACACCACATTTAATAGCAAGGAACCACGATGGCTCAAGGAACCATAGTGTCGTGCTGTCATCAGGTAACCTGCAAGGAAGATTCATTAATAACTCACAATAATTAAACAAGATTTAAATTGTATGTAGACATTAGTGGTTCACTGTACATTTCATTACATGACACTCTCTGCAAGGCAAATAATATATAAATCTAGTCCAATTAAAGTGCAACTTACCACAGTGAACTACCCACATGATGCACTCGGCACTCACGACAAGCACATCGACGGCATACAAATCAATGCCCGCACGATGGAACACAAATATCTTGGATACGGGCAAAAGAGCCAATATAATACTGAACACCGTGCGCAATGATAATAATTGCAATTGAGTTCGATTGCGTGTTACAATTTGTGCGTGATTGCCGAAATTGTAGGCGGATATTGCAGCAAAGATCGAGTAGACGGGAAACTGGAGCAGTGTCTTCTGAAAACATGGCAACAGATCGTTGGTGTCGTTGGCGAACGGTTTCAAGCCCGTCGGGCAGAATTGTGTCCAGTTCCAATTGTAATTCCCATCCATGTCCGACATGATGAAGATTTCCTTTTAACGCTTGCAAGCAAATGAAACAACGGGTATTTTTCTTTTTTTCACGCAGCTGCCTTTGTTAGTCATCATTCGCGATTTCCCCGCAGACCGTAATAAGCGCGCGGGTGGCCGTAAACAGCGATAAACAATACTCTGTGAAACCCTTTATTGTGTGGCTGATTAGCGGTCGCTTCTCTTGTTTATAGTCAACTAAATAAAAACAGCTGGCGCCACAGCCAACAGCTGCAGCGTTCACACTTGAATGACAATTGTACCAGTATCGATCGAATTTGATACTTATCGATAACTTATCAATAATAAAGAGCACTGACAAAAAGTTAAGAAGAAGCATTTGTTTACAAAGTAATTTAATTCCGTATAATGACACAGATTGAGGAGAATACGGACAGCGAGAGCAAATCCGAAACAGCTGAATTGCCAACACAGCTTGTGGACATATTCAAGGCACTGGCTGAGAACGCCAACATCGTCTTCAAGTCTCAACAAATCGATGATCCTGAACTGAACTTGTGCGAAAAACAACAAATTGCACAGGATGCGTTTCATAAAAATCGAGAGAACTTTTTGATCCGCTTTGGCAGCTATATGAACGAGCAACAATTGAGCGACTTTCAGGCACTGGGCGTACAGGAGCCCGTCAAGCCCGACGAGAGTTTGGAAGACATTTGCCTGCTTATTGAAGACTTCAAGCGCAAGCTCCACACACGGACGGTGTGCGTCAAGAATAGACGTTACCATGCCATGCAGCAGCTGCTGCAGCAGGGCGAGTACTTTAGCGAGCACGAAATGATGCAGCGGGCACCAGAGCTGTACCAGGAGCTGGTCGGCCAGTACCTGACAGAGGAGGAGAGGAAACAACGCGACAGCTACGATGTGCGAAATACGAGTTTCTCTGGCATTCTGATGCACACGCTGGAACAAAAGCAGCGTGACGAATTGCTGCAACAAGTCGAGCCCAACACAGAGACGGAGGCGCTGCTGGTGACAGAGTCCAACACAGACTGTGAGGTGCCTGACGCATGTCGCAAACAATGGGGCGGCTTCGATGATGACGAACCGGTTGCCTGTTCCACAAGTCGCAATACTGTATCACAAGCTGCAGTCAAGCTCAATACCATAACAACACCCGAGTACTACAATCCGGCGGAGCGCGAGCTCTTGCGCAACGAGTTTATGGGATTGATGAAGGAGCGATTTCTTAGTGGACAGGACAAAGATTTTGATTACACAGCTGTCGATGACAACGTCTTGCTCGACGACTTGAAGCAAATAGAACGTGATGAAGAGGATGCCTACTTTGACTGCAGTGACGATGATGATGATGAGAGAGCATCCGCGATCGATAAACAGTCTCCCAGTGGTGATGATGGCGAAGATGAGTTGGATGTTTATATGCGGCATCTAAACAAACACCACAGTCTGCAGCATTAGTTTTTATTTTAGCTTTAATCCTAGCATTATAAGGAGCACAATGACATAAGTATATTGTCTCGTAAACTTTAGATTAATTCCGCAGTAAATTGTGGACGTAGTCTCTAAAAATCTATAGCGTTTAGTTGCCATTTTTAGCAGGCATCATAGTGCTACAACCAGTGAACAATTTCGCTCTTTAGAACTAAAATACATGCAAATGAGAAGTGACTATCTGGGCCTGCCACGACCACGGGGAAATCCACGTCCACGACCACGCAGAACTTTACTATTTGGTGGCGGACTCTTGGGCCGCAATAATTCGATGCGACTGGTGCAGCCGGTGGCGGGCGCCTCAGCGAAATAGGTCTGATATAGCTCCGAATTGAAGTTGGAGTTGGTCAGCTCGGGTCCAACGGTGAGCCAGCCTGGCCTTATGCTGGAATCGCGCCCAAACAAATGCAAACGACGACGGCCGAGACAGAAATGCTCAATGATATGAAAAATTTCAATGGGCTTCTCAAAGCTGCCAAATTCCTCTTCCTCCGATATTATAAGATCAATGTCGACATTAGCATGTATAAAATCGCCATCGCTAGAGCGTCGTACAGTTCCCTTAATCCCCATCAGGCAGTGTTCCTTTGTGCGCTGAAAAACGGCCTTTGGAATGGCCTGTTTAGAATGACCCGGTTTGTTAATGTTTGTGCGTATCCAGCAAATGTCCTCGCACCGTCGAAAGCCCCATTTCTTAAGGCAATTGCGACCTTGATCCAATCCCTCCGACGAACCACACCACAGGAAGACAAAAGAGCGATGTGCAGCAATCTCCCCAACATCCAAGTCTGCGTGCAGAAATACATTAGAGTTATGCATGCCAAGATGCTCTCAACTACTTACTTAGAATGTCATCCCAGTTCCAGAAGACTCTGGGCGCTCCTCCGACTGTCGCTACAGCAGGCGCTGCACGAGCATATTCCTCCAAGGGCGGCTCAATTAGTATGACATCGAATTTAGTTCCCAACGTTTTGACATCCAGTGTTTTAAGATCGGCTTTCAGATACATTGGAGCTGATGCCGTATCCTGGATAAGTTTATCCTTCAGCTTAATCAGCTCTCGCAATTTGGGATACTCCTCGAAACGATCGGCTAATCCAACGTCGCGTATAAAATTTTGTGGCCTCTGGCCCGTGTCCACAAAATGTTGGCAGTAATCATTGTGCGGATTGGAAGACTGTGTGCCCTTCAAAAACGTTGATGAATCCCTGTAAATTATCTCATTTGGCGTCTTTTTTGACGACGAAGCGCCGCTTCCGTTTCCATCATCCTCGTCCCTTTGTCCGGCGGCATTCAGCTGCCGGCTGCCGCCAACGCCAGCATAGTTGCTACCATCTTCCGCATTGCCCAGCACTTTTTTCAGCTCATCAACGCTCGACAGGCCAAGCTGCAAATTAAATATTTAGCAAAACATAAATCAAAGTCACGCCTACACACCGTTTGGGCCAAGAGAAGCCTTCGTTTGCGCGAACGCTCTTGCGAGCTCTTCAAGACATCGCTCATGACAAGCTAATACTTATGTTGAACTGTTTACTTAATTAGAATTTAAGTTAAAATAAAACAAAGGCAAATAAAAATATAGTCGACCAACGCGTCTCGGCAACGCGAGCTAATATCGATAACACCCAGGTTTGTCTTGCTGAGTCGACTATCGTTATTTTTATCGACATTTTATAGTGCCAAGAATGTGATAGTTTATGAACTATTGACTATTCCGCGAATAACAATTGCTTACTTGTGTTTTAAAATTGATAAATTACTAAATCAAATTTCAACGGTGAATACAATTATTTGGCAATCATCGTTATCAGCAAACAACGAAAGTGACTGGCTAACTGAGAAGAAGAAGCTTAACGTACAGTCTGGCAATATTAACGCACAGGTGCCATTCACAATCAGCTGCATGCTACGCCGCCACCAAAAGAAAAGATTGTATTGTGTTAAGTTTTGTGATTTGGACTTTTAATAATTGAAATTGTTAAATAAATTACTGCAAAATGAAGCTGCTGCGCAACACGCTGCTGTGCGCGCTAGTTGTGCTCTGCGGCTGCTTGATTTTTGTCGCAGCACAAGGTAAACAGAAGGTATGTACAACCGCCTGCCCCGATGGCCACGTCACTTCACAGTGACTAAAAAGAAAACCGGCTCTGGAGCCGGCAACATAATTCTTAAAGTGTAAACAATAATATTGATATTTGCAGACGGGTCTCTCTCTATCGGAAAGAGTGCAAAACCTGGTGGATATGAACATGAAGAAACCACTTTTACGTTTCAATGGACAAAAGTTCCGGGAATATGTGAAAAACACGCCGCGCAATTATTCAATGATTGTGATGCTAACGGCGCTGGCGCCGTCACGTCAGTGCCAGATATGCCGACATGCGCATGACGAGTTCAGCATTGTGGCCAACTCGTATCGCTTCTCGCCCATCTACTCCAACAAGCTCTTCTTCGCTATGGTCGATTTCGATGAGGGCTCCGACGTGTTCCAGATGCTCCGTCTCAATACGGCGCCCGTGTTCATGCATTTCCCGGCCAAGGGCAAGCCAAAAGGTGCCGACACCATGGACATACATCGTGTTGGCTTTGCAGCTGATTCGATAGCCAAATTTGTTGCCGAGCGCACAGATATCACAATTCGCATATTCCGTCCACCAAATTACTCGGGAACTGTGGCCATGATTACGTTGGTGGCATTGGTGGGCAGCTTCTTGTACATTCGTCGCAACAATCTCGAATTCCTGTACAACAAGAATCTGTGGGGCGCAATTGCTCTATTCTTCTGCTTCGCCATGATTTCTGGCCAGATGTGGAATCACATACGTGGACCGCCGCTTGTGCATAAAACGCAAAATGGCGGCGTTGCCTACATCCATGGCTCGTCCCAGGGTCAGTTGGTCGTGGAGACCTACATTGTCATGTTCTTAAGTATGAATCGAGTTCTTTAACTTAAGGAAAATGATTAAATGTCAACACTTCTACCTTCTTGCAGATGCGATGATTGTGCTGGGAATGATTCTGCTGATTGAGTCCGGTACACAGAAGGCTCACAACAGGAATCGTATTATGGCCATGGTCGGTCTGGTGTTGTTAACTGTATTCTTCTCCTTTTTGCTCTCTGTATTCCGTTCCAAGGCGCAGGGCTATCCTTATAGGTGAGTCTCTTTGTTCACTACATTTTATATGCTCTGCTTAATCTCATCCAATTCTCTCTTGCAGTTTCTTGTTCAAATAGAATCGACTGAGGCCACCATTGACATCAAGTTCGAGTGGATCGTTATTAACGTTTTATAGTTCAAATTAAAAGCAAGAAGCACCAAGTACTCCGCGTGTGTGTGTAAAACAAGTTTAATAATAAATGCCACTACTAAATTAGAGATGTAAACCTTAAACTAAGTCTCCTAATAGGCTCTACAGCAACCAAGGAATAATGGCATGCCTTTGCTCTGGGTACTCCTTGAAGTTAGCCTTGTACCACTGATGTGTTAGCAGAGCATTAATCGTTTGATTGCTGGCCACCCAAATAAATATGAGCTTCCATGTCCTTATGGGAGTAAGCAGATCCGCCAGGCAGTAGTACATGACCACCTCGAAGAACATGTGCGGCGAGGAGATGAGATTGAACCAACCACCTGTGGGCAGCAAATGTTCTTCAGTCTTTACAGCGCCCGTCTTGGCATTCTTCCGTAGATTGACCAGCAACATGTTGCTGGTATACTGCTGGTACCAGGAGCATAGAAAGATGAGGGTGTAGCTCGCCTGGAGGGGCGTCACATTGCTGAGCGTGAACGGATCGGGTTTCGAGTCGCGCACAAAGCCCGCTGTGTTGGCCAACAATGATACAATAGCGCCAAAGTAATGCACATAGCCGACTGCATAGTGGGACAGATTCATTTTGCTCCGTTTGGAGAAGATTTGCACAAAGTTCGTCTCGTAGAAGCGACGCACACACTGCAAACTGAGCAGCAGGGTCGCCAACAGTGCCGTATTGGAGTCGACCTGCACCTGCCGATGACGCCGTCCGCCGCACATAAAATCCAGAAATCGGAGCACGAACTCAGGGGCCGCATTTTGAGTCGAAATCGCATTGATGATGAAATAAAGCGACAGCAGAGACCAACCAAAGGCAAACACGTAGAAATGACTGAACCAGGCCTTTGGCACCTCGAGATGGTTGACGAGGGCGTCGCTTTCACCTTTGAAACTGTGCTTGCCATACCGAAAAGATTGCCGTATGCTGTTGGGCAAATGAGGCTCCACTAGCGTCATTAAACTGCCCAGTACGACGATCGTGACGATGAATATGATGAAAATCAATTGAATTACATTGATTTTGTATTGATCAATGAGCTCCTCCAAGGAGCCTATTAATGACAGCACCATTTTGTGCGACACGTAACTTTTTAATTTAAATCTTTACTGCTAAACGACTTTCTCCGCAATGAGCTTTGCTTATCAGCAGCGCCTAGATATTTATGTGCATGCGCAAAACGTGAATGGCAAATTTATAGGGCTGCATACGAGGAGTAAGCGCGCGTAGATTTAAAATACGAAGTGGAATAAGGCTTGTTATGCTGTATAAGTACAGGGTACAGGGTCTCTCGACTGAAGTCTTTGTTAGTTTCAATTTTGGAAAATGTAGGCAGTTATTTTGAGTGTTACATTAAGTATTCCCGCAGCAATTACTCTATTACTCCAGTTTAATCGACACTGGGTATAAAAATGTTTTTTGAATGAATGTCAAAAGGCTCGTGTAATTTAGCAAATTCATATTTATTTGCAACAAAGCTAAAGATCAAACGAAGTTACAACGCTATATAGTAAACATTTATGATTAATTCGATGCGACTACGATATGGCTGGTTAACTGATAAATGCATTACACTACTGCTATGCCGGCATTTGGAGATATGAGTTTGATGTATTGCTTTCTAAGCGAGGCGCCCTTTAACAGTAAAGCACTCTGGGCGATGTCTGTCAAATGTCCACGCCATTGCGGCCCAAAGTACCGCCCTTATATGGTGGAGGCTTCGGGCGTGCGTAAATGCCAGAGGCGCCGCTGTCCAGTTGATACAAGCTATTATTGGGACTATAATATAAAAAAGAGGATTAACAATGTAAAACTGTTGGAATTGTGAACTTTCAACCTTTGAGAACGCAGGCTCGTATTGTCCAAGAGAAAGTTGGGATCCTTGAGGCTTTTTAGCGTTGTCACTGGTTGCATTGGCTTCGTATCCGAGCACTGAACCATTTGCACCGTAGAAGACATTGGATAATCCAAATGGATGGAACTGTAAGAATATTAGGGTATATGAATAAAAACATTTTTTTAATATGGGAAAATATAAAGATTAAAGATTCAACTCAAAAATCACCTGTCATCTTCCGAATCGCTCTGCGTTTTTTCGCAAGACTCTTCGCACAAGTGAAAAATATTGGCAAAGAAAAACTCAGAGTGTGGATCGTAACTGAAGAGAAAACCATAAGCGATGAAAATTAAAACAAGATAAAAAGTGATAAAATAATATATGCACAATCTGTGAGATTTGTTGAGATAACTAAAATTAAAAGGTATATTCGTTCAATCGTTCCTATGAAAATCGATATCGTAGTCCGCTTAAGCAAGGGTATAGTGATTAATTTAGAATATTACCCAATCGCATCCACTTACAACTTATGGTGTTGAAAGCAGAGCACAGCCGAGAGCATGCCCAGGAGTACGGCCAGAATCATGCCCGGAATGGCAAAGGCAAAGGCAAACTCATCGATGTAATTGCGCATGGGAACATCCTCGCGTGAAATGCCCATCCAATGTTCAATGTGACGATGCTGCTCCTCCGTTTGTTGATGCTGCTTCTGATGCTCGCTTGGACGGCCAGTGGCCTGATTATTGTGATAGAGCACCTCTGTGGGCGATTCCATGCCCACCATTTTGAAGGCGCACCAATCGAGTTTGAAGCCAACATTTTCGAATATCTTTTGCACCGAGGTACGCTTGTAGGTGCAGGAGGGCAGCTTGTATAGTGGACGCACTTCCTCCTGCAGCTCCTTCAGTCGTGGCGAGAACTGTGAAAAGCTGCCAACGTGCACGATGACCCTGTAAGTAAACACAGATAGATCCATAAGTGTATTGAATGATTTCCTACAAGAATATGCACAAATATGGATGTTTAAAAAATTATTCAATAAAATTCTATAAAATGTCCGGAATTCTTACGAGGTACCCTATTACGTGTAAGTGGACTCACCCCTCGCGCTGCTGGGGACGCAGTGGCAAGCGTCCGCCCATGTTGACAGCCGATTCCATGAACACAACGCTCAAATCCTCTTTGCTGCCGGGCCACAAATCCTTGCGGAATATGTTACGCAAGTTCTCCACACGTCCCGGATCCATCAGATGCACCCAGTTGAGATTGTCGATCTTCATTTGGACGACATTGGGTGTTATAAACTTGTGCGCCACAAACATCGAGATGACCAGCTGGCGAGTCTCGTAGTTCTGTCGATTCAAGGCCACGACATCGAGGCTGAGAGATTTGCCCGCTGCAGAGATTGGCGGCGTTCCATAGAGAAATCCAGCATGGTACTCATGACTGTACATGTAGCGCATCCAGCTGGGCAGATCGGGATAATTCTCCAGTGAGGGTCTATAGCGAAACTGTTCGCTAATCACTTGGTGCGTCCAGTTGAAAAGCTGCGGTTCGATTTTATAGGTAAACAATTCGCCAACATTCTCCTGCAGTTGAAACTGGAAGGCCCAGGCACTGTTCACACAAATCCATGCCAGGATCAGTAGTAAAAACTGCATTTTTAATTGGGTTTCTATCTTTAATCGCTGATTTACATAAACATTTCAATTGACTAAAACCAAAACACTTTTCGATGCGACTGAAAATTCCTTTAGTGTGTATCTGGCTGGGAGCAAGAGCGGGAGCAACTGAGAGAGCGCAGGCGCCGTAATCAGCCGCATTCTGAGACCTGTTGCACCAGGTCAGTTATTATTTATTAAGACGAATAAATAACATCAACAAGATTTTGCAGCCAAAGAGCGAAGAATTTCTTAAGAAATTAAAAATTTTAAATCAAACGACTTATGTGGAGGTTCAGAAACATCGAGTGAAACATCGATGTCATCGATGTTCGCAAACCATCATTGGCCGTGTTCACCAGAACAAATCGACAACAGAATATCGATGATATTTTGATGATTATTCTGTTGAACGGAAGTGATGAGCAATCATGATTTAAAATTTTGTGATTACGATTGTTTTTGGAAATATCGATATATACAATATGTTGATATCGACATCGATAGACCATTGTTGACTTCTCGGAATTTTTTTATCAGCTGCTGCTAAACCAGCCGTAAGGTTGGCACAAAATACGTGGCTTTCAGACTGTATTTTCGCGCAAATTCAAAAAGTGATGTTCTCCTTTAGATAGCCGTTAGCTTGAGACCAAAATACACTACAAACATGTTGGCATTTCTGCTGCAAGTGTCCTATTATCTGCTGGCATTCGTCTTTTCTGCCGTGCTGTTGGTATGTAAATGCTACACACACACACTCACACACGCACACGAATACGCAAAATGTTGATTGATAAGTTTAATATTTATTGCAGACCGTGGCTATATTGTTATACAAAACAAAACCTTATCCGAGCATAACACGGCACAAGGATGAGAAGTTCTACCTTGATCCCAAGAGTATTAAAACTGTTCAATTTCCCAGTTTGGACGACTCACCGACCTTGGAGCTCAGTGTGATTGTGCCGGCATACAATGAGGAGAAGCGATGTAAGTTTCTGTGTTAGATGAACGATTGCAATGACTAATCATCACATAATCACCACAGTGCCTGCTATGCTCGATGAGTGTATGGCCTTTCTGGAGGAGAAGTCATCTAAGCAATCGGACTTTACCTACGAGGTGATCATTGTCAGCGATGGCAGCAACGATGCAACTGTTGCCGTGGGGCTCAAATATTCCAAGCAGTATGGTGCGGAGAAGTTTCGTGTGCTGGAGCTGGTCGAGAATCGAGGCAAGGGCGGCGCAGTGCGTCTGGGCATTTTGAGCGCACGTGGTCGCCAGCTGCTCTTTGCGGACGCCGATGGAGCCACGAAGTTTGCAGATTACGATAAACTAGCCGAGGCGTTATCTAGTTTGGCGCCCGAGTGGCGTCAAGATGGCATTGCTATTGGCTCTCGTGCTCATCTCGAGGATGAGTCGATTGCCACACGCAGTTTCCTGCGGTAAGCAAGACTGATAAAAACCAAAAATAGATATTAAACATTATCTTTTTGTAGAACCATACTGATGCATGGCTTTCATACGCTCGTTTATATTTTTGCCGTGCGCACAATACGGGACACACAATGCGGATTCAAGCTATTCACGCGTGCCACGGCGCGTAAACTGTTCAACAGCCTGCACGTCCAACGTTGGGCATTCGATGTGGAGCTGCTCTATCTGGCCGAACGCCTTAAACTTCCTATGTCCGAAGTGGCGGTGCGGTGGACCGAAATTGATGGATCGAAACTGTCACCATTCTGGTCGTGGCTGCAAATGGGCATTGATTTGTTTATGATTTGGCTGCGTTATATGGTTGGTGCTTGGCGCATAGCTGCTAACCAGAAGAAGGAGAACTGAGAAATCATTGGCCTTAAAGTTGTGGACTCGCATTTAATTTCTTAACTATTTATGTTTCCAAAATCAAACTAATACATTTATTAAATGGTAGAGTACAGTATTGAAAATATCTTTGATGGTGTGTTTTCAGTTTAAGCGGGAATTTGATTTTAAATTCATTATACCAACTTTAACCCACGAGGGGGTGAAGAGCACCCAACATTCACTTTATTGCTAAGTTATTATTTAATGAACAAACACAAATTTACATTTAAATTGTGCGCCCAGCCATGGTTGGCTTAGATCCGAGACGATCGATTATCGATAGCACTCAATATGGTAGCCGGTCGATAGTACTTGGCTCAAGCATCGATACCATGAACTTCTGAAAATAGCATCGATATCAAACACATGGTTGCAAGGTGCAGCTGAATTATCGATAACCGTTTCAAAGTTATGTCGCGTCGGCGCGGTCGCTTCTCAGAACAGCAGCGCGTAAAATATTAATTAAATAATAATTAGCAATAAGTTATGACATGTGTTTGTGCATTGACAGCTATTGCTTAATATCAAGTGCCATTTATTTCTAGTCATCGAATGTACAGCGATATCTTAAGTCGTAGTACATTTGCAGTTCCAGGAATAGGTAATCCAGTCGCCGCCTGTTGCGTCTGAGTAAAGTGCTCATATGTTTGTTTGTGTGCGTGTGTGTGAGTGTATGCCACAGCTGAGCCTCTGAATTGTTTATAATTTTTAATGCTTCTGCTTGGCAGAACAGTATGCAAATGCTGAACAAGCCGGTCGCGTCGTTGTCACCACCCGTCGTCGTGTTGAGCGTGCGCGCCGCGTAATCGAAAGTGATTTGTTGTTATAAATTTCGTTTGAGATTTTGCTGTTGCTCGTGCTTGTTGTTGTTGTTGTTGAACGCATTGCGATCGGTCATTGCTTCAATTGCTCAATCAACGGCAGCACTTGTGGTAAGTTTGGCACAGTTATTTATTTTTTGTTGTTGTCCCCGGTTCGCCAGTCAGTTTCGAATTTCATTCTTGCTTGAAAATAGTGTAACGCCTTTGTTCTTGCTCTTAAGTTATTTTGTGTTTTATCAGCATTAATAATATGTAAAACCAGAACCTGCACTAGAATTTACAGTTGCAGCCGCTGCGCTTGCTGATAAGACTTTTTACCCCGTTTCCCTCTCATCATCTCAAATTGTCCAATAGGAACGCTTGCCAATCAGACCATGTTTTGTCACTTGCCTTCAAGTATTGTTGTTTTGTATTCTTCTGTATTCTTTCAAGCTGCAAACTCGTTTTGATTTCGTTTTGTTGAAATTCTTTCAAAGGTCGCATTGTCAAACGGCAACGCAGTCAACATCGCCCGCCCCCGCAATCGCCATGCAAAACATGCGATAATAAACAGAAAGCAGAAAAAAAAAAAAAGAAATCAAAACATTTGCAAAAAAGTTAATAATAAGCAAGAAGAATGAAAACTAAACGCAGCCATTTGCGTGGCGAAATTCAAAGTCGTCGACTGAATCTGAATCTCTCTCCTGTTATGTGTGTGTGTGTGAATTTGTGTTAATATGTGTGTACCATGGCCATGGCCACGCCCTCTTGCCAAAACGCGTTGTCTGTTGTTGTCGTTGTATCTGTTGTTGCTGCTGCAGTCGCTGTCTCGGTCTGCGTCTTCGTTTCATATACGAGCCCCAGGCCAAGATTTATGTATGCGCCATTGCCGTAGCGATCCTTTGCGGTGTTTATTTTATTATACCCTATATTTTTGCAGAGGCAGGCAGAGGTATGATGCAAATGCACAGCATGAAATACATGAAATTTTGATATAATTTTATACCTGATCGAACTGTTAGATCTGCAGTGCTGCCACCTGTGTGAAATATTAAGGCATGAACTTAAGTCACTGTTGACAGGACAGATGTGGAAAAAGGAATATTAAAATGGCAACACTGCTATTGCCAGATGTTTTAATTTAGGCTCTTTTATTGAACTTTTTTCTTTAATAGGGTATATGCTAGCCGTGCATGCTCGAATTTGCGCAGCTCTTACTTGTTACTTATGGGCAAATGTGTGCTGGGCTCTCAACGCTCTGCTTGATTAAAGTGCCACGCATGAATATGTAGGCGAGGGGGAGTGGGAGTGTGCAGGGTGACTAAAAAGGGTACAATCGTCGTTGTTGTTGTTTTAGTTATTGTAGTTGTTGTTGCTGCTGCTCCTTTCGTTATCGTTGTTGTTCTTGTTGTTGCTGTGCATTTGTCGCTTTTGTTTGTTGATTTCCATGCGCAGCCGCATGTGGCAACGTTGTTGTCGTTGCCGTTGTTGTTGAAGTGCGATAATTCCATAGCTTGCAAGCAAGTATGTATTTATTTTTATACATATGTACATATATGTATGCATGTTCATATGTATGCAGCTTTAAACTGGTGCCAACGAGACGTTTGTTTGTGCACACGCTTCGCTGGCAACTGTTAAACTGCTGAAGTGCTCAACTGTTCAACTGGTCGGTCAGTTGATCACAGCTTATTGTGGACTAATCCTTTAATCAGTTTTCTACACAGAGTCTGCAACTGGTTTTCGACTCTGCGCTTCACTTCAAGGTCAACCAAGCGAGGCATCTTCTGCCTCTTGTCAGTTTTTCCGCCTAGTCCAGGCTAATTAATTGGCCATTTAATCGCTCGATTTGATGCTTGGCTTGCCAACTTGCCAGCTTGCCTCTCTGGCTTATTCTGTGGCCTCTCTCTCTCTCTCTCTCTCTGATTTCTGATTGATGTCTGCGAACGCCCACAGCAATTAGCCGGCTACTCGCTTCGGCCACGGTCAATGGCACAAGATTCGCACGCCCACAACCAAATTGTACAGCATGCTTGACTGATTTATTGGGGGCGAGGCGTTGTCATGTTGTAAGCCAACTATTTTGGCCAGATCATTAACATCATTTTATGGCTTACCAAAATAAATATCACAACTCTTTTAATCTTTTTTCTATGTTTCTCTCCCAACAGACTCTCTTTCGGTGTCACAATGCTGAGCAGCAAGATGCATCGCAGCTCACATGGCAGCATCAAGTCATCGTCCTCGCTGCGCTCCAGCAGCAAATCCTATCAGGCCAAAATGGACAAAATGGCTGAGCGTCTGTTTGACATCGTGAAAAGTGGCTCTATGGTAAAGCGGGCCCAGAACAAGAAGCGCTTCACGCCCGTCAACTACAAACATCGTTGGTTCGAGCTCACCAAGCGCACGTTCTGCTACTACGATGTGGAAAATGTCGAGGTGAGTGAAATGTCCAGGGAACAAGGTGGATTAATATGTAATGTGATTCCTTACAAACTGTATAAATTCTTAAGAAAATTCTATGCTCATTTCATTACATATGAAAACTATTCAAAAGTATCTTATACAGGTGTGCTACAGAAATCTCTTTCACCTGAAATATGACGTAAATTTCATACAAATTTAAGTCAAATTCAAGTGAAAGAGATTTCTAAAGCACACCTGATAGTTTTTAGTTATACAGTCGAACTTCCCTAACTCGAACTTCTCTAACTCGAATTCTCTCTAACTCGAATTAAATTGAGTGGCAATAGCGTATACTAAACCGAACAAAAAGACTTCCATAACTCGAAGTCTCCCTAACTCGAACTTTTTTCTTGGATAATGGTGATTTGAGTTAGGGAAGTTCGACTGTATTTTTATTTGTACAAGCTTTTTCTAAATCCACGTAAACAATTAGCATTTAACTTTTTATTATTTTTAATTTTAGTTGAAAACAATATTTAGTGAATACTTTTCATTAATTAAAGCCAAGATTGTAATGAATTTCAAATATTATATTTCTTATATTAGAAATATTTTATCATCCATTTATTGATCCATATAATTCCCATCTTAAGGGTAGATTGTAAAGAATCTTACAAAATAATACATTCAATATGAAATAAAAATAATAATAAAAGATTCACATTTTAAAGAATCTTACAAAAATCTTAAATATAAATATAGTT